>VDFB02000017.1:324563546-324623523 GCA_007258455.2 Sequoia sempervirens
AAACAAGTATACAAGTATAGAATATTTCATAAAGTAAGAAATATCTGTATTATAGCCTCGTTTTTTAGGAGAAACAAAGGATTTACTACTAACAATTAGAAATTTTGCTAATGTAATCGCTTTAAATCTTTAGGCGCAGTTTGTATAGAATATTGGCTAATGATTTTTTGTATTTTTTCTAAAATAAGAATAATTTCCTAAAATCCGATATTAGCCGGGTTAAAAACAAAAAAAAAACTTTAGTCCATTTTAATATTTGTATTTGAATTCCATATCCACAAAATTTCATCATAATTAATGTGACACATCCAGAGGGTTGTCGTGCGTAATTCTGGTGCACACGTGGAGAGGTTGTAATGCAAAGAATAAAACAAAATATAAATGAGACACTTGTGGTAGACATGGGGACAGGTCGCAATGTAAATAATATAAGAAAAATACAAATGACACACTTACTGCGGGGTATCTCCTGTGGCCGAAGCTTTACTGTTTGTTGATCGAGCAGCAAACAAAAGCTTCTACAGCTTCCTCCATCCAAATAGCTGTTTAAAACCTTAATTCCTTCCTGCATTGTACCAAATTTGCTTTTAGACACAACAGCACGCTCTAAGGCAATTTAATACAAATGTTATAAATATAATTTGAGAATATCTGAAATCAGAACATAATACCTCGCGAGTTTTAGCCTTGTCAGATGTTAATTTTGTCACAATTTCATCTATGTCTCGAACCGTAGCCATGACTTCCACAGGCCTTCAACCACCAGTTCCCCTGTGTAATAATAACATTTAAATTCTTGAAATTAATAAAAACAATAAAGCAGTAAAATTGCAATACCTTAATGAAATAAAATCTGTGAAGTTCCCTATATAAAGCTAAGGATGTTTAAACGTTTATTTTACTGAATATGCTCTAACTCTAAATATGATAATGCAGTGCAGATGTACATTTACTGAATACTAGACTGCAATGTAAATTATATGGTATATTGAGAAAAACTGGTAAAATGAGTTACCTGGTCAATTCGGAGACATTTAATGGCGGAGAATAAGGCCGAGATTAATATTGTTCGGGTGGCTGAATTTACTCGGAGTGAACGACTGAGTTACCGTGATAGAATTGATTAAACCCTCAGAGGTTTAGGGTTTATGGAAAATAATCTTTTGAGGTTTCGTTGTGTTCTCTTCGTCATTTTGAACATTTGCAGTCACTCTCATATATTCTTGTTTAGCTCTCGGATTTTCTTTAATTTGTAGGAAATTCTAAGTTATTTATTTTTAACTATTGGGATTTCTATATATTTGGTGGAAATTCTATGCTTTGATTTTCTCTTTGTACGCGAGGAGGTGAATTTTCATTTATGAGATGTCTGATAAATTTAGAAGTTAAAGATTTAAAATTTTAAGAGTTTATTAGTTCACCCATGAACGAGGGAGGGATAGTTTTTAATTGGTGATTAAATTGTGTACGTTTGATCAATCAAAATCATGAAAATATTGTTCATAAAAATTTGATTCAAAATTTCAAATATTTTAATGATTCAAATTGAACATTTTTAAAGAGAATAAGATAGTAAACAATATTTCTTCATTTTCATTAGACTAATTATTCTTGTGAGAAAAAAAAACAATGTCTTGTCCGCTACATATGTATAATTAAATTTATATTCCATATTAGTTCCTTGCCATGAACTATAGCGAAAACGAGTTTGTAACTAGTGATTAATATATTTTTGTTTTATAATTTTATTGACTTTTTTGGGGGCTTTTTTTTTTTTTTGCCACTTCTAGGATTCAATGATTATGGGAAATATAAAGTTAGAAATTGTTAAAAGAAAAAGAAAAAAATTAAAATATACTATTCTAATATACAAATTTAGCTAATTTACATTTAAAATATTATATATTGTGTGTTTAAATAGTATTAAATTATTTTTATTGTATAAAAAACATATAAATATTATTCTAAAAAATAAAAAATATAAATTATAAATTTAATTTAAAATTTAAATTATTTAAAATATAAATTTTATTGTAAATTATAAAAAATTAAATAAGTTATTTTATAATTTTTTTTTAGGCAAATAGCAACTAGGGTTGCATCATTGTATTGATATCAAAAAAAAGTTTTACATATTTTCCATATACTAGTCTTTCACTATAGACTAAGCAAAAGCCTATTAATAAGCTATTAGTTGTTCAACTAAACCCCCCAGACCACTGTAAACCCAAATTTGCATAGAGTTATTCATTCCCAACCCCCTACATGCCATATTCATCCTAAACTTATAAAACATATACATCGTCATACTAACATATCAAAAATGGAATATATTAAAACAAACTAAACTTATCCATGAGCTCGAGCCGCCCCCATGGTCTTCATTAAGCATTTTGGCCTGCAATCAGCATGCAGGGCCAATTCTTCATCCACATTCATCTCACTTTCCATCCCCATCTGGCTCCCACCACATTCCATATCCTAGTATACTACCCTTGCAAGTTTTTGAATCCATCCAGCATCCTCATCATTCACTAGCTCCACCCATCTCTTTAAAAATGCAATCCTCAGTTCCCTTGCCTTTTAATTATTTGGAAGCACCTTCATGGCCATTGGAATTATTAAGGGAAACTTCTCTATTTCACGACCTTGCCTTCTCAGCATATAGAAATCCATTAGCAATGGAATCCTACACTCTTGGTCCACATTCTCCAGGACCTCATCAAGCTCCCCTAAGAAATTCTTTTTAAACAGCTTCTCATATAGGATCTTAACATCCTCTTTATTCACCCATTCTTTCAAGACAGTTGCCAAAAACATGGTGGTAACATCAAATTTAACCCTATACCTATGTTCAAACCTCAGGAAATCCTCACCCAACACCCATTTCACTACATGGATAACCAGACTATGGTGCACCTTAAGAATGCACTTCATTCTACTTTCTGTCATTGTACCTAGAAATGCAATCTATCATTTTTTTCTTACCAACCTCACAGGTGTATCCATCTTCGCACCTTTGTAATTTTGCACCATCCAAAGGGAAAGTCAAATGCCACTTCATATCAACCACTATGTCATCCACCATGAAATATTACGGCCACTATGATGGATTTAATAACTTACACCTCAACATATTATGGAGATCCCTATCACCTCTTCCCCAATCATGATTTCTTTAAGTGTCTCAGATCTCATTCAATCTCCCAAACGTCATCACTAAGATTAAACAACCTCCCTTCGTCCTTCAGCCAACTCACAGTTCCTAAAAATCATCTTAAATGTTCATAATTTTTGATGTGATGTTTGCACTCTCCCTGCAACATGCCATGTCGAGATGTCATCTGAGTCATCTAACTGTTTCCTTCATCACCTTTCTTAGCCAACTCATCTGCCACTGTGTTGCCTTTGCAGTATACATGCATTAGTTTAAAATCTTCAAATCTTTCTATCAAGTCCCAAAACAACTCCAGCCATTTACTCAGCTTCCAATTTGACGCTTTCTTTTAGCAAATAGTGTTTATCGTTATTAAGGAATTGCCTTCTGAGTACACTCTTCTAGCCTTTAGATCCAATCCACATTTTAAACCTATGTATGTTGCCTTGAATTATTCCATGTTGTTTGTTGCTTCCCCTAAGAATTTCATTTTTTCACATAGAACCTTACCCGTATGGTCTCTGATCACACAACCAGCACCACTTGGCCCTGGGTTTCCTTTCGAAGCTCCGTTGAAGTTTATCTTTATCCACCCCACTTTCGATGCCTTCCATTTCACCCCTTTCCTTGGATCAATAGTAAGATCAACCTTCTGATCCCCATTAATAGGGAACACCTTTAAGCCACAAAATGCCTTAGTTATATTATCATCCCAAGTACTAAAATAACTCATACTAGTTTTTATGTTTTGAGTCGCATTATTTGCCAATTCCACAACCAATCTTTATACTTTTTCCACCAAGGATTTCCTTTCCATTTCCTTATTTTGAAATATCCTCCTATTTTGCTCCTTCCAAACTTCCCAGATGATGCAAGAAGGTAGTATTCTCCAAATGTACATAAAAACTACTTTGCTTTCCCACTTTGGCCACATTAGAAACCATTCATAGATGTCCTATGGAAGTGGCATGGCCAATTCAACTTATCCATAAATGATTTCCAACAATACTCTGTGTAATATCAAGTTAGAAGCATATGGTTTGCATCCTCATCATGTTCCTTGCATAGCACACATTTTCCAGAGCCATGAACTCCCAATCTCTTTAGTCTCTCTGCAATCAAGATCTTCTTTTGAATGGCCATCCAGGTGAACACCCCAGCTTTTGGGAGAAAAATATTATTCCAAAAGAGATTTGCTAGCAAATTATGCCTTGATATTGCCACTTCTTTGGCCTTGTACCCCAAATCAACCCTATACTCCCCTGATTTTGAACAACATCTAATTGTATCTTCACTCATACAGGGGATCAATGATCTATTTTCCAAAATCTTATTTAGTTCTATTTTTTTATTTTCAAGGACTGTCAATCCTTAGAGAGAGTGTTATTTCCAAGTGGGACAACCATTATCAATACTTCATTCTATGTAATTGCTCACCTTTGATCCCCATAATCGTATTGTTTCTACCTGAATCTCTTTTAAAATTGGGTTGTTAGCTAGTGGTCAAAATCCTTCCCAAGAGTCTATCCAAAACGAGGCACTCCTCCCATCCTTTATGTCCCATGTGATTTGTTTAGTTATAATGTCCCTACATTCCAAGATAAAGTTCCAAATTGTTGATCCCCTAAGGGGTTCATTTATTGTGAAAATTCTTGTTGGATGATCATTGTCTAAATACTTCCTTCTGAGAATCCTCACCCATTTTTGCTCTCCTCTCGAATACAAGTTCCATACAAACTTACCTACCACTGCTAAATTCATTACCACTAATTATCTAATCCCCACCCCTACCTTCCTTTGGCATACGTATTTTTCCCAAGATACTAAAGGAACCTTTTGTTGATCAATAGAACCATTCCAAAAGAACCTTCTCATGATTTGCACCAATTTAACTTCTACTAACTTGGGAATATTCAAACATGACATTGAGTAAATAGGAATTGTTGATATAACCGATTCGAGCATTAGGATCTTGCAAGTAGAAGATAGCCATTTCCCTTTCCAAGATTCCATCTTTTTCTGACAGTTCTCCAACAATGTGTCCCAATAGATCTTCTTGTTTATACCAACAAACAAGGACATCCCTAAGAATCTTCCAAGTAGGTTTGCCATACACAACCCTAAAATATGAGCTATATCTTTCTATAGACCAAGTTGAGTATTTAGGAAGAAGACTATCAACTTTTTCCAATTCATCCCTTTTCCAGACACTTTGCAATTAGAGTCCAAAGTGGACCTGATTACTCTAGCCTCGTGTCTTTGTGCACTTTCGAATAGAATCATATAATTTGCAAATTGATGATGTGTGGCCGCATCTATTCCCTGTGCAATCTCCATTCCTACCTATTTTCCTTCTTCCCTCAATTTTCCAATATTTCTTCCCAATGCTTCTACTATTATGATGAATAGGAAAGGAAAAACTTGGTCACCTTGTCTTAACCTTGTACTCGATGAAAAGAAACCTCGAGGAGAGTCGTTAACCATGACTAAAAATTTAGGTGTTGTGATGCATCCTTTGACCCATAATATCTAGTTTTCGTCAAAACCAAATCTTCTCATAACTTCCAGTAAGAAATCTCTATCTACACTTCAACAAATCCATGTGATTAGCTCCCTTTTTTGCTCCATCTTTTTCTTCCACCCACTATTTTAATGTATTTTTCTCCATTTTTTAAGGAAAAGTCGGCACTATTTTTTAGGATGGCGTTATTTTTGGCATTTTTTGCGTCGACCGGGACAACCCGGCGCAAATGAGCACCGACATTAGCACCACAATTAACGCCAAGATTAGCGTCGCTATTAACGTCCACTACAATGCCCTTATGAACGCCTACATTAATGCCAAGATTAGCGCCAAAAAATGATGCCCACTGTAACGCCCAAATTAGCGCCTAAATTAGGAACCAGATTAGCATTTGCGTTAGCACCCATATTAGCGCCTATTTTAGTGCTTGCTTTAGAGCCTTTTTGGTGCCTAATTTAGCGCCTCATTTAGCACCTAATTGTTCTAATCTAGCAGGGATTAAGGGTGTTAGAATAAAAAATCCTTCACCAATAATCATTAGCCTTTAGTTGCTTGCCTACATTTCACTTGCATCAAAAGATCTATTGCCTTTGATTTTTCATTGTATTTAACATGAAATGAAACAATTTGTGTGACAAGATCCATACTATCACCAACATTCCCAATTTATTCCTCCAGATAATCATAAACAAAGCAAATTTCACCTTTACCGCAGTACTTTGTGCAGATTAAGAGTTGAGGGTTGAGAGATTAAGAGTTGAGGGTTGAGAGATTAAGGGTTGAGGGTTGAGAATTGAGGGTTAAGGGAAATTTAATGTATAGGGTACTAGAGGGTGTAAGGGTTTAAGGTTTAAGGGTTGAGGGTTGAGGTTGGTTTAAGGTTGAGGATAGAGGGTTGAGGGTATATGGTTCAAGGATTAGGGTTGAGGGTCCAATGTATAGGGTAGAGGGTATAGGGGTTGAGGAATTAGGGTTTAAGGGTACTTGAGGCTGGTTGAGGGTAGAGGGTAGAGGGTACCTCATGAGGGTTTAAGTGTTGAGGGATTAGGGTTGAGGGATTACTAGGGTCAATAAGGGTAGAGGGTATTGGGACATTGAGGGTAGCTAAGGGACGTAGACGGTTTAACGGTTTAGGGTTTAGGGTATTGGGTTAAGGGTATAGGGTTGAGGGATTAGGGTAGAGAGGGAGGGATGGATTAAGGGTTGAGGGTTGAGAATTGAGGGTTGAGAATTGAGGGTTGAGGGCGGTTTAATGTATACTAGGGTAGAGGTAGAGCTGGTAGAGGGTGTAAGGGTTTAGGGTTTAAGGTTTGAGGGTTGAGGGTTGAGGGTTGAGGGTATATGGTTCAAGGATTAGGGTTGAGGGTACTCCAATGTATAGGGTAAAGGGTATAGGGGTTGAGGGATTAGAGTTTGACTAGGGTAGATCAGAGGGTAGAGGGTAGAGTTCGATTGAGGGTTAATTGAGGGTCGAGGGATTAAGGGTTAAGGGTTGAGGGATTAGGGTAGAGAGTTTAGTAATTGGGTTTAGGGTATTGGGTTGAGGGTATAAGGTTGAGGGATTATAGTTGAGGGTAGAGGGTAGAAGGTTTAAGGCCAGTTTAGGGTTTAAGGGTTTAGGGTTGACAGAGGACGTTAAGGGTTGAGGCTGGTAGAGGGTTTAGTGTATAACTAGGTCATTTGAGGGTATAATATGGTTGAAGGTCAATTAGGGTTGAAGTTCCAATGTAGAGGGTACGACGTAGAGGGTTGAGGGGTTGAGGGTTGAGGGTTGAGGGATTATCTAGGGTTGAGGGTTGAGAATTGAGGGTTTAATGTATAGGGTAGATTAGAGGGTATATGCAAGTTGAGGGACTAGGGTTGAGGGTCCAATGTATAGGGTATATAGAGGGTATAGGGGTTGAGGGTTGAGGGTTGAGGATAGAGGGTAGAGGGTAGAGGGATTAGGGTAGAGAGTTTAGTAATTGGGTTTAAGGGTTTAACTAGGGTTGAGGGATTAGGGTTGAGGGTAGAGGGTATACTATGGTTCAAGGATTAGGGTTAATTGGGGTCCAATGTATATATAAGGTAGAGGGTAGAGGGACGTAGAGGGTGTAAGGGTACTTTAGGGTTTAAGGGTTGAGGGTTGAGGGTATAATATGGTTCAAGGAATTAAAATTAGGGTTAAGTTGAGGTTCCATTAATGTATATGGTAGAGGGATGTATAGGGGTTGAGGGATTAGGGTTTAAGGGTACTTGCAGAGGGTTGAGGGTAGAGGGTCAAGGGTTCAAGGGTTGAGGGTTGAGGGATTAGGGTAGAGAGTAATTTACTTGGGTTTAAGGATTTAAGGGTTGAGGGATTAGGGTTGAGGGTATAAGAGGGTATTGGGTTGAGGGTAGAGGGACGTAGAGGGTTTAACGTTGATTTAGGGTTGAGGGTATAAGAGGGTAGACGGTTTAAGGCCGGTTTAGGGTACTTAAGGGTTTAGGGTTGAGGGACGTTATTAAGGGTTGAGGGTAGAGGGTTTAGGGTATAGCTAGGACGTTTGAGGGTATAATATATACAGTTGAAGGTCAATTAGGGTTGAGGTTCCAATGTAAAGGGTAGAGGGTATAGGGGTTAAGGGTTTAGGGTTGAAGGGTTGAGGGTTAAGAATTGAGGGTTGAGGGTTTAATGTATAGGGTAGATCAGACTGTCGATCGATGGTTGATATCAAATTGTCGACCCTTGAAACTGTTTGGTCCATTTCTATCCTTTTCTTGATTTTATCACATTATAATAATACTTTACCTGCAAAAGTCTGCCAGCTCACGCTACATAATATCTTATACAGATTGCATATAATTTATTTTTGCCCCGTGCTGCATAATATCTACTACCGTGTGTGGTTAAAGTATTTTTATTCTACTTTTTTATAGGCATGTAAATATTATTTGTTTTGCGAGCCCTAAATTACCAAGCGCTAGACGAAATTACTTTTTATTCTACTAAATTGACTATTCTATCGTTTTACTCCTTGCTTGGTAATTTACAAACCACTTGGTTAACAAAATGCTCTATGCATATACATTTTTTTTTAAGTATTTAATTATAAGGATTGTACTATTTTTTTGGTATTTAATTATAAGGATTTGTCTTCTTTTTATTTTCTTTTCCATTTTAAAACTTTAAACAGGTAAACTGAACATTTAGTAATTATAATTTTTTTTAGATAATATTAGTTGAGTTTTTAAAAAAATTTAAAACTATTTAAATAATTAGAACGCATTATAATGTACATTCTTTTTTCATATACATATTGTTTTTGTTTAGTATTTAATTAATTATAAGGATTTGTATTATTTTTATTTTCTTTTCCATTTTACACTTTAGAATTAGTAAGTATATATAATTTTATTTATATTTTTTTTGATACATAAGGCTATATTTAAACAAAAAGCAACATATATTAAACAATATTTATTTATTAAAAAAAAAGCAACACAAAAATTATTTTAAAAAATCGATAGTGATAGTCTTATGACTTATCTTTATCAAAAACAAAAAATTAACATATATTTATTTTAAAAAAACAAAAAGCATGAAATATTTATTTTAAAAAATCCACCATCACATGATATATACTAATTATATATTAGATTTAATAAAAATCATACAAGTGTCTGCAAGGCAGGAATTTCTTTCACTTCGAACCAGGCCCAAAAAACCATCCCATACATTCGACCAACACAAAAAGGAGATAAAATTTCAATTTCAACAGAGCATCGACCAAACCCAAAAAACCTCAGATATTTACTACCACCACCCAACTAATGCATTCAATAAACAAAATGGGAACCCTGCACCCAGCCATAGATTACAGAAAACCATTTAATTTTGTGAAGGAATCAAAGACCTCTACCCACTTGTCATCACCACCAGCTTCCATTAAACCGAGTAACTTCTTGAGGTACTCCACAGCCACGGTTGCAATCATCTTGTGTTGCATTAGAGCCATCCCACTCAAATCCAGAAGAAAATGATAGAATTTCACGGCTTCGTTGTTCGTCTTTGACCAAAGGCACTCTAGGTCTGAAGGTCATGGAATTCCAGTGCTAATTAATGTTGACTTTAGCGCCACCTCCAGGCCCCCTAGCAGGTCCTTCTTGAACAAGTGAACTATCAGCTCCTTTGCCACCCACTTTGGGACTTGATTATCGAGCAAGGAGGCCAAAAAACACAAAGAGGTATGTGTGTTATCTCGACCGTACTTATTCCTCTCAATATGTCCCCTACCCATAACCATTTTAGCTGCAACCACAGCAAGGGAATCATTATCGATCAAAATTCTTTTCAGTCTTTGGTATGTTACCTCCCTAAAGGCTCCTTGCCGCTACGTCACAATTAGAGAAACTGGGGTGTCTACACCAAACCAAACCAACCCCTCCACCAAGACTGGAATAACAACCTTTGATCGCCCAACCATTGATCACTCTATCATTAACCGAGACCGCCGATGAATAATCCAAAAACCTTGCAAATGAAACAAAGCAGCCTAACCATAAAAAAAACCACAAGCCAAAATGAATTTTAAGATGCTTCACATACGCCACCTGCTCGTTTAAATAAAGACCACAAGCTCCAAGCCTGTTCGCCTCCACACGAATGAAGCATCCTTTCTTGGTTTATCAAGTTGTTCTTCTACTAGCATTTTCGTCTTGCAACTATGGCTCCAAGAGCGAGGCATTAATTATGAGAATTATTTTTCCCATAATTGGGAATTATAATGTAGATTATTTATTTAGTACAATCATCATCGTCATATTGGCGAGACGGTGATCCTTCTTCCACCAATAGCCACCTTCTCCACCGATGAATAACTTTCCTTCGGTCTATCAGTGGGATGCCATAATATATTACCCCGATACACATTAATTCCCCCAATATATTTTAATTCTTGATAATTTGTTATTATATTTGGCCATCGGGGGAAAGCAAACATTCGTTCCACTAATGTTCATGAGTTACAACAATGTGCTTACTTTTGTTGACTATATCGGTCTATCGGGGAGAACACCTTAGGAGTCAGCCTGATAGGGTGTTGTTACACTGATACTAGGTTATGAATTGCTTTCATCGGACCATCGACGAGGCTATGATCGGGGCTTTGCCGATGAGGCATTATTATGCCGATAGTGATGATTTTTATTTAGGAATGAGGAAAGATTATGGAGTCTCAAACTCATTTATGGGTGTGTCAATTTGGCAATGTGGGCTACAAAATGGATCTTGTCACACAAATTTCAACAATTTGTGTTGATCATAAAATTAAAATGTGATGAATTTCTATGAAATGTGGAGGATAGGTGGGTGGAGGCTATTGAAAAATGTGAGATTTTTTAGTTCTAACGGGATTAAGGGTTGAGGGTTGAGGGATTAGGGTAGAGATTTTACTTGGGTTTAAGGGTTTAAGGGTTGAGGGATTACTAGGGTCGACTAGGGTAGAGGGTATTGGGATGTTGAGGGTAGAGGGATGTAGAGGGTTTAGTGGTTTAGGGTTTAGGGTATTGGGATGAGGGTATAGGGTTTAGGGATTAGGGTAGAGAATTAGGGATGGATTGTATTAAGGGTTGAGGGTTGAGGGATTTACTAGGGTTTAGGGTTTAAGGGTTGAGGGATTAAGGGTTGAGGGTTGAGGGATTAAGGGTTGAGGGTTGAGAATTGAGGGTTGAGGGTTTAATGTATAGGGTAGATCAAGGGTAGAGGTAGAGGGTTTAAGGGTTGAGGCTTGAGGGTTTAAGGTATAGGGTAGATTAGAGGGTTTAAGATAAGGTATTAAGGGTTGAGGGTTGAGAATGAGGGTTGAGGGTTGAGGGTTTAATGTATAGGGTAGATCGAAGGGTAGAGGGTAGAGGGTTTAAGGGTTGAGGCTTGAGGGTTTAAGGTATAGGGTAGATCAAAGGGTAGAGAATTGAGGATTAAGAGTGGTTTAGTGTATAGGGTAGAGGGTTGAGGGTTTAAGGTTGAGGGTTGAGGGACATATATGGTTCACGGATTAGGGTTGAGGGTCCAATGTATAGGGTAGAGGGTATAGGGGTTGATGGATTAGGGTTAATTAAGGGTATTTGAGGGTTGAGTATAGAGGGTAGAGGGTCGAGGGTCAAGGGTTTAAGGGTCGAGGGATTAAGGGTTGAGGGATTAAGGGTTGAGGTTTGATGGTAGAAGGTATAGGGGTTCACTAGGGTTTAGGGTTTAAGGGTTGAGGGTTTAATGTACAGGGTAGATTAGAGGGTAGAGGGTTTAAGGGTTGAGGATTGAGGGTTTAAGGTATAGGGTAGATCAGAGGGTAGAGAATCGAGGGTTAAGGGTGGTTTAATGTATAGGGTAGAGGGTTGAGGGTTTAAGGTTGAGGGTAGAGGGTTGAGGGACGTATATGGTTCAAGGATTAGGGTTGAGGGTCCAATGTATAGGGTAGAGGGTATAGGGGTTAATGAGGGATTAGGGTTTAAGGGTACTTGCAAAGGGTTGAGGGATTAGGGTTGAGAGTATACTTGGGTTTAAGGGTTTAAGGGTTGAGGGATTAGGGTAGAGAGTATACTTAGGTTTAAGGGTTTAAGGATTGAGGGATTAGGGCTGCGGGATTACTAGGGTCGACTAGGGTAGAGGGTATTGGGATGTACGTTGAGGGTAGAGGGACATAGATGGTTTAACGGTTTAGGGTTTAGGGTATTTGGTTGAGGGTATAGGGTTGAGGGAATAGGGTATAGGGTTGAGGGATTAGGGTAGAGAGGGAGGGATGGATTAAGGGTTGAGGGTTGATGGTAGAGGGTATAGGGGTTTGCTAGGGTTTAGGGTTGAGGGCTGAGGGTTGAGGGTTGAGAATTATGGGTTGAGGCTTTAATGTATAGGGTATATCAGAGGGTAGAGGTTCAAGGGTTGAGGCTTGAGGGTTTAAGGTATAGGGTAGATTAGAGGGTAGAGAATTGACAGTTAAGGGAAGTTTAATGTATAGGATAGAGGGTTGAGGTTTAAGGTATAAGGTTGAGGTTGATGGGCGTATGTGGTTCAAGGATTAGGGTTGAGGGTCCAATGTATAGGGTAGAGGGTATAGGGGTTGAGGGATTAGGGTTAATTAAGGGTATTTGAGGGTTGAGGGTAGAGGGTAGAGGGTCGAGGGTTTAATTGTTGAGGGATTAAGGGTTGAGGGTTGAGGGATTAGGGTAGAGAGTAATTTACTTGGGTTTAAGGGTTTAAGGGTTGAGGGATTAGGGTCGAGGGTATAAGAGGGTATGTATTGGTCAGTTGAGGGTAGAGGGACATAGAGGGTTTAACGGTTTAGGGTTTAGGGTATTGGGTTGAGGGTATAGGCCAGTTGAGAGATTAGGGTTGAGAGTAGAGGGTAGAAGGTTTAAGGCCAGTTTAGGGTTAATTAAGGGTTGAGGGATTAAGGGTTGAGGGTTGAGGGATTAGGGTAGAGAGTTTAGTAATTGGGTTTAAGGGTTTAACTAGGGTTGAGGGATTAGGGTCGAGGGTACTAGAAGGTATATGGTTCAAGGATTAGGGTTTAGGGTCCAAAGTATATATAGGGTTTAAGGGTTTAGGGTCTTGGCCTTTGGTGAGGCTCAAAATTAGGGTTTCATGAATATTCCTACATTGGCAGACGATCTATAATTTTTTGCATTTTGATTCATACAATCTCCTGTTGTTTTTGGTGGCCATAAGTGACTGTATTGTTGGTTGTTAGCCTAGTTGTAATATATTTCTCTCTTTTGGCAACCTTTGTTGCCTCCTTTTTGTATTATTTGCATTGTTTCAATTAAAAAAAGAAAAATTAAATGCTAAACAAAAACAATATGTATATGCAAAAAGAATGTACATTATAATTCCCATTCTTAGTATATTAGTTGAGTTTTTAGTTTTATTTTTAAACTGTTTAATTATGAGAATTGTTTTTCCCGTAATTGGGAATTATAATGCACATTATTTATTTTACATTATAAATTTATTTGAAAATAATATATATGAGGTTATTTGAAATTATTTTTTAAAAATTACAAATGAATAAAATAAAATAAGGGCTTTTTTATAAGTACGAGCATTAATGAAGGGCAGTTTGAGCTCAAATTTTAACAATGGCCTAGAATACGAAGCCGGGTATGTAGGACGGCATCGCTGGAGCCTTAGGAGATAAAATTTTCATAATGTGAGAACCTTAGGAGACAAAATTTCCATAGCAATTACAATGAAGTGAAGTCCCTACAATAATTTCGTGTTGACCTACTACATCCGGTTATGGTTGTTTAAGTCACGAGTTGAGCCATTAAAATCATTCTTTGTACCGGCCCCAAGTTCTAAGTTAGTTGGTCATCATGTATGGTTAATCGTTTAAATGCTCCCTATAGTCGAGCCATAATATTTTTCAATTGAATTATGTTTAAGCCATCCCACATAAGGAAATTCAAGGGAGTGCAGTAAGGCGGTAAACAATAAGAAGATAAAGCATACATCGCTATACCGCTAGGAGGGTGAGCAACATATGTGGTAGAGTAGTGTACACCGCAACCCTACAACAAGAAGTCCTGAGCAAGGCGGTAGAGCGGTAAGCATGGAAGATAAGTGATCACTGCAGTACCGCATAAGGCGATTCAAAGGAGTGCGGTAAGGCGATAAATAACAAGAAGATAAATTATACACCGCTATACTGTTGGGAGGGTGAGCAACATATGCGATAGAGTGGTGTACACCGCAACCCCGCAGCAAGAAGTCTTGAGCAAGGTAGTAGTGTGGTAAACATCAAAATGGAAGGGAAAAACATTGCCATACCACAGCAGGTATAATAAGAGACAACAATAGTACGATAATCGTGGCATCGTTACAATTTACAGCAATAAATGCCCTCACACATACTTCAAAATTAATTTTCAAGGATTTGAGCTTGTTGGGAAACTATCTGGTGAAGAATTGGCATTAATACTCATATGACTAAAAACCACACCCTCAAAAGCAAGTGAATTTTCCTAAGACTGTGCTCAGTTGAAATGCATTGTTGTGGATAGAGCTAAGGACACTGAGAAAAGGAGCTCTACGAAAGACGAGCACTCGAGTAAGTGCACAAATAACCATTTGAAGAAGCTTGATTGGTGTAGTATTTGGTAGAGCTTTGCTATTTGAAGTCATAGTAGCAAAAATTGAAATATGCCTACTAAAAGAAAACAATCAGAAGTAAAAGAAAGTAAGGCCAAAATTAAGGAAGAAGAACCTAAGGTAAAGAAGAAACCACTCCACCAGTCTATATTAGATATACTTCCAGGATCAACCAAGGAGAGAAATAAGAAATTTCTCGTAGACACTGCACAAGGTTGTAGGGATGCTCTCATTCCCAAATCCTGGTGGGACTTATTTTGGTATTTGTACAGTAAGAGAAATGAGAAGATTCCAATGTCAAACCCTTAGATGTTGGATTTAGCAAAGTTGATTGTCCCAAACGTGTTTATTGATGTGGAGTTTATCATATTACTAGCCAAGCATTATCACTCTGTAACCAAGACAGTAAGGTTTCCAAATGGCTCAATATTGGTAGAGGTAACTAGAGCTATTATCATTGAGTGTTTTGGCTTAAACAAGTAGGATTTGACCAAAATAAACCTACAAAAGAGCGAGGAAGATTATAAGAGGTTAAGAAGAACTTATAGAAGTGATAAGATACCCCTATATATGAAAAGAGGCATTAGTAACAGAACGATTCCCATTTCTACTTCCAATATTGAACCATTCACTGTGATAAATTTTCAATATTATTTTGTGAATACATATCTAGCTCTATGCCAAGTACTAGGGTGGATGCTCAAGATAAAATGTCAATAAGCTTGATGATGATGGCCATGAGAATTGAAAACCTTGAGACTAATATCGAGTATGAATTTGCTTCATACCTTGAGAGGGCGTTGGATGATGAATTCTCACAAGTCATGGAGGATAGAGCATCGATTACATTCAGACACTATTCCTTACTGTGCCATTTGATACTATACCAGAATCAAGACCATTAGACTAAACGAATGGACTTGGATACAGTGGATGAGCAAAGGAACGCCACACCTATCCAGAAGTGGTGTTATATTTGGGATAGTCGGTGCAAGAATTCAAGCTTTGCTATAATCTATGAAGACTTTGTGCACATAATCCTTCAATTTCTTGGTTATTCAATGCCAAGATTGCTAAACAAAATGCAACAATTGTTAAGACCTTTGGCCCTGAGACAAGAACAGGGTCACACACATAATTTTGGTGATTGGTTCTTTTTCCCATAAGTTACAATAATAAGAATTTATGGCTGCCCTACTGCTCCACACATACATACCAAAGTTTGTGCCCCTTAGATTAACATTTATTGAATTTATGTGGCAAATGATGTGGATGGAAAAGGATGTAGTGCACAAACAAAAGAAGGGCACATTTCTGCCAAACTTAACCAAATGTGGAGACTGGACAGTAGGCTCAGATACACTGGAGGAGTTGCAATATTACTTGAAGACAAGATATGAGTTGGATTCTAGAAAAGCAAGAGCCTTTGACCTTGAAAATCATATGAATAACATAAGGCATAATATTCTTACCAAAATGATAGTGGCACACCAAGTAGATTATGAGGAAGATGTGACAAGAAACTTCCTTACTTTTCCAGAGGCGTCCCTCCGACGGAAGAAATGGCAGGTTATAATGAAGCTTGAAGGAAGGAAGAAGCAAAATGATAGAAGTTTCCTTGGCTATTTCATTGAAGAAAAAGACCCCATCAGGAGGATCAATTGAATAATTGATAAATTTGAGGATTTATATGCTAAAAAAGAAATGTATGTTCAGAAACATGGTGGTAAGATAACTACAAAGCACACCCCAGACACAACATAAGAGTCTCCCATGGAGCAATAGCCCCCCAAGAGACAAAAAACACAGAGCATTGAGCCATTGGTACCTTATGAGGAGAGTGAAGGGGTGGGAGATATTGAAGATGTGGCCACTATATTGAAATCATTAAAGGGTGATATTGAGGTTGATCAGCCCATCCATGAGACTATCACCCATAGGAATGAGGAAAGGATGGATGATGCAGAAGAAAAAAAGTGTAGAGATACATGGAGATGAGAGAGAAATTGCTACTAGGAGGTTTATAGAGGATGATGATTTCATCAAGACTCTAGAGTTTAGGGATTTCTAGACAAAGATGAAGATAAAAGAAATTGAATAGACAGTGGGGTTAGGTGAAGTGGGAATTAAAGAACCAGAAAATAATCAAATGGTGGCATGAACCTTTAATGAATTGAGGGTTGACCACATTGACATTAGCCCTAAGAAGGCTAGAGAGATGATTTTGAAGAGCAACATGCTCATTTTTCCTAGGTTGGAATTAAAGAAAATGTTTTTACTTGATCAAGTATGGGCTCAAGAAGATCCAATGTTAGTTGTAGAGTTTGACTCTGATGAAGGAGTAAGTGGAATTGGGTATAACCCAAAATCCAAACCCTGGCCATTTGGATCAAGCAAAAAAACACACAGAAGCCTAAATTGTTGAATGTAATACAGGGAATGAAAGGGGCAGCAATGGTAAGAACAATACAGGACACCACCCCTTTGGAGGTAGCCACAATGACCATGCACTCAGCCATGTTCACTCATGCTACTGTTAAGGGATTGGAGGACAAATTAAAGGAGTATGAAAGGGAAAAAAAATTCTTAAATGATGAAGTTAATAAACTGTTTATGGAGAATGTCAAATTGAAAGAACAGTTAAAAGGAGCAGAGACTTCACAAAGCAAGGTTATATAAGCCTCCTAGTGCTCCATTAAATATTGTATAGAGCATTCTGGCCGAGCAAGCAAAGGCTCTTGAGAAGGAAGTTGATGAAATGAAGGAGGCTCAGGATGATGTAAAAAGGAAAGTTTACGAAGTTATGGAAAAGATTCTTGAGTACAAAATAAAGTTGGTTATTGATAAACTAGATAGTGTACATGACAGTTATAAATCACTTATGCGAGCAATTGATCAAATAAAAGCACATATGCTTGTATTGGACCCCCTGTTTCAAAGGTGGTAGCCTATTCACCACACTCTATCTAAGTTATGTAGAGTTCTACAAAGGAGTCACAATGCTCCTACAACATTAAAACCAACCGATCAAACAATAAAAATGATTGTTGATGAATTTCAGTATATACAAGGGGAGGAAAAGAGGATTGTGGCACAAATGGATTCCTTCCATACCTTAAAACAATGGTATACACTGAAAATTGTGAAAGATGATGGTCAAGTAAAATACTTGGATGAATGGAAGAAGGAATTTGGTCAGGTTATTCATAAGTGTTTAACCCATGTTCGTGGGGATAGTGACACCGGTCTTCACAGGCTCAATTTGATCATGGATGGATTGATTGCTCTTGATGTTGGATACCTAAAATTTGTCAATGATACAAAGGCACTACCAGATAGTCGATGTCAGACACATCTTGTAAACATACCAAAGATCCAAGAATATTAGTGGCCATCAAATTTTACGATGTATCAATGGGAACAAAAGTATTTGGCTTTAGATGAGTAGGTCACTAAGGTGAGGGCATATGGACGTCTATCATGGAGAGGAAAGCTTTTCCAGATTGATGATCACAGGCTTTCTACGTTGATTAAAGGAAACATACATCTAAAGTGTCTTAAGCCTTGTTATTTCTTCAATTATGCAAATTAATTAGTTGTTAGTTAAAAGAAGTAGTTTTGAAGGGTCATCTCTTTTTGTAAAAGGTGTGAAGCTTGTTGCTTCCTATATAAATAGGAAACCAAGGCCAATTTTGAGAGGATCATCATATCATATTCCATTTTCATTTTCGTTAGAGTAGGCATTAGTAAGAAGATAGATTGCACATTCCACCCATTCATATCATATCAAAGACTTCTGCTATAAATGTATATATATTTGAAACAACATAATGGAGAAGATTCCTCATAATTGATAATCTATTTTGGTGTTCAATTTTTGTGTTAAATTTCATGCTGATTTGTTACTATGTTGTCTCCAAAGTGGTTTCTTCAAGTTATTTAAATTCATAAGATTTATTAGGGCACATTTGTTGTTACTGTGTGATTATTTTGAGCTTATGAATGAAATAGAACATCTTATTATCAGAGATTCTCCATGACTGTGTTATCATTCTTTATTTATTCTTATGTTTGCCATACTTATTTCTTCTTATATTTGAATGAATATGAGTTATTGAGCCTCAATACTGTGCTTATGTGAATGAATATGTTGATAGAGTAAAGCATTTACTGTGGATGTTTTCAGTTACGTGTTCACAATTATGTTCAACATAAAAATGGAAACTATTTAAAAATAATAAAGTTAAGAAAGTTGCTTATTTAAATAATTTGAGTTACGTGCATTAATATTTTATTAACTTTTGTGTCTTCACGAACATATGTTGATACAAAATGAATGGAAGAAGCATCCAAGTAATTGTTTTTTTTTTTGCCAACAATTCATACCAAAGATTGAACAATTTAAGGATATTGCAATAGGTAATTTGTATCAACACAAATAATATTACTGAAGCATTTCAAAGTTTGGGCGATAAGAATCATCCTTTTTTAAACATGGATTGAAAATAATTTTTACATGAATGAATTTGCTTATATTCAATCCCCAACTCAACCAACAACAGACACACCTCTCTGCAAGTTGATGGCAACACATTCTCTTCAGGGAATATTTTAGTTTTTAGTGCCCTGTAAGATTGCCAGAGATTAAATCAATTGAATGTTTGACTTATGATGAACATGTTTGATATGTCAATCTATACTAGGATTGTTTATATACAATATATGGTTTTAAAATCCCTTTAAAGAAATATAAACAAAGTCAATGAATGTATACAAATTATGTACACTAATTGACAATACAAAGTAGGAAATAGATTTCAACTCACTTCAGTAGGGTAATGAATCCTTTGTCTGACCAACCAAATAGTGACTTGATTTCTAATAATATTAATGTGCATGCCAGTTGTGAGGTTCTACTTGCACCCGATTTGAACACGAGTGTCTTCGTTGCTTGCTTGATGGAGTCTTTCAGGTTGTTATCATCAACATTATGTTGGTGGTAATTACCCCTGTTATCATCATTACTATTAGCCATATGATCATTATTGGCATCATTGTTTCCATCCCCAAAGAAACCTGTAAGCATTTCATTCAATCCTTCTTCATGCACTGCATTTTCCCTATCATGATCATCATCATTAAGGCTAGGTGGCATCTCTTCAGTGTATGCATATCTCATCAGCTCTTCAAATTTCTCAGGTGGTAGAAATCTCTTCAAACTTGCTCCTTTCACCTTGGTATTGTTTAAAGGATGGTTTGGATCATCCTGTCCAAATCTTAATAACCCAGTTGGATCATGGGTATTAGTCTGTGTTTCATCAACATCTTCTAGCTATCAACAAATGCAAGCATTATTTAATGTTTGCCAACAATTGGATAAATCATAAATGTATCAATTTCAAAGAAATATAATCAAATATGGTTTAAAAAATAAAAATAAAAATTGTATGAACATATATACATCAATTGAATAATGGAACATTATTTTATAAATTACCTTTTTTATACAATAATTTAAATAAAATACAATTTTGACAACATAGTTTATAAAATATCAGTCCACACTCATTTATTATTCTTTGGTTTTCTGCCCTTAAGAACATCCTTAGGGAGACCTTGTTCTTCCCTTTTCTTTTGCGCAGGAGTGTGTTTTAAGAAGGGGTAATCAATAAATAACTCATCCCCAATGGTAAGGTCCTTAATAGCCTCAACCGTTATCAATCTATCAACCTCTATTTCCATATCTCCATCTTTATCATTTATAACCTCAACAAATTGACAATTCGGTCTTACATTAGGGTCCCTTCCCTTACTACTATTTATAAATCCTGCAATATTTTTGTGTGTATGCACGCCCATCTATGTACATAAGATGACCTCTATTAATTTATTTTCCACTTTCCAATTGGAGATGATGTGTATACATATTCAAATTTAGACCATATGCTAACATGCTAGGCTTATATTCTGCTAGCCTTCTCCATTCACCACTGTAATATGATGGACCATAATATGGCATTAATCTCCTAGTGGTTTGTTCTAAATTGTTTCTATGGTTAGATCCCACATGTACATTTTCAACAATAAAGAGGCCTAGATTCGCTCCATGAATATTGGAGGGTTGTATCATGTAGTTGTATCCCCAAAATTGAAACACCTCATACACTCTAGGTAGTTGTTGATCACTAGGCCAAGCGCAATATAGTTGACGATCAAATGTCTCTTTGTAAATTGATCTCAAACTCAGGGGCAAGTCATCATCTCCATCACATTCATTCTCATAGGGTATGTAGTCCACCTTACCCCTGTCTTTAAGCAAATTATGTATCTTTAAACCGGTTCTTGTTTTGTGACTTGTTTTCATGAATTCCTCATCTTCCGAGCTGGTATATTAGCACATATTTTTGTTAGATGTATCATTTGATAAATGATCATTTCCCTCTAGGCTGGAAGTCGGTGATCCAAGAAACTTTAAACCAAGAACTTTATCCTGCAAGTATCCATTGAGAAAAAAATTAGTTATTTAAATAATATATAACAATGTTTAAACGAAGTATACATGTTATTTATATCAAATTGGAAAATTCCTTACCACAATTCCTATTGGATTTGAATCGATTGTAGGAGGCATACTACCGACTGGAAGCTCATCATATATGTAATTTCTTTGTACAATTTCTTGTTTGAATGATTTCTTTCCATGACATACAGAACATCCACAAACGACAATTTTCTCAAAGTATTCATCCCATGTACTATAGTCCTGACCAACCTCTTGTTCAGTGAAATCATTTGTTGTGTATGGAAGATCCATTGTCATATCCTCTTCCACCCACTGTCATCTACGTGATTTAAAAATTTTAGGTCCATGTCCACATACATATCTTCTTCTTTTGGTAGTTGAACACTCGGGCTTTGCATTTGCTCCAATCTCCATCTAAAATAATCAACAACATGCATTAATGTATGTCAAGATTGGATAATACATTATAAATTTCAATAATACTGTGAAAAAAGATGGATGTATCACAAAATGCCATCAAATCATTTTTTCATAAGTTAAGTCAAAATTTGAGTACCTGATGTCCCGCTTCATCCGTTCTTTCCTCATTTGATATGAAACAATCTGTTGCCATGGCCCCGTCTTGCCACTATAATACACAACATAGTAAATAATGTTTACTACACCAATTATATCATTTCAACGAATATGCTACCCAACACAAAACCTCACTTTATTCATATATTTTCTCAAAGTATTCATCCCATGTACTATAGTCCTGACCAACCTCTTCTTCAGTGCAATCATTTGTTGTTTCTGCATGATCTGTCATATCCTTAAACACCCACTGTTTTCTACGTGATTTAACAATTTTAGGTCCACTTCCTCTTTTGTTAGTCGAACACTTAGGCTCTGCATTTTCTCCAATCTCCATCTAAAATAATCAACAACATGCATTTATTTATGTCAAGATTAGATAATACATTATAAGTTTCAATAATACTGTGAAAAAAGATGGACGTATCACAAAATGCCATCATATCATTTTTTCCTAAGTTAAGTCAAAATTTGAGTACCTGATGTCCTGCTTCAACCTTTGTTTCCTCATTTGACATGACATGATCTGTTTCCATGGCCTCGTCTCGCCCCTATAATACAAAACATAGTAAATAATGTTTAGTACACCAATTATATCATTTCAATGAATATGTTATCCAACACAAAACCTCACTTTAGACATATATTTGATATATATTTCACACCTTAGATGACTCATCTAGTTGCATAGGGGTCATTTCTGAGTTCACAAATCTAACCTCTATTAGTTTTACACCCACAAAATTGACATGGGACAAGGAATGGATAAAATAGGGAACCATGATTGCTCCCTTGGTACATATGAAGATGAAGTCAATTTAGGATCAATTTATTTATCAACTTCCAAGCAAAATACATCATTTTGCACTGCTAGGTGCTAAATTAGGTGCACTTTGTGCCACCTTTTGCATCCCAAATAGATTACTTTTTTTTGGTTGGAAGGTGGTGCTAAATTAGGTGCACTTTGCGCTGCCTTTTGCATCCCAAACAAATTACATTTTTTTGGTTGGGAGGTGGCGCTAAATTAGGCACACTTTGCTACACCGACTATTGCATCGAATACTGAATCAAGAACAAAAATTTAAAACTTCTCGCATCAAGAAGGAAGAGATGACAAGAGAAAAAACCCGCGTAAAGGAAGAGAGGAGAAAAAAGGGAAAAACGACAAAGGAGGGCTACAAGCAAGTAGATTAGAAATTCGATTTAGTTTGTGACACCATAGGTAGGTTACAATTTGTTTTTTTCATTCCCACAAACATTTTTGTTTGGATTAAATGGAGATATTGTGAAGAAAGGGTTGTGAATATTGTTTTGTTTACACACGAATTGTTCAAGTCTCATGTGGTTGCAAAAGAGGAGGGTAAAATTGTAGACATTGCATTATTTCCTCTACATTCGAGAGCAATGAATGCATTTTTGAAACCCCAATGCCCTGGTTTGCTTATCATTCCCATCCCAAACTTTTGGTTTTCGGTTCAATTTTTCGGACCGACCTTCCATAAAAAAGTAGTCGAGTGCTTTCAAGACAAGTTGTTAAACTGCATCTGCCCCACTACAGCCAGGACTCATGGGAATAGAGGTTGGTCGAGACAATACGAGGAGATAGGGATTTTGAGACGACAACTAAATAATAGATCATTTCCTCAAATTTGTGAGACATTCGGGCTTAAATTAGCTATTACTAATTTTCACTTATTCTTTTACAAAACAATGAGCTTGTGGTTTCGAATTGATTGTGTGCACACATTCATTTTCTTTCTAATCAGCGGATGTGACTCGAGCATGGGACCTATCTGTGTTAACTCTTAATAAAACCACACTCCGCGCCCTTTTTATCCCCCAAAGATTACTATTCTATACAGGTGTGCAAGCGTTGATTGTTTTACAATAAAATTGTTCTATTTTGCATATATTTATATCCTTTCAAATATATTTATATTCTATACATGTGCACAAGCAATTGATTAATAGGCTTTTAAATCCAGAAAGAGAGTCATTCAAGGTAAAAATTTCATACCACAAATTCGATGAAAACTTCCATACCTGATAGTGTGTACTTCATTTGCCTCCACATATTGGACAAAAATAATTTGCCCTAGGTCACCTCAAAATGTCAAGCGATAGAGGGAAGAGAAGAAAGGGAGCAGACTCTGGCCATAATGAGGTAATTCTTTGTCAATTTATAGATTTGTAAATGTTTCCTTTGTTTCTTTCATTTTTACTTTTTACTTTTTACTTTTTAAATTTAAAAGAAGAAATTTATTTTATATATATATAGGGACATGTGACTGACAAAGATAAAGAGGCATTGGCTTCCATATTGGGGGCAAAGGCAGTGAACAATTTGGATGATACGTGTTGGACAATGCTTGCTAGATACATAGAAAACCGATCTAGTGAAGCCCCTCCAACATTGCAACCAAATCAACCTTGTCAAAGGGAATCAATTGATTCCCTAAGCAGTCCTAGATTGAGCAAAAGATCTAGGAGGAAATCAGTAATGGTAAACTCTAGGAGTGTAGAATAGGGAGCAGAGGCTTCCACTGTCCCACCCACTCCTAGGACACAAACTTCTTCCACCATGACAAGTTTTCATTCTTGCATTGGTACCTACAATAAGAAGATAGAATACGATGTGGTTTCAGGGGAAGTCTGAATGATATATGCTAGAAAAGGGTTTGTGAATAGGTTGAAGGAATCATGCCTTCAACGATTCAAAGACCATCTACATTTTCCATTCTCAAAGATACCCATACACTTGCAAAAAGTAGTTATCAATGACATGGAGACTGAATTTGGCACAGGTTGGTCTGTGAAGAAGGTGAAGCTATGAATGTCTCAAAATTGCAAGAGATTTCAGTGCAACCAAACAAAGAAGATAAAAAGAATCCCTCCTAAGCTAAGGCTCAAAAAAAGGCCAATTGATGTAAGTTTCAAAGTATGGAAAGACCTTGTAAAAGCATATGAGAAGTCTGAAGCACGAAGGAATTCCGGTGAGGAGAGTATGCAGGTATTTGAATTTTCTCATAAGATTATATCAAATTTATTAAACGATTTTTAAATTTTATTTGTGCATAGTTAAATTGAATTAGTATATGTTTCAGGACAAGGCCTCCAAGGCTAGGCTTCAAAAACTTCGTGCCATGCATCACAGTGGCCAGAAAGATTTGCAGGCCTTGATCTATAATTTTGTAAGTATATTTAATATGTTAAATGATATTTTTTTTAATTCCCCTAGGAAAAAGTAAATGATTGCATATTAGTTAGTTTAACTAGTCCATGTGCCATGTTTTGACAGGAGGAGAAATATGACCGACATCCAAAGCAATTTGAAAAGGAAAAGTTACAAAGCAAAAAGTGGGCTGATTTTTTAATTTGGATGGAGAACGAGGTATCGATAGTTTACTTTCAATAACTTAGTTGGATATTGTTGTGTTAATATGTCAATTTTCATTTCTTGTGTTCAGTTGTTTATTGATACGTAGGATGAGTTCTAAAGTGCTTCTCTGTTGGCCCTAGATCCCACTCAATTGTCCCATTATTTCATGTTGAGGAAAAAAATATTGTTTGCCTTAAAGGGTAGTGGGTGACATTCATGCCTTATTTTCATCGCATCTTTTAATTAATGACCATTGTCTTTTAATATCTCTTAAGTGTCCTCATTTAAGTTATGAGTTGTATCATTTGAGTGACTTAGTCCCATGTTGATTTGATTTATCTTCTTTTCTCTCAAACATGGTATCTCAAGGAGTGCTTCCTTGAATTCATGTTGCCATTCTACTAAGTGATCCACATGCATATTTTCCATCCTTCCTCACGATGCTACCATTATTTTAACATGTAAGAATGTTTTGATGCATCTTGGTAGACATCCTATAGATCTAACACAACCTTCTAGTCTACATCACTTGGCGTAGCTAATCAACCACTTAATTTATCCATCTAATTTTAAAAAAGGCAGTAAATTCTTGTCTTCCAAGTTAAAAAAACTCCATAAATAAAGAAATCAACAATAAAAAACCTGCAACTTGATCTGATCAACATAGAGAAGCGTGTAATACTAAACTTCTTAACATTTTAAATATAAATGGAATGTCCTTAACACCAAGTAGAGCTATCCAAAAAAGCTAACTAAAAACACAAACGTGCTCCCGCACAGAATGGCCTAATGGCTGGTTGTCATAGAAGTCAAACTACTGAAGTAACAACACTGATCAAGTTAACATATATGCATCATTTGCATAAACAATTGAACCATTTATGTGCATGAATAAATAGTAGAAGGATGTAGATGAAATCAATTCATCTGAATTTATGCCTCTTGGCAGACATTCCTCTTGAATATCTAATATCAGGTGCCTGAGACTTCCCTCTAGCTTTTACCTTTCATCTCCGCCTTTCCTCTTCACTATCAAACTCGTCTCCATTTTCCTTATCTGCATTTATGGCTTTGACTTCTAATTCATCCCATGTTTTACCTTCCTCCCCTTCAAAATCTTCTTCTTCTTCTTCGTCCTCATCTAACTCCACAAGAGATTCATCTTTTGAACCTTCCTCATCTGATTGTGATTCCTCTTCTACATCAGAGGGTTCATATCCTTGATCTGACTCTTCTGAATTATTAGAATCAGTAGCTTCCATATTAAAAAATTCCCAACTACCATCTTCAATAAATTTGTTTGGATCATCAGTAATAGTCTTCAAAATTGGTCGCCAGTTCAAGTTCATTCTGCTTTCATAATACTTTATATCCATGGAGTTCATCCATTCCTTGATGCCATCAAGCGAAAATTGAGGAATAGTGTCAATGTGGAGTACATCCCACTTTAAGTCTTTGAAAACAATAGCCATATCAAATTCCTTTTTCCCAAGTCCTACTCTCTCAAGGTTAACAATCTCAATCTCACTAATAGTGATTACTAAGAAAGGTAATTCCACCAACTCTACCAAATAGTTTATCATAGGAACAATAAAAGCAGAGGCTTTGAAAGGAACTCCATGAAAACCAAGCTCTCTAAATTTTATATCAAACTCTAGTTCAAGATATTTTAGATGAGGCTGCTCCCATAGCTCTCTTACTCGCTTAACAAATCCTTGAAACTCTGCATTGATTTTATTTTTCCTATCCCTCTCTTGTTGTTCTTCCTCAATTTCATCAGGATCATACATTGTCCTTCTTGCCCCTCCTAAATTTTGGATCACATCCATTACCTCCACATAAAATTGGACATCCTTGGTCTTATTGGTTCTCATGCCATGATATGGTTATGCAAATGAAAATGAAGCAAAGTAGTCATCTCCTTCTCCACTGGTTGGAGGAATGCATGCTTAATGTCTTGATACATGATATCAATTCTCTCTTCTGCTCTCATGGTTGAATACCGAAATCCATTATGGTGGGCCTCCAAAGTTCCAGTCATCTTTCTTCCTCTTCCACCAAATGTTGGCCTGATCCACAAGTTTTCCAGCCCAATTGCCTTTGTTTTTGAAAGCTGAAGTTTCTCCTGAGTCACCAATGTAGCTCTCTCTGCCTTTTCAGACTCTTTCATTGCTACAATCAATTAGCGCCTAATTGATTAACAATCTCAATCTCACTAATAGTGATTACTAAGAAAGGTAATTCCATCAACTCTACCAAACAGTTTACTATAAGAATAATAAAAGCAAGGGATTTGAAAGGAACTCCATGAAAACCAAGCTCTCTAAATGGTATATCAAACTCTAGTTCAAAATATTTTAGATGAGGTTGATCCCATAGCTCTCTTACTCGCTTGACAAATCCTTGAAGCTTTGCATTGATTTTATTTTTCCTGTCCATCTCTTGTTGTTCTTCCTCAATTTCATCAAGATCATACATTGACCTTCTTGCCCCTCCTGAAGTTTGAACCACATCCATTACCTCCACATAAAACTAGACATCCTTGGTCTTCTTGGTTCCCATGCCATGATATGGTTATGCAAATGAAAATGAAGCAAAGTAATCATCTCCTTCTCCTCTGGCTGGAAGAATGCATGCTTAATGTTTTGATACATGATATCAACTCTCTCTTCTGCTCTCATGGTTGAATATCGAAATCCATTATGGTGGACCTCTAGAGTTCTAGTCATCTTTCTTCCTCTTCCACCAAATGTTGGCCTGATCCACAAGTCTGCCAGCCTAATTGCCTTTATTTTTTAAAGCTAAAGTTTCTCCTAAGTCACCAATGTAACTCTCTCTACCTTTTCAGACTCTTTCATTGCTACAGGAAATTAGCGCCTAATTGATTAACAATCTAAATATCACTAATAGTGATTACTAAGAAAGGTAATTCCATCAACTCTACCAAATAGTTTACCGTAGGAACAATAAAATCAGGGGCTTTGAAAGGAACTCCATGAAAACCAAGTTCTCTAAATGGTATATCAAACTCTAGTTCAAAATCTTTTAGATGAGGTTGATCCCATAACTCTCTTACTTGCTTGACAAATCCTTGAAGCTTTGCATTGATTTTATTTTTCTTGTCCCTCTCTTGTTGTTCTTCCTCAATTTCATCAGGATCATACATTGACCTTCTTGCCCCTCCTAAATTTTGGACATCCATTACCTCCACATAAAACTGGAAATCCTTGGTCTTCTTGGTTCCCATGCCATGATATGGTTATACAAATGAAAATGAAGCAAAGTAATCATCTCCTTCTTCGCTAGATAGAAGAATGCATGCTTAATGTTTTGATACATGATATCAAATCTCTCTTATGCTCTCATGGTTGAATACAAAAATCCATTATGGTGGGCCTCCAGAGTTCCAGTCATCTTTCTTCCTCTTCCACCAAATGTTGGCCTGATCCACAAGTCTGCCAGCCTAATTGCATTTGTTTTTGAAAGCTGAAGTTTCCCCTGAGTCACCAATGTGGCTCTCTCTACCTTTTTAGACTCTTTCATTGCTATAGGAAATTAGCGCCTAATTGATTAACAATCTCAACCTCACTAATAGTGATTACTAAGAAAGGTAATTCCATCAACTATAAAATTGGACATCCTTGGTCTTCTTGGTTCCCACGCCATGATATGGTTATGCAAATGAAAATGAAGCAAAGTAATCATCTCCTTCTCCGCTGGCTAGAAGAACGCATGCTTAATGTTTTGATACATGATATCAACTCTCTCTTCTGCTCTCATGGTTGAATACCAAAATCCATTATGGTGGGCCTCCAAAGTTCCAGCCATCTTTCTTCCTCTTCCACCAAATGTTGGCCTGATCCACAAGTTTGCCAGCCTAATTGCCTTTGTTTTTTAAAGCTGAAGTTTCTCCTAAGTCACCAATGTAGCTCTCTCTACCTTTTCAGACTCTTTTATTGCTACAGATCGTCTGTGGTATTTAATCATTTCTACCACATGGTTGATGTGCTTTGAATCCTTAGATCTAAAGGAAATTTCCTTAACATAAATAGTGCTAGGGAATTTCAATGTTGGAATGTAGTTGGTATTAAAGTTGGTACCTGGAACATTGAAAATTATCCTTATATAATAATTCCCTCCATCTTGATGGTGGCTACATGAAATGGAACCATGATGCCATATATGGGTACCAGAACAACATCATTTTTTGTATCAACCTAACTCATGAGCTCTCTAGAAACGAGGATATCTTCCACATTTTTGTATGAAACCATCTCAGTGGATGGCTTGGAAGAGCCATGTCCATCTCTTGTACCAATGCCCCATGTAGCCAATCTTCTTGTAGTCTCCTCATTCTTTTGCAGAGGGTTGGCACTTAAGGTTATGTAATAGAATTTACAGTTGATAGTTAAATTGTATAACAATTTTTTGTTATGATCTTTAGTAATGTTTATTAGAATTGTTGCATTTTTTACATCATCGAAATCACATATTAGCTGTAACTTTTTTAAAATTTTATTATGGTACGTGCACTTTGATATGATGTAATATGATTATGGTTTCATCTTATATGTTTCAATATTAGATATATAACAGAAAAATAAATTATTGCATGAAATAAATAATAACTTTTCGTTTTAAATGTTTTTTTTTGCAGAACACGAGTCTTCCAGATGATCAAGATGATCCTCATCATGATATAGATCCAGAAAATATTGGTTCAACCGGTACAGATCACATGGCAAAGGATGATGATGATGTAGATACAGAAGACACCGAGGCCGATGACAATGATGATGGTGACGACGATGACAACAATGATGATGATGATGATGATGGTGGTGGTGATGATGAGGTAGTTGCTGGTAGTACCCAGTGACATTCATGATCATATAGACTGCATCATGGATCATTGTTGATATATCGTTATGATGATGATGATCGCAATGGTGGTGATGATGATGAGACAGTTGTTGGTATTACCCAGTGACATTCATGATCATATAGATTGCATCATGGATCATTGCTAATATATCGTTATGATGCCTCTTTTCATGGTTACTATCATAAGTATCATTTTCATGGCCTATAGTACCATATTATTGAGTTGTATCATATTGACATTTATTATTTTCACTTATATCATTTGTACATGTATCATTTTGACTTATGTCGACTGTTGGGCATGTATCATTTTCACATGTTATTGATCTACTGGCATATTTGACTTTCACTTGTTTTAGTTATATATGATGATGATCTTATCAGTATTGACTTGTCAATTTATATATATTAAAAGTGGTTGATGATTTTTGGATGAATATTTATTATGTATGATGATTTTAATTTACCGCTTAGGATGGATGTCAAATTCAATTAAATTATAGATATTTGACTCACTTGTTTTAATTATAGATGATGATCATGTTATAATAATTATCTTGTTATTTAATCATATGAGTTAAATAATTAAATCACTTACTCTATAATCATATGAGTTATTTAAGAGGCATCATATATTTAACTAATTAAATTGAATTAAAACATTAAATTAATAAATGAAGAAAAACAAGAAGCATTTTTAGAAGAAAAAAAGAAGCAACAATGGAAGCCAAATTAGAAACAAACTAGAAGCAATCTTGGAAGCAAAACTGGTAGAAAAATTGGAAGCAAACCTAGAAGCAAAATTGGAAGCAAAGCAAGAAGCATATTTTAGAAGCAAAAAAGGAAGCAAAACAAGAAGCATTTCCAGAAGCAAAAAAGGAAGCAACAATGGAAGCCAAACTAGAAGCAAACCAAAAGCAATCCTGGAAGCAAAATTGGAAGCAAAACCGGAAGCAAACTGGAAGGAACACAGGAAGCAAACTAGAAGCAAACATGGAAGAAAAATTGGAAGCAAAACCGGGAGCAAAACCAGGAGCAAAAATGGAAGCAAAAAATGGAAGCAAAAGTGGAAGCCAAACCAAAAGAAAAACTAGAAGCAAAAATAGAAGCAAAATTGGAAGCAACAATGGAAGCAAAATTGGAAGCAAAACTGGAAGCAAAATTGAAAGCAAATTTGGAAGCAAAACTAGAAGTAAACCTAGAAGCAAAACTAGAAGTAAACCTAGAAGAAAAACTCGACGTAACATTGGAAGCAAAAGTGGAAGAAAAACTGGGAGCAAAACTAGAAGCACAAATGGGAGCACAAATGGAAGCAAAAATGGGAGCAAAAATGGAAGCAAAAATGGGAGCAGAAATGGAAGCAAAATTGGAAGCAAAACTGGACATAATACTGGAAGCAAAATTGGATGTCACATTGGAAGCAATATCGGAAGTAAACCTAAACATCAAACTAGGAGCAAAACTAGAAGCAACAATGGGAGCAGACATGGAAGCAAAACTGGAAGCCAACTTGGGCACCAATTTAGGTGCTATTCTCGGCATTAAAGGGGACGCTACTACTGACACCAAATTTTTGGCATAAAATCCGACGTTAATTTGGGTGCTAAATGCGGCACTAAATCTGGTGATGGAACAAAGAAACGGGTTTTCGCCAAATTTTGCGCTGTTAGATGACTCCAAAATGACATACACAAATACACTAAAAGTCGGAGCTAATTGCTTGTTGTGCTGTTGTGCTACTAAATCATATGCTTTTAGGATATCCAACTTTATGACCATACTCACTGATCGAGCCTTTCTAGCTGAGTGAATTGATTCATATGTAATTATAATTCCTTCCATTATTGATCTACCAAGGGAGAAGCCACTTTGTTATGGTGAAATAACCTCAGGAAACACTTCTTTTAGTTTGTTTTCCATTAGTTTCGTTACTATTTTATAGACTGAATTTCATAAGGCAATGAGTTTGAAGTCACTCATATCCTTCACTCCTTGTTTCTTTGGGATCAAAGCTAGGAAGGTATGATTCAATGCACCCAACATTGTAGTTTTCTTCCTTGATTCCACAGCTCGCACAAGATCTGAACCTATAATCTCCCAAAACTGTTGGAAAAAACCTGCAGTAAATCCGTCTGGACCTGGCGCTTTGTCTGGGTTAAGCTGAAAGGTGGCCTTCTTTACTTCTTCCATTATCACTTCTTTATAAAGTTCCATATTTAGCTCTAGACTAACGATGGCAGGGATGTTACCAAGTATCTTGTCTTTCTCAATCAAATGATTCTCTCTGTCTTTATTCAACAAAGATTCAAAGAAGCAGATTGCTTCTCTGTTAATCTCCTCTCCCATATTGGTAATGGTCCCATCCTCCTTTTTAATCTCTGCTATCCTATTTCTGCTTCCATTAGCTACTACCATTTTATAGAAATATTTAGTGTTTTTGTCACCCTACTTTAACCATGTCTCCCTTGACTTTTTCCTCCAATAGCATTCTTCTCTTTCTTGAACTTCTTCTAGTGCTTACTTCAACTCTTTTTCTCTTACAAAATCAGTAACACTTATACCTTTCTCTATTACCATTTCATTCAATTTTGTTAGCTCTTTCTCAATATTATCCCTTTCCTCAAAAGTATTCTTGAAATGGGACTTGTTCCGATCCTTCAATTTATACTTGATGTAGCTTAGTTTTTTACTAATCTAATTTTTTTTGGAGTGTTTCCTCACTTTCACCTCATTCCACCACATCTTTATTAAGTCCTTCAATCTTTCATCCATTAACCACATATTCTCAAACTTAAAGGGGTAGCATTATAGAGCACTTCCATAGGTTAGTTGAAATTGAACTAAAAAATGATCAGACCCTATGAAAGGGAGATCCAAAGTTTCACATGCAGCAAAATGATTTTCCCAATCCACTGCAACGAAGAACTGTCCAGCCTCTTAGCTATTTCTATGAACCCCTTTGTCCTATTTGTCCATGTGAAGAAGCCATTCTTTGGTTGAACATCCTTTAGACCATTCTACTCCACAAAGGATTGGAAATCCAACTAAATTTAGGATATATGTTGCATTCCTCCCTTCTTTTTTGAATTATGAGGGTTGTATTGAAGTCTCCAACAACCACTACCAACTCATTATTCAAGTTTTGTAATCTAGAGGAAATATGTGCCCAAACTTCCCTCTTACTTACTATTGAGATAGGTCTGTACACATTAAAGAGAGAAAAGCTCAAATTTTTCTGAAGACACCTTAACTTTATTAACTATTAGTTTTGGTTATCTCCTCCCCTTTCACCTTAACCGGATTCCAAAGTATTCCAAGGCCCCCAAAAGCCTTGTTTGCACCAACAAAATCCCCTTTCCAATACTTCCAACTTTCCATTCTTTTTTCACTTTCCTCCATACTCCATTTTGTTTCTTGGGACATTACCACATCTACTTTTTCTTGGTCAATTTGGCGTTTGACTAGACACCACTTGTTATGGGAATTTATGCCCAAATTTTTCTAACATTCCATGTTATGGCCCTCATTTCTCCTCAAAAAGGATGATCTCCTTCACTGATCTAAGTTTCCTCTAGCCTTTAGCATTCCCAACTATTTATAATTTCCTCATTGATTTTAGGACCTCTCTTCCCTTTCGATTTAATATTTGGTTTCTTGATCTTAGACTAGCTTTATTCAATGGACCTTTCTTCAAAGATCTCTCCTTCTTCCTTGAACCCATTTTCCTCCTATAACTCAATGCTTAGTCCCACCTCATCTTCTTCTTCCATCAACTTAAATCCTTTTCAGTAATTCTCCAAGTTCCTTATCCAGATTGTTGTTCCCTACCCCCTTCAGGTTTTTATTGCTTTGTTCTATTTCAATTTTTTCTTCTTAACAACTTTACGTGGGGTTTTGAACTATTTTGCATGCTCCTCAAGATCACCTGTCCTTGTACCTCCTTCATGTTGGTCATTATCTACAGGTTTGTTTTCTCCCTTGCATTTTTCATTATGTATCCCTTCCTTATCCCCATTTGTCTCTTGGCTAACAATTACTAGGGACTCCTTGACAACCGCTTCTAAAAGCTCAAAGCTTTTGTCCCCAAAACCATCATCCACATTTTTTCTCCTTCTCTTCCTTTCTTTTTCGGGGGTCATTGTTTGTCCCTATGTCACTTCTATTTGCACCTCCTGCAGCTGCACACACTCTAGATCACCGTGACCTTTCGATTTGAACTTTGGGCATAGGGTCAAGTCATCCTCTCTTTCAAAATTTTGATTCCAAATACCATTTTTTGAATAAATATCCACCTCTTCTGGAACTTGCAAATTGGAATTTAGGTTAATACAAATTCTAGCATACATTCCAAACTACCTATCCACCCATTTTTCATCCAATTCATGAACTCGCCCAAAGCCACCCCAATTTCCTGCAACATTTCTTCTTCCTAGTATTCAGAAGGAAGGTTGTATAGTCTTACCCATATTGGAATATTTTCCATTTTTTGCTTTCATGGATCAAAAATTAGCATCCATTATTTCATAAAAAACCTCGTTCCGTCCATGGTGTGTGGACATTGGCACAATATATTCTTTTTTACTTGCATTGAAGGGCATTAAACTAGAAAAAAAGCCATTTAGGAGTGATTTTAGAAGGACATCAGATCCCCAATTGTTATCACACCACTTCCTCATTTTTCATTTTGCGGGCCAATCCCCACCCATTTAACAAAAATCCCTACTTCTTTTAACCTACTAATAGTATTTTCCACATATTTCATTTTTCAAGAAAAATTGAAACTTTCCTTAAAAGGGTTTTAGAATTACCTTTATCCTCCATGGCCATTAGATCATCTTCATCCTTCCTTCTTGTCTACGATAGTATGATGGGACTAGTTCTATTGAAAAGAGGAGGAAAAATAAGTCTTAAGAAGCCTAGAAAGTAATCAGGATCGATAACCAAGGTTGAAATTGAGTTAGTAGGGTGGTCATGGGTGAAACCCTAGGGTTTGGGGGTCATATATATGTATTTGGGATCAAAATATCCTCATTTGCATACTTTATATATTTTCAAAGCTCTGAGCACTCATTTTTTATTGAGACCTTTGAGAGATGGCTCTCATTCCTCGTGTCACACACCACATAGATAGAATCAAATAGTTCCAAAGGCCAGCGAGAGCGGGTCCACCGATATATACTAAGTTAATTTTTGCTTGCACATAGTTTTAGGTTTCCAAATTCAAAGCTAAAGGTAGGAAAATGAACACGTCAATCCATGGATTGACACCTTTATAACCCAACGTGTTGCATTTTCAATCGTAGAATGCCACCTTTTTCACAGCGTATCATTTTTAGGTTACCGTATTTCCTTTGTGATACCTTATTATAGTTGTTTGGCCATAAAATGATGCGTTGGAAAAAGAGATTGCATCTATATTTGGGGGTTTGGTGCATTTGAAAAAGAGACTGCATCTGACTATTATGGATTACCATGTTTGCATAAAGCAACACATTTGTTCTTTTGCTTGGAAAACTTAGGATTTTTATCAAATTTTTTGACAACTTAATGTCATGAGCATTATGCTTGCAGGCGGTACTATGTCCTATCTACTCTTGGGAGTGGAGACCTCAACTTTTGGAGTGGATGACCCTCTTGGGAAAGTTGGAGATAGAGTTCTTATCATCAATCGGGCTTTACTACATCACATATATACCTAATATTCAGGAACATGGGGCTATTATGACCGTGCTCATTTAGCAATGGTGATCAAAGATTGTAATATTCCACCTTCCCACATGAGAGGCTACTATCACTTCAGAGGATGTCTAGTGCATCCTTAGGGTACCTATTGATGGTGTCCAAGTATTATATGACATGGATCGAGGAGCATAGTCCCTGCAAAGACTTCTCAGTGAGGATGAACTAGACATTAAGGATGGATAGATCGAGCTAAGACCTTTCATCAGAGAGGTAGATGACATTGTACTTATTCTAGTAGGGTTGATCATGGGTCCTATTATTCCTAACCGCCGATCACGTGGATTCTCGGTTGCATGGGGATTTGTGATCAAGCACATGATTGTAGAGGGAATTACATATGTGTGGGGACCTTGTATCCTTCCGCACTTAATATCATGATATGCGCCAGGTTTCTTATAGAGTAGCTACTAGTTTATCAGTAGGTGTGACATTGCTCCACATGTGGGCATGGGAGCACATAGTTGTGACTTGTCTTGTCGACGAGTTTGAATGAGAGGTTGAAGATCCTTTCATTTATAGATATGATCCTATTCTCACACATTGACGTATGGGGATCTTCATTTTTGGAGGGGTATTCTTGATGATATGGTTGAGTTTGTATGGAGACCATGGCTACGGTGTGAGGTATGGATCAATGACCACCTACATCTTGCATATCATCACTAGACACATTGGCTTATCGAGTGCACTCCACACATAGTTTGGAGAGATATTTGTTGGATCGAGTGCTTAGATAGTTTGATGAGAGATAGGGAGTACCTGATGATGATTACCATGCATTTTATGCTCCCATAGTTAGAGAGATCCCTGAGTGTGGCAATATGGTTGTACCTCAGGTGGCTTTGACTTAGTCTGGATAGATGGCTCCCTTAGCATGGGGATGGGCAAGAGGACTTGAGGATGCAAGAATGACACAAGACTATGATTCCTGGTGGGTCTAAAGGAGACCCTTTTCATTTACACATCATGATATTATGGTTGAGGCTGTAAGTTTTAGGAGGAGGAGAGAGGCAGCCCTGGTCATCAGAGGTGTATGAGATAAAGAGCCAAGGCAGAGGATCATAAAGGAGACTACTAGCAGCAGGTTTCCCAACATGTGGCACAATAGGATGCCCCACATAAAGATCCTCCAAAGCAACAAGATACTCCATAAGAAGCCCCACAGTAGTAGGAGGCAAGTAGTGATGATGATTAGGACCAAGATGTCCGACTAGCACTTGCTTTATTTGAGAGAGATCAAGCTCACCATGAGCAAGACAGTTACAACATTAAGAGGGATGGTGTCACAACTCAGTTGATTTAAATGATAATAGAGAGATATTAGACCCTCATGGAGAGAGATCAATGAGCCTTAAAGAGATCAGACTTGTGCAGAGAGAGATTCAAAAATCACCTACTATCAGCAAGCAGAGGCACAGGTTACTCAACTTATAATTGAGAGTGATGTAGAGCGAGCATGTAGGACCTAGCTAGAGATTAGTAAAGGATCTATGATCACGATGAAATAGTATTTGTAGGATACGAGATATCTTATATAGGAGGCCACTTACTAGCGGAATCTATATTAGGTTGTAGTTTTGAGAGAGCGTAGATAGTTTAGAGTTTTAGCATGAAGTAGTATAGTGGCAAGAGGATCAAGATGATCTGATGGTGGGTCTATAAGCAGGTTCTTACAATAGATATAACAACCATGGGGGTCTCAGAGCCATGGAAAGCAACAATAGTAGATCATGGGTTCGCCACCTCCTCAACCTCCTCCCAATAGAGAGGAGTGAGGGAGCTTTGGATAGCTCGATGTACAAATAATTTTGATGTATTGATCATTGATGTAGACATATTTATATTCATTCATTGGATTTTGAGAGCCTCATGTACATATGTTTGATGTATATTATTATCACACCCTCGATGTATTGGATATTTTGAGATGATGGATATTTTGTATTATGAAATTTCAATTTTTGATGATATATGAGATGAGATGACCCTTTTTGATGTGGTTATGACATGGTGTTATATGATGCATGATTTGATTCGATTTTTTATGTATGATGTATGATGCGATTTTGGATGTAAATGTTATGGATGTTTCATGATATGGAGGATACCCGCTTATGCTAATGATTGGTGGATGCAAGATGCATGTTATGGATGATGACATGGCACATGATTCTTCTTTTTTTGTATTTTCATATGATATATATGATGGATGGATGATATGATACATTTTGATGATTTATGGATGCAAGATGGCGATACATATATATTTTTTGTTATGTCATGAAACTTGGATAGAAATGTTAGTATGATAGAATATAAGAATGAGTGTTTATAATAGAATGAGATAGAATAGGATGATGTTGTTGATGTTGATCAGGATACCAATAAATCTATGATTATTCGATGGAGTTCAAGATTATATTGGATATGTGATGAGATAGGATAGACGATTTTGGTTTTTCTTTAGGTTATGCTAAATAATGTAGAACAACCCTTATTTTGATATAACAAGTAGACACGATGCACTAAGGTATGAAGAACTAGGGCAGTGTTGTATCTATTACATGAACTTTGACTCTACAAACAGATAGGAGTATCCTTGTCCATACCTGACATACAAAAGCCTTATTTTATCATGTGAGAGAATGAAGCCATAAAAGTAAGTAGACCAATACAAAAAAGGTATAAAGAACCTAATATAAAAATACGTTGTATTATTCAAGACTATCCCTGCACACACAAGGAAAGTATTCGCCAAGGTCGTATTACAAGAACATCCAATAAAAATAACATACAAAATCAATGAATGACTATGCCCCATTACATACCCCTCTAGACACACAAAGATATTGAAGATCAAGGTAGTATAGAGTGGTGTAAATGAGACAAAAAGATAAAACCAAAAGAAACGATCAACTCACAAACATATCAATGCCATCATATCTCTTGCCAGAGAGAGTTGCTTTAGTTGATATCCAAAATGGTTTCTATTGTAGGAAAGATCTATTTTTTAATACATTCATTGGATGTTAATTTTTAAATGTAGCAATGAATGACTATGCCCCATTACATACCCCTCTAGACACACCAAGATATTGAAGATCAAGGTAGTATAGAGTGAGTGGTGTAAATGAGACAAAAAGATAAAACCAAAAGAAACGATCAACTCACAAACATATCAATGGCATCATATCTCTTGCCAAAGAGAGTTGCTTTAGTTGATATCCAAAATGGTTTCTATTGTAGAAAAGATCTATTTTTTAATACATTCATTGGATGTTAATTTTTAAATGTTTAGGTCATTGATATGAAATATTGTTGACATGTCTGACAATGATCAAGACATAACTTTGTGTGAATGTTTGTGTTTCAACAAATATTGTACTTGCTTCTATTTTTTTTGTCAAAGGCGAGGATGATGATAAGTGTATTATGGATGATGATTTATTGTAGATGGATGAGTGAGATGGGGTGGATTTTTAATTTCTTTTTGGAAGATTGTCAAATTTTTTTGAATTTTTGAATTTTTTTGAGGTTGTTTTTGTTCTTTTGACATTTTTTGATTTGTTTTCAATGGTATTTTCACAATATTTTGATGGTTTTGGGATTTCAACATATTCTTCCAAAGATGGTTGTCGTTGCACTAAACGATTGACCTGTTAATTCCTGATACAATTGTCAAAGTTAATGAATCCATGAGAGGCAGTTAAGCCATGTCACAAACCCAAGCACTGTGTTGCACAACACAAGGAGACCAAGGGTGCACAACTTGCAACAATCCCCCCCACTCAAGCACAAGTGAGGGGTTCAAACCCATGACCCAGGCTCTGATACCAATTGTTGGAAAGACAAGTTTTGTTGCACCAAAAGATATAACTATTAATGCCAGATACAACTGTTAGAGTTAATGAATCCACGTGAGGCGGTTAAGCCATGTCACGGACTTGAGCGCTACACTGCACAACACAAGGAGACCAAGGGCACACACCTTGCAACACATATTTGGATGTTTTGAATTTTTAACATATCTAGATGTTTATGGGATTTTCAACATATTTGGATGTTTTTTGGATTTTCAACATATTTGGATGTTTTTGGATTTTCAACAATATCTGGATGTTTTTTGGATTTTCAACATATTTGGATGTTTTTGGATTTTCAATGACTTAGGCGATGTATAAGAATCCATTATGATGACTACGTGTAGGAAGATGCCCCTAGTCATGTGTTAGACTGCTTTGTTATAGGAAGGACAAGTTAACATTAGGATAATGCCAAATAATACTGATAGTGACAAATACTAGTTGAACACCAAGCCATGATAGAGACGTAGATGGATGGATGGATGAAATATGGATGAACATGGGTGCATGGATGAAGATTTTACTATGGATGGATGAAAAAGAGTGCTTTACAGATGGTAGATGATACTTATTTACACAAGGTGCCTATTTGCCAAGTTTTCACCAAGGTACTTGCCCAAAGCGCCATTGAAGTGGTTTTTACTAGAGAACGATTTTTTTCTTTACTATTTTATCCTTTTTTTTTTGGATTTTTGTAATAAGATACCCCTCATGGGTTAGGTATAGAACTTCTTGAGATGAATATTGTTTTTAGGTTCATACAAAGGATCCCCTTCAGGTGTTGCTAACTGATATGCTCTAGATCCATAACTTATGATAATGAAAAAGGTCCCAACCAATCAGGTTTAAATTGTCCTTTGTTGTCTTGATCCAATTGATTTTTTTGATTCTCTTTAAGAATGAGGACTCCTACTTGAAAGTGTCAGCCCTTGATCTTCTTGTTGTAGCTTCAATGTAGCCGATTTTGGTATGCTTGCAAGTGATTCAATGCTTCTAGATGACACTCATCCAACAATTCAAGCTCATTCGACCTAGATGTCTTGTATTCTTCATCATTGATTAGGTGTTGTAGTGAAACCCTCAACAATGGGAGCTCGACCTCAATGGGTAAGATGAATTTAGCTCCGTAAACCAAGGAATATGGAGCAACACCAGTGGGTGTTTTGATACTTGTTCAATAGGCCAATAAGGCAGGATTCGCTTGCAAGTGCCAATCTCGACCAATGTCATTAACAGTATTTTTCAAGATCTTTAGGATAGTATTATTAGATACTTTTTCTCGATTGTTTCCTTAAGGATAGTAGGGTGTAGAGAAGCGATGTTGGATATGGAATTGGTTGCAAAGTTCTCAGACATATTGATTTTTGAAGGATGTTCCATTATCTGTGATAATGGCCTGAGGAACACCGTAGTGACAAATTAGATAGTTTAGGATGAATTTTGATATCTATTTTCTTGTGATATATGTCATGGGAATGGCTTCTATTCACTTCATAAAATACTTGGTGGCAGTAATGATGAATTTATGGCCATTAGATGAGGTAGGTGCTATCTTTCCAATGAGATCAAGCTCCCATTGTGATAAAGGCCATGGTGTCATGATAGGTCGTAATTCCTGTGCTGGAGCATGGATGGGATCACCATGTTACTAACATTGTAAGATTTTTTTCACAAATTGATTAGCCTCTTGTTCCATGTTAGGCCAATAATAACCCATTCTAAGCAACTTCTTTGCTAAGGAAATGCCACTCGAATGTGACCCACATACGCCTTTGTGTATCTCTTTTAAGGAAATTGAAGCTTCTTCCAGGTTAAGACATCTGAGTAACATTCCATCAAGACTTCTTCGGTAAAGGGTATCACCAATGATGATGAAACAAGAGGATGTTCAAATAAATATTTTGTAGAGGTTACTAGTAAGGTCAGATGTAAAGATACCATCATGAAGGTATAGGTAAATATCGTGGTACCAAGGGGAACTAGGACCAACCATTCCACACACGAATTCTGATTTAGGGATGTCAAAAGCTAGTATGAGGAGCTTCTCCATGAGAAATTTGCATTTCAAGTTGTTATGCGACATATCTAATAAAGACCCAATGGTTGTCGTGGTATCTACTACTTTTTTGTTAACTCTTGGAATTTGCTCAAAGGTGATGACTATGAAATATTCTTTAAATCTATCAACCATTATTTTGTATGGCATCAACTTATCATCCTTAGTTTGGTAGTCATCATTAACTTGTATTACCACCAGTTGGGAATCACCATAGATCTGGAGTTCTTGGATTTGTTGTTGACTAGCCATTCTTAACCCTGTAATGAGGGTCTCATACTCTACTATGTTATTAGTGCATGGAAAATCTAGCTTGTAGGACTTAAAAATGAAATCACCTTGAGGGGTGATGAATAAGATACCTGCTCCTAATCCATGTTGTGTATAGGAACCGTCAAATTATAGCTTCCATAAATTTGTTGATGTTATGGTGAATATTGCTTCACCTGGAAATTCAGACACCAAAGGATTATTAGCATATATGAGAGAACTTATTTGTGATGACTTATCCTTTGATAACCTTTAGATCCACATACTCAATACCAAACTCGCTTAGGATCATAACCTATTTAGCCATACAACATGTAAGAGTTTCCTTTGATAACAAGTATTTAAGTGGATCAACCTTATAAATAAGCTTGACTTGATGTCTAAGCATATAGTGTCATAGTTTTTGTGAAGGAAAATCTACTGATATACAAGCTCTTTTTATAGGGGTGTAGTTAAGCTCGTCTTTGAGCAAGGTCCTGCTGATTTAATAGATGACTCTTTCTTTTCTCAAGTCATCATGGTTAGAGATATCTACTGTTCACCATGGGTAAATTCATTTATCACTTGTCCTTGTCCACTCGAAGCACCAAATTTTGGAATGCGTAATTTTTTTTGTCCCACTCCACGTATGCTACTTCTAGAGTTTCTAACTTTCTTTTAATTTGAGTGACTTTTTTTTTCCTTTTTTCATGTGAAATACTCATTCTCAATGCATTTTTGTAAGTTTGGGGAATTTTTAAGCATTTTTTTTTATATTTATTCATCAATAGGCTACATATAGTGTGAGATTTGAGCCTGAAACAAGTCTCATGCCTACAAACCACTGTTGAATTATCAAAAAACAAGTTTCAACTATCATTTAATGGTAAACCACCTGCCAATTAATGGAAAAAGCCTCCAAAATATTAGGTAAAAGCCTCCAAACTCTCACTTTAATAACTAGTTTGTGAAGATTGATCTTAAACATATAAGAATTAATGAGACATTTGGAGGCTAGGAGTGGCTATGAACAAAGAAATATAGATCTAAGTAGTTGAAATATGGACCTCTACATAGTAATAATAATTTACCAAGAACAATTGATGCAGGTAGCTAAAATAGAAACCTTTATATCATAATAATGAACTTATAATCATTGATATAAGTAGCTAAAATATGGGCCCCTCCGTAATAATACATATTGATCAATGAATATAAGTATAAGCATGGACCTCTACATATAATAAGCATGCCTTGACATGTGTTTACTATAATAGTCTACATAATTCCATCTTAGCCTTGGAATGCTGAGGAAATATCACTCCATATCTTAAACTTTTTTCCTTCCTTGTTTAGTTGGGTCTCTTGTATTTAAAGTATGTTTTGATAGACCTTGTTGGGTGTGATTTTTGTGTTTTCAATCCTTGTGTGGTTGATGTGAGTCTCCTTGGCTACCCATATGCTGACCTCTTAGTCTAACTTGGGGTGAAGCTTTGGAATTCACATGGTGAGATGCTAGGTAAGTAATGTGTAATTAGAGTTGTCAAGAATTGTGTTAAAAAATATTGGAGAAGTCAAGCCTCTTCATTATATATTTGTGCATTATAATTATTATTATTTTTGTAAATTTGACAAGTTTAAAGCTATGTCACATTTTAGGCCAAATTATTAGCACAATTGAATTTAAACATTTCTAATTGAAAGTCAAATATGGTCAAACATATGCTCTAATTAGATTCATTCTAAATAAATTAGATACATGCAACAAATTTTCCAACTAAACAATTGTCCACTAGATACTTAAGCCAATTTATCAAAAACATAAAACTAATTGAAAATTTGATATTCTAATAACTCCTACTTAGATAAATAAATTTTAAAAAATCTAAAAATACTCTTTTCTAGATATATAGGTGTAGTTTTAAAAAATATAATTTTTAAATAGTTTAATTATTGTTTAGATATTTTTTATTTTTACTCAAAATATGTCATCAACAAGAAAACATAAGGTTAACTGTCTTGTCAACAAAGAATACTAAAATTTATTTATTTATTTTTTTAAAATATATGATGCACTAGAGAAGAGATTTCATATAAGATGATATAGTTTTTTTTAAATTTTGATAAATATTTAAGACAAAAAGTGGTGCCCCGTGAAAATATTTGAATTATTAGTACACACAAATTTTAGGATCTATTTCAAAAAAATTTATCAAAATGGGGAAAAAATTAATCCATGCATTAAAATTTTAAGTTATAAATACACAAAACAATTACTATATAAATAGTGACATCCCACTTAACTTCACTTTTTAGCATTATATCAACAACTAAATTGTCTATTTTATAAAAAACTACATTCAAATGATTATTTTATTTTTCTTAATAAGTCAAAATATAAAACACACTAAAAATACACATTTCATTACTTTATGTTATTTAAAATTTAAAATATATATGTTACTTTCAAGTGATTCGAGTTAAAAAGTTAGATCAATGATGGTCATTTCTTTAATAAAAAGTGTGACACGAATTTGAACTTTCATCCATAAATACTATTCTAGATCATGTAAATGATATTGAAACATATATATCCATACATTAATTGGATGTGGATGTAAAATTATTATCGTATTTATATATTCAATTTTTATTGTTCAAATGGATGTTTAAGCAAGAAAATTCACTTGAAAGATGAGAACACTAATTTTCTTGTAATTTAAAAAGTATTTGGTTATAAATTTATATGATGATTATGATATTGTTAGCATATGGAATTCAATGATGTTTGTTTAATTTGAGTTTTAAATGGTCAAAATAATGCAATCAAATGTATTTTGTAGTCATTCTCTTATAACATTATCAATTTTTGTTTCATACACAATTAGTCTTGGAAGAGAGTTTTGTTAGTATAAATAGTCATTATTCACCTAGTTAGCTAATCACTTTTCTAGGATTGACCTATTCACACCTATCTTTATTTTACTTAGTCTTTTTAGGATTTTGTTTCACTTTATAGTATTGAGACATATGTCCTCATCACTTAAGACACCTATTGCATGCATATTTGCCACTTGCTCACACACTTGTCAAGTGAGCTCACAAGTATTGCACATTTGGAGGGGTAGTCAGAGTTTCACTCGTACCTTCTCACCTCATCTACCTTTCCTGTATATGCAAGGTTTCCTCATTTTATTTACATACTATTCATATTATATTGATATGCATACTATTATACTCATATTTTCACTTGTGGAAGGTTATCAATCCAATCTCTCTGATCTTGCCATTCTCCAACATGGTATCAGATCCATAAGAGCATTTCGTTCCTTCATCAAGGTGACTCCTACACATAGCCTTATCAATGGAACATCATGGATCCAAAAAAACACCACTATTGCATCAGAAAGGCCTATAAAACATAAAAAATACCTTTCATTTCATAAATTTCGGTAACTTTCATTTTTTGCAATTTTCAATTTCATGTACTTATTATATTGTACAAATCCACATGATATAGAAAATTTATAAAAATTTGATTTTTTTTAGCAAAGGCCAATTTGATCCTTTTCCCATCTATCCATTTGGTAATTTAGGGCTAAAATTTGTTCTTTGTAGTAAAAATATTGACCTATCCAACCTATTTGGAGGTTTTATACTATAATTTGTTGCATCTTTTTGGCTCATGGTTTCTTTTCCCAAAGCATTGGTGGATATCTATTCTTCTTATTGTGCATTGAAGATTGGAACTCGCATTTTGAGTCTTTTGAGCGAAGTGTGGCTATGATTGTCCTCACAACCCAATGCTCCATCATAAGTTTTCCTCCACAAGTAGTACAAAAACTTGGTGAAAGCTCTTATAGACCCTTCCATGACATTCATGTCATTCACCAGTGCGTGCCTTTTTATCTACAAATTATATCTATATAGTTATTGTGTCTATAATAATATGTTATCCATGGCTTGCACATCATCACACGACCCACAAGTCTTATTTCCACAATGTTTATAGGAAGGCATAGTGGAGTTCATATTTGCAAGGAGCGTGTTGCAAAGTGTTTTTGTGGGCATAGTTTTGTGGCCTCCATCATTGTTCCTATCATGCACCTACAATAACATTTTCAATGACCTTCAAAGGATATTTTGTAGTAGGTTGCCTCCTGTTTATGGCACTTGAGGTTGTGGTTGTAGAGTTTATCTTGCCTTTGGTTAGTGTAGACTTTACAAGCTCCCATGTGGCCTCAACAACTCGTTGCATCTTCCAACAAATATTTTATTTTGGATGCCACCAAATTTACATTATCATGCAACCTCTAACTCTCCAGTAAGAACCTATATACTTGGGCTTCCCTCCATCGACTTCACCACTTAATGTAATTACTTCCACTTGACTCGATCAACCTCTCACACAATTAGCAGAAGCAATTTGCTTTATAAATTTTGTCACATTGCATTTAAGCCACCCTTTGCATGATCTTCCAATCATCTCATTAACCTGGTCTACTAAAGGTAGTTTCATTATTATATTTGTTTTTTTATAATGCTAGGACAAGTAATTATGGCATAAAAAATCCATTGGAAAGGTCAAACAAATCTAGCATTGCATGAAAAGGAAAAAAATATGCTAATCGTTAGTGGTTAATTAATCATTAGGGAACCTTCAACCATTTGTAGGGGGAGTTTTTTTATTTTTACATAACTCACAAACGGTGGGTAATTTTTCAAGTGTGAATAGTCGACAAGAAGCTAGTTCTATCACCAATTTTTTTACATTAAGATGTTTTAGATTTGGTGTTGTTTAATATCATTTTTTCTCTCTGAAGTCATAATTGTAAGTGAATCTCGATGGGATGTAATTTTTACACCCCGATTATCAAAATTTCGTAAACTTTTTTTGATGCATATTAGAATTTCGTAAGGAATTCACTTTTGCTTGTATTTTTCAGATTTGGATAGCCCATGTTGTAAAAATAATCGTGCATTATAAATGATCAATTTGACATATGATCTTTACAACTTGTAAAAAATTATTGTGCATTATTCTGGGGGCTCTTTGAATCAAGAGGGGAAATCTAGGTGTTTCTATTTTTTAGTTTTTTAGTTCATATGATTATGTCTCTCACACTAAATCCCTTCCACTTGAGTATTCTCCATAATCCTCCTAATAAATAGAAAATCAAGTGTGAATATTGTGGGATGAAAAGGAATACAACAAAATATTATCTTCAACATCAAAGTATAAAAATGAAGCAACTTGTTTTCAATCATGGTATTGCCTTAACTAATCATCTAATTCCAACACATGAAAAAATACAATCCAGTCTCACTTAGACATCTTGTGAGACACCATCATTTGGGGATGAACAATATAGTTGCATGGATTGCATTGATATCTCATATCCCATATCACCTATTGCTACATTTGAACCTAATATTGACTCATCCATGAGTTCTAATGATTTTTTGTATCAAGACATTGCTATTGTCTTCCCAGATCCACCAAATTGGGATGCATATCTACCAAACATTACATGTTTATTTTTCGAATCCCGCCTTGAGATTTGATTGACACTATTGATGACATTCATCTCCTCTATGATGCCATATTCAATGAAGTTGTGTCACCATTTCCATCTTTGGATATTTCTCTTACCTCGCCTACATCGAATTCTATCATGAAAAATTGTGTAGATATTCATGAGTTCAATATGACTTTGTCATCATCTATGTTGACATTATATATAGCAGTATCAGATTCACATTGGTCTAGTTCTCACCATACATCCATGATCCTTATTCCTAAATCACATATGATACATGATTCATCTTATCAACATCCATTACAATCTAGCATTAGCTTGGAGATCTTTTAGCATCCTTTGAAGACATCATGGGCATCATGTTAGTCTTTGGATCATGTGCATAATTCAAAGACATTGATCTTACTTCTAGCATATTCCTATTCGGAATGGGAAGTTATATTTTACACATTTGTGGTGTTGTTTCTTCCCAAGGGGAGAAATGTTTTTCAACAATCATAGATCATATTTAGCATCTAATTTTGAGCATCTACTAACACTACAAGCATCATTTTGAGGGGAGGTTGCATGGTTTCTATTCTCTTATCATTTTTGGGAGGAAGCATTTTCTCACATGGAGTTAACTACTTCATATTTTTTGGATGGGTCACATGACCTTCTCTCTTTTGTCTCCTATGAGGGGGAATTCATTGTGTTTTATGCTAGAAGTAGTCCTTGGGGGATCATCATGAATCCTCCATCTATCACTTATCTTCTTTCCTTATATATTTTATTGTTTTTGCATCATTTCTCTTTTGGAGAAGAGTTTTTATTTCCCATTAGGTTTTTCTCCTTTACTCCACTTTATGAGAAATTTGTACATGAGTACATATCATGGCCTAGTAGTCAGGACTCATCATCTTGCATACATTACTCCCTAAGTTGTACTTAAGGGGGGTGTTAGTGTAAATATAGCCATTATTCACCTAGTTAGCTAATCACCTTTCTAGGATTGACCTATTCACACCTAGCTTAAATTTAAATAGGTTATTTAGGCTTTTGTCTTACTTCATATCATTGTGACATGTGTCCTCATCACTTGAGACACCTATTGCATGCATACTTACCACTTTCTCACACACTTGTCAAGTGTTGCACATTTGGAGGGGTAATTAGAGTTTCACTCCTACCTTCTCTCCTCATCTACCTTGCTTATATATGCAAGGTTCCTCATTGTATTTACAAACTCTTTATTTGTATATTGATAAACACCCTATTGTGCTCATATTTTAACTTGTGGAAGGTTGTTAATTCGATCTCTCTTATCTTGGAATTCTCCAACAAGTTTAACTTATCAAAATATAGTGTTTGATGCAACAACCTCTCAATATGTAGAGGAATCTTACATCACCCAATTTTTTATTTTTTTTTGTGTGTATCATTTTATACTTAGCATTCAAAATATTAGTCAATCATTGTAAATCCAATTGCAGCTAACTATAATTGTACAAGTTTTATCTTATAATTGAGAACAAATGATGTGATTGGAGTTGATAATTACCTATAAAAAAATTCTCCTATTTGGATAAAAAATCATTACTTACTCCTATGTATACTATTGTGCTTCACTATCTACACATTTCATTGGCTACACATCACACTTGGCATCAACCTTGGCATCTACTTGTGGTTGACTAAGAATATTTCTAGGGTTAAAATTTGTTATATAAACATCACTCATGATCCTTTGAAGGAGTTCAAGTGCAATATTTGAGATATGATTCAAGTTTAGGCATTGTATTACAATATCATTTGAAATTTTTAATTTTTAATCAAATAACTAAGGCCTAGAATATCATAATCCTATTATCAAAAATATTGATGATGTAATTCTAATTTTTGATTATCTATTTGTTAAACCAAGTTGATTTCCATGAGAATATGCTTGTGTTGAGTATCATTGTGCATAGACAATGTGTGTGCGTTTGTGTTAAGGATGCATGGTTGGATAATCATTTTTTGGACCCTCCATCCATGAATGCATGAAGTCATAGCATATTGGGAATATGTTCTTATGAAGTTTTGAGAAGAGTGTGAAGAAAAATGAATTTTGAGTTGTCTTCAAACATGGTATGTTGAGTAGAAGATGAAAATTTTCATTAGAACTATTGATAGATTATCAAATTGAGATAGCTTGCAAAGGAATATTCTAGAAAAATAACCAATTCTAAGGAAATCATAAGGATTGTTGGTGTAAATAAAATCTTGTACCTAGTTAATGAACATTACTAGGGGACTTATTTACATGTTAAATTTACTTAGGTCCTAGGAAGGAATCTTTCTAGAAGGTGTTAGTTGTCATTAGTTTCTATCTTATATTTTGACTTGTAATAATTTGTCTCATGTCATATGATTAAGACACTTGTCATAATCCTATGACATCTTGTATCTCAACTTGGCTATATAACCAAGGGGTTTCTACTATGTTAACATTGTATATATATCATAACATTGAATCATAATTGATAAGAATACAATTTATTCTTGTCATATTTATTTTCTCTCTCTTGTGCTTTCCATTTGGCCTCAAGATCTTGGCAGGCTATCTCCATAGCCAATTCTAACATGGTATGAGAGTGGGTTGGGTGCCATTGGATAGTATTTTTCTGAAGAGAGATGGTAAATATTGAAAAGTTGAGTATGCTCTTCTCTTGCGTCATATGATGATCTAGAGAATAAAAAAACTTGATAGAAATACCATATTTTGGGGGGTTGCATTTTTGGCTCTTTATTGCAGGTTCAAATCGGAGCTTGCTGGTATCTGAGGTCACCATTACGTCCAGAAGGTTCGAGAAAGTCAATTTTGTCTTTTGTTTTATCCAAATCGGACATATGAAGCCAAATCTATGAGGGTTTGAAGTTGAAGAGTGGTTGCCAAATCCATAAACTAGCTACAATTTTGGAGCATTTTGGGTCAAATTCGACCCTGCCATTGTGTCCAAAAGGGCCAAAAACCCTAAGCTTGACTGTCAAATCGTTGAATTCAAAGTAGTTGTCCACTGAGGCAAATTTTTTTTCCCAGGGAGCCGTATAGCCCCCCAGGTCGTCATAAATACTATCGGTACAATATTTCAAAAAAAAAAATTATTTGTTTTGAAATTTTTTATAAAAAAAAATACATCATTTGATAATTACTGCAAAGTTTGTATTAAAAATAAAATAAAAAATAAAAAATCGTGTATAACCATAGACTGTACAGTCTATGGACTGTACCTTAAAGGGTACGCGGACCCCCACTGTCAGTTGCCACATGGCATAAAACCACTGGCTTGCTAATTCTATGGACCCTGTCATCTACAACGGGCCCTCCTTTGTATCTGCCGACAAAAAATTCATAGAACCGACATAAAAAATTAATGACTTGGATGAAAATTCTACCAGCAAATAGGTTAGTTCAAAAGAATTCAACACATTTAAAATAAACCGACAAAATATTCTGGTAGCACGAAAATTCCCGAGGGCAACAAAATATTCTAGGCCAATATTCCTGTAGGGGGATATTCTTTTTTGATAGGGCCGTAGTTGTCAAATTTAAGATTGTGTTTTACCAATGTTAGCAATATGTCAGCATTGACGTCAACACTTCTAAAAAAAAATTTCCCCCCTCACCAATGGAGTTTTTGAATTTGCAATCCAACTTTGAAGCTTCATAACTTGCTCATTTTGATACCTTTTTTCGAGCAATTTTGTTTTATTTGGGCTAATTTTTCATGCTCTTTGTAGTGGTGCAATCAGATTTTGGTTTTTGTGTCTAGTTTTTCTATAAATTTTAGGTTCTCATAGGTTTTGTTGCTTCGTCCTCATTTTGGGAACTTCAGGAGCTCATATCTTACTCCTATGGTAACATTTTTGGGTGATTTTTTTTTTGAAAGTTCATATTTTTTTGTGTAATTTCTAGTGGTGTAATTATTTTGATCTCATCTACTGTAAAAGTTTTACTTTGATCCTGTGGCATATTTTTGGAATTTGCATGTACCAAGATCAAGACCATTTCACTTTTTTGGCAAGTGGTAACTGTAAATGCACTAAATATAAAGTGCCACAAATCAGATATTGCTTGGGGGGTTTCATGATTCAAAAAATTGGGAGGGGTAATCTTGCAGTGGTTGGGTGCTTTCTTTTGCTTGGTTTGTGTTCTTGCAATGTGGAAATCTCAAATTGAACTCCTAACTCCACACAATTATGCTACCTAAAGAAAATCAATATGAAACTATCTCATGAGAAAAGGTCTAACTCTATCTAAAGGAAACCATTTCTCAACCTATTGATGTTAAAGAATTGGCAAGATGGGAGATTAATAGTGAGAAAATACTTGGATGGATATGTCCATTAGTCTCATTTGATTTACAATTTCATATTAAATCATGCAAAATACCTAAAGAGGCATGGGAGGCTTTTGAAAAATTGTATGGTAAAACAAATAAGATTAGGGGATATCAAATTGATAATGATTTGATGAATCTTGATCCAAAATGTTTTATCCACATCTAAGACTACATCTCCAAATTTAAGCAATTGAGAACACAGTTGAAAGAATGCAACATTGATAAAGAGGATTTACAATTGATTCTGAATGTGTTATCCAAGCTTGGTCCTGAGTATTTAGTATTTTTTTCTAGCTTTCATACCCATCGAATTTCTATGGGAGCATCATATGTTGATCCTAACTTTGATGACTTTGCAAATCTTCTAATTCAAGACAAAGCTAAGTTAATGAACATGGGTCTAATCAATTCTTCCAAGTCACAACCATTGTTGGCTAGTGACTCTAAGGTACAAAAAGAATCAGGGAATATTGATAAGAAGCAAAAGAAGAAAAAGAACAAGCCACATAAAGAATCAGAATTCACTCACTCTAAAGGAGAATCATCTAAGAAGGAGAGGCTTTTTTGTGCATATTGAAAGAAGGATGGACATGAAGAACACTATTGTTATAACAAGGATATTTATGAGTTGAAAAATATTCTCAAAATAAATCAGATTGATTTACCTTCTAGAATGTCTGAATCACATTGTAATAACCCATTCTAAATTATTACTTAATTTATATTATTGCAAATGACATTATGAATATATTCAAATTAAAAAGACATAACTAAGTAGCTATTTTTAATCATAGCAACACATGTCTAATTAAAATGAGTCAAATATTTATATATATTCAAATTCAATGTCAAATACAATATCCACGTTGACTTGGCTCATAGGCCACAAAGTCAATACAATATACAAGTTTTACATCAAGGTTACATCATAGACTAAGATAGTTTTGTAAACATCCAAGGTTTCCTCTTGACGTTCACCTCTACTGGTGGATGAGAACATGGTTGAAGCACTTTACCTCCCAACCACGAAGCTTATGCTTCCCTGAAATTCTTCCAACTTGAAGAATACCCGAACCTACACACAATTTTTAGCAAGAGAATAATCTACAAGGTGGAACCTGGTGCGTGCCCATACATCAACATGCATCTCTTTCTATAAGTTAAAAAAGAAAATGCAAGATCTATGCTAGGAATGACAGAGAGTGTTATCACAAAGTCCATACATACATAATGAACTAATTTGATTGGCCAAGAAAAATAATATTTTTGCAACAACAAACAATAGGTTTTGGAAAAACCAAAAACCTATACTCTTTGAACTCCATTTCGGCACTCGTCCTGGAAGGTAACTTGCAACATCAAGTTATCACATAGCAACTACCTACCCTCTAACAACATCTACCCTTAGGTGCTCTAGTCTATTAGGTGTTGTTACATTCTATTTAAAATTTAGAAAAATAATTAAAATGGAATTGATCCATACATTATCCATCCATTTCAAGCACATGTCACATAATTACATTCATCTTAATTCAATATTCATTTAAGAATATTTAGTAAATAGGTAACAAAAGAAGGTATGTCACAAGTATGTGTATATATGTAGACGAAGCTCTACATGCATACACATATATGTTCCAACTTAAGTTATAGATTTGTGCATACATTCTGAATTAAAAACCAAAAAATCAGATTTAACAACATTCAATAGTGTTTCAGATTGACATATCATTTGTCAAATTACAAGGAGTAAAAGAATTTAAGGACAAGTCTATTTGAAGGGTTTTCCTACATACTGTTATGTCATTTGTATCAATCATGTTGTGATAGCAAACAATACTGTTGTAGCCATACATCTATTATTTTACAGAACGATGCTGTTTACAGCTAAACAATTACAATTTATAACAAAATGATGTCATTTTCAGCTAAGCAAACACTGTTTATAACAGAATGATGTTGTCTACAACTTAACAATTACAGTTTATAATAAATTGATGTCATTTATAGCTAAATAAACACTTTTAAAAACAAAACAATTCTTTTTTTAGTTTAATAGTTATAGTTTATAACAAAATGATATCGTTTACAGCTAAACAAACACTGTTTACAATAAAACGATGCTGTTTATTTAAAAAAGAGTTTACAGATTTAGTTCCATATCAACCATTGCTTTGTTCATTCGAGCCTCATTCAGAAACCGTAGCTATTCTTTATATTCATGGTCAAGCATTCTGTTACAACATAACTTCATTCTCATATTCAATTCAAAGATTCTAACATTTTGAGAACATTTGTAAATAATATGCATATAAGTAAACAACCAAATGATTTCTTAGTAAAGGTAATAAGAGCATGAATGACATACTGGTCATTTCAATCAAGAAATGTTTTGCACATATACTGGGTATAGCCTTATCATGATTCAGGTTTAAGAACCCTTGTTTACTAGCTTATCAAATCATACTACTGTCGAACGACCAACTATTGGTTTATATATTCATTAGTTCCTGGGTTGATGCCTTGCATGCCGACTCATGGCTCAGGATGGATTCATCCAGGGACAAAAGTATGTCATTTTTAGCAAAGGATGGGTTACATGCTAACCCTGCCAAGATAAAGATGAAGTGAAACTTTGCTCTGCCATCATTCTCTAGGGACATGGCGACAAGAAACATTGAAACGCTGTGACATAAAAAAAACATAGCAGCAAGATTAAAATGATATCATTCATAGAGATGAAGCGATATATGCCCAACCTTCGCTCTATGCGAGAGGCATTAAAAACAACATGAATCTACCCTTCGATCCCATATCAAAGGAAAAAATTCTAGCACCCATATGGTGCGATTATCCAAATGGAATATATTCATACAGAGTAGCATAAACTTAAGATTTTAGTGGAGATTTAGCTGCCTACCCACAAAGGTGGCAATAACGATTTATGAATCATTTTATTTCTTTTCACAGGCTATTGGCTTCACTAATAGCCAAGTGAAAGCTAAACTTACAACATGCAAGCGGTAAAATGACAATGGTGACAATATAGAGCTCACAAGATGCTAAGATGTTCAACTTCCATGCCGCTAGAGGTACATGCACAAAGTTATGTGCAATAAAGATGGCTGGCATGGCCTTCGACAGAAAGAAAAGAAATCAATTTTAAAGCAAAGAAAATTTTCATATCAAATACTTCACACAGGTTTACTATGATTCAAAATGAATCGACGATATTATCCAACATACATTGCTCACAAAGCAACAAACTAAAAACATGCAACATATTCAAAGAAATTGCTTCGAATACCTTTGTTTTGGGGTCGATTTCCTCTCGACTTTTCCTTTGGAAGATTGTCTAACTGCTTCTTTTCTTCATTCTTACAAATTCTATGATATCAAAAATGGTATCTTTTTTTGCTTTTTCCCATGCACCCCCACCCAAGAAGCCATTTCAAACTTAATGGGCATTGATTTTAGTTGCCCCGATACTTTGAATTTTGAATATTTTCCATTAATTGGGTTTCATACCATGACCTTACATGTTTTTTCCATGATTTCATTTGAATTTCATAAATTCGATAGTGATAATTTTTGATTCCAATTCGATTCTATCAATTCGATAACAAAGATATTGATTTCAAATTCAATTATTATGAAATATAAATATATGTATATATATACCTTATATATTTATATATTTTGATATTCGTATGCATTCACTCACATATGTACGTTCTTTAATATATATATATATATATATATTTATAGATGTTTTTATGTTTCATATATCAACTTTTAAATAGAAATGAACTTTTATTTCAAACATCAATTGTTTAAATGAAGTAGCTTTTTTTATCCTTTAGATAAGCTTTTTTGAATACATACATTCATTTTTCATGTTAAGTCACATCATCATTTTCTTTAAAATTCTCAAATGCATGATCAAGATAGAAAATTAAATAAGAATTCCACATGTATTACTTTTTACAAGCACATCTTTTCAATCATCAAATCATTCCAAGTCAAATTAAGAAAATCTCCTATATAAATTTTCAAATGCAGTCATCAAGCCATTTGTGGTGTGTGCACCTAGATTCCATCAAGCTTACCATTCGATCTAGCTAAATGATCCTACTTCAACCGTGTTCTCGTCCTTCAACCTATCACCCTACAATTTCACACACTTGCACTTACAAATTTCATCAGTAACGTTCAATTCATGATAAAATGTAAGATACTTCAAAAAAGATCACATAGTCAATGATGATCAACTTCTTTCAATCTTTTCAAATTTTTCAAAATTTCCATTCAACATATTGGATTTTCTCAATAATTATATTATCATATTATAATTAAAAATGCAATAAAATTGGGTTATGACATCCTTCCCCTCTTGGAAAAGACATCATCCCGATGTCTATTTAATCAAAATTTAAGTATATATGTATATTTCAACATCACATCATATTGTTCCAAACCAAAACATCATAATATTTCAATCCAGAATTTTCAAAAAAAAATATCAAGTCTCTTTCTTAAGAAAGAAAATGTGGGAAGGAGCGTTCTATTTCTTCTGCATCCTCCCAAGTAGCACTGTCTTCTGAGTACTAGTCCCATTGGACCATAAACTGAGCAATATCTCTACTCTGCAACTTAATGTTGCATCTATCTAGGATTTTAATGGGCTCCACAAGTACCACTCCTAGATCCTATACCTACAAGGATTTCCAATCAAGCACATGAGCTGCATCAGGATGATATGGCTTAAGCAAAGAAACATGAAACACATTATGAAGTTGAGCCAAAGTAGGTGGTAGAGCAAGTCTACAAGCAATTGGGTTAATCACTTCCAAAACTTCAAACAAACCCACATATCTTGGGGCCAACTTGGAAGAATTTCCAAAGGCAATGGAGCTTTTATGTGGCCTTACTCTTAAGAAGACTTTATCTCCCATCGTAAACTATCTAAGAGTTCTATGCTTGTCAGCATAACTCTTCTGTCGGTCTGCTGCCTCATTCAGTTTTCTCTTAATGACTCTCGTTTGTTCTTCCATCTCCTTAAGCATTTTAGGTACTACTATGATCTTTTCCTCCAATCTGTCACAACTGATGGGTGTACGACACTTTTTCCCATAAAGAGCTTCAAACGGTACCATACCTAGAGATGTGTGATAAGATTTGTTGTAAGCAAACTCTACCAATGGTAAATATTCTTCCCACTTATACTGTTGGTCCATACAATACATTTGGAGGAGGTCTTCGACTACCTGATTCACCCTCTCTATCTATCCGTCAGTCTGAGGATGATAAGCTGAGCTAAAATTTAACTTGGTTCCCAATGCGGAATTCAGGGTCATCCAAAGTCTTGAGCCCATTCAGGTGTCTCTATCATAAATGATAGTCTTTGGCACTCCATGCAAATGAAAGAACTCTTGGAAAAAATTCTTGGCTAGGGTCAATGATCCATCCTTAAGGTTTCCTAGAATGAAGTGCACCACCTTGGTCAACTTATTGATCACAACCAAGATAACATCATGTCGATTCTTACTCAACAAAAACCCTTGTACAAAGTTCATACTGATCACCTACCATTTATACTTAGGTGTGTCATGAGGATACAATAGCCTGGCTAGATTTGCATGCTTAGCCTTGACTCGCTGGCAGTCTAAGAATCTGGCAATGTACTCTACTACATCCTTCTTGAGTTTAGGCCAAAAGTATAGAGTTTTCAATTCTACGATCATCTTGGATACTCCAGAGTGTCCTGAATAAGGTGCATTATGAACCTCCTCTAAAGCCAACTTCGCTAGCCCTCCAAAGTCTAGAGCATACATTCTTCTCTGATATCTCAAAATGCCATCCTTCGATCTCATACCCATCAAACTGATGATCTGATGGATTCTCTACTAGGGCACTCTTCACTCTCTTGTAGTGCTCATCCCTTAGAAAATGCTATAACACCTGTTATCTGAAATTAGACCTTGTCGAGATCATGGATGCCAGATGTCTTCATCTACTAAGAGCATCAACCAATCTATTATCTTTTCCATTTATATACTCAATTTTGAAGTCATACTCACTAAGGAATTCCAACCACCTTCTCTATTGTGCATTAAGGTTTTGTTGAGTAAAAATTGTTGGTGTGAATAAGTCTTGTACCTATTTTATTCCTTTACTAGGGACTTAGGGGACTTAATTCACATGTTAAGTTTACTTAGGATATTAGTTGTCTTATCTAGATAAGTATTAGTTGTCTTATCTAGACTTTACACTTTCCTAGGTAGTTATGAGCTAGTTGTCTCATGTGATAGGATTAAGACACTTGTCATGATCTTGTCTAACCCTATCTCTCATCCTTTCCTTTATAAGCAAGGCATCTCTAGCATATTTTGCATTGCATTTTATTCTATTGCATAGCATATTGATCATTTGTATCATATTGCAATCCTTGTTTGGTGGAATAGTATCTTCCATTGTTGCTCCTCTCTATCTCTTATGGAGGCTATTTGGTGTTGCGAATTGAAGATCTTGGTTGCTCACTTCAACATGGTATCAGAGCTTTGAATCTTGCAAGCCCCTTCCATTAGAGAGTTTCCATCAAGTTTTCATTAGACAGTTTCCATCAAGTTTTCTATTGTGATTTGAGTTTCTTGTATGATCTTGCAAATTACCCGTATGCTAGATTCTCTTTTTGTTTCATTAGTTTTTTCATTAGAGAGTTTCCATCAAGTTTTCTATTGTGATTTGAGTTTCTTGTATGATCTTGCAAATTACCCATATGCTAGATTCTCTTGCATTTCAATGCGGTCTTGAGAATCATAAAGGGTTTGCAAAGATTTCTTAATCCTATATTGCATGTATGCATTTTGGTGAGATCTGGTGATTGCAACACTTTTGGATATAGTAGCAGTATTTTAGGCTATCCCATTGTGTCCAGGAGGCTTGAGACAGTCAGATTTGGATTTTGTTTCACTCAATTTGGTCTCCATTTGCAACTTTAGCAAACAAGGGTTTGAAGCTCATATCTGGTGAAAAACTTTTTATAGGAGCATTTTTGGCAAAAAATAAGCTTTCCATTGCGTCCGGGTGGCCGTTTATGAGAATTTTGATATATAATTTTCCTATATTTGACAAAAGTTGATTTGGGGGCAAAAATTTTTTACGACCCCCCAACCAGCGAAGGTACGACAAAATTATTTAAAAAATAATAATTTTCTGCATTTTCATTTCTATCGGTGGTTTATTTTTTTGAAAAATTTCAATATATATATATATATAAAGTGCTCAATGCTTTATTCTTTCAAATGCTTAAAGTGTTGGTACAAGAGCGGGCTCTGCGACTTTAATGCGACTGCAGACTTTTTAAAACTCTATGGTGATTATGTTGACCATGGTTTATATAAACCACTCCCCTCTGTTTGGAAACTGCCATGTGGCAGATAAACATAAACCACCAGTCTTCAAGCTCATAGGCATTCACCGCCAGCCGATGAAAAGCTCAAATTGCCAGAGTCAATATACCGCCTCATGTGACCAGGTGCCATAACCGCTAGCGGTCTTTTGAAACCACCGGATTTTTTTCCACCTTACAGTACATGGTCACATTGGAGACCGATAGCTAGCCCCCGAGGGCTAAAAATTTGCACCCGGTTAGTGATGATTTTTTCCCCTATTTAGCGTTGAAAGTGCCTAAACTAGGTCATTTTTTCAATTTTACATAAATTTTCGCCACGGTGTCAGATTTTTGAAAACGAGATATCGTCGAAAAGATGGTTCAATGAAATTTGTAATGGTGTAGGTGATTTTTCCATATTTTGACATTTTTTGCCACTTTTTTCAGCCTGAAGGTACAAGTGAATTTATTACTTGTAATTAGCATAACTTTTGCATATGAAGTCAAAATTTGCAATTTTTTTTAAAAATTGCTCAAAAAATCGTAAGGAATATATTTGTAACCTTCTTTTTCAGTTTTGGAAAACTCTTTTTTTTTTCTTTTCTGAAAATTGTAAAAATCACC
>VDFB02000017.1:324623623-324738268 GCA_007258455.2 Sequoia sempervirens
TAAGATGAATTTAGCTCCGTAAACCAAGGAATATGGAGCAACACCAGTGGGTGTTTTGATACTTGTTCAATAGGCCAATAAGGCAGGATTCGCTTGCAAGTGCCAATCTCGACCAATGTCATTAACAGTATTTTTCAAGATCTTTAGGATAGTATTATTAGATACTTTTTCTCGATTGTTTCCTTAAGGATAGTAGGGTGTAGAGAAGCGATGTTGGATATGGAATTGGTTGCAAAGTTCTCAGACATATTGATTTTTGAAGGATGTTCCATTATCTGTGATAATGGCCTGAGGAACACCGTAGTGACAAATTAGATAGTTTAGGATGAATTTTGATATCTATTTTCTTGTGATATATGTCATGGGAATGGCTTCTATTCACTTCATAAAATACTTGGTGGCAGTAATGATGAATTTATGGCCATTAGATGAGGTAGGTGCTATCTTTCCAATGAGATCAAGCTCCCATTGTGATAAAGGCCATGGTGTCATGATAGGTCGTAATTCCTGTGCTGGAGCATGGATGGGATCACCATGTTACTAACATTGTAAGATTTTTTTCACAAATTGATTAGCCTCTTGTTCCATGTTAGGCCAATAATAACCCATTCTAAGCAACTTCTTTGCTAAGGAAATGCCACTCGAATGTGACCCACATACGCCTTTGTGTATCTCTTTTAAGGAAATTGAAGCTTCTTCCAGGTTAAGACATCTGAGTAACATTCCATCAAGACTTCTTCGGTAAAGGGTATCACCAATGATGATGAAACAAGAGGATGTTCAAATAAATATTTTGTAGAGGTTACTAGTAAGGTCAGATGTAAAGATACCATCATGAAGGTATAGGTAAATATCGTGGTACCAAGGGGAACTAGGACCAACCATTCCACACACGAATTCTGATTTAGGGATGTCAAAAGCTAGTATGAGGAGCTTCTCCATGAGAAATTTGCATTTCAAGTTGTTATGCGACATATCTAATAAAGACCCAATGGTTGTCGTGGTATCTACTACTTTTTTGTTAACTCTTGGAATTTGCTCAAAGGTGATGACTATGAAATATTCTTTAAATCTATCAACCATTATTTTGTATGGCATCAACTTATCATCCTTAGTTTGGTAGTCATCATTAACTTGTATTACCACCAGTTGGGAATCACCATAGATCTGGAGTTCTTGGATTTGTTGTTGACTAGCCATTCTTAACCCTGTAATGAGGGTCTCATACTCTACTATGTTATTAGTGCATGGAAAATCTAGCTTGTAGGACTTAAAAATGAAATCACCTTGAGGGGTGATGAATAAGATACCTGCTCCTAATCCATGTTGTGTATAGGAACCGTCAAATTATAGCTTCCATAAATTTGTTGATGTTATGGTGAATATTGCTTCACCTGGAAATTCAGACACCAAAGGATTATTAGCATATATGAGAGAACTTATTTGTGATGACTTATCCTTTGATAACCTTTAGATCCACATACTCAATACCAAACTCGCTTAGGATCATAACCTATTTAGCCATACAACATGTAAGAGTTTCCTTTGATAACAAGTATTTAAGTGGATCAACCTTATAAATAAGCTTGACTTGATGTCTAAGCATATAGTGTCATAGTTTTTGTGAAGGAAAATCTACTGATATACAAGCTCTTTTTATAGGGGTGTAGTTAAGCTCGTCTTTGAGCAAGGTCCTGCTGATTTAATAGATGACTCTTTCTTTTCTCAAGTCATCATGGTTAGAGATATCTACTGTTCACCATGGGTAAATTCATTTATCACTTGTCCTTGTCCACTCGAAGCACCAAATTTTGGAATGCGTAATTTTTTTTGTCCCACTCCACGTATGCTACTTCTAGAGTTTCTAACTTTCTTTTAATTTGAGTGACTTTTTTTTTCCTTTTTTCATGTGAAATACTCATTCTCAATGCATTTTTGTAAGTTTGGGGAATTTTTAAGCATTTTTTTTTATATTTATTCATCAATAGGCTACATATAGTGTGAGATTTGAGCCTGAAACAAGTCTCATGCCTACAAACCACTGTTGAATTATCAAAAAACAAGTTTCAACTATCATTTAATGGTAAACCACCTGCCAATTAATGGAAAAAGCCTCCAAAATATTAGGTAAAAGCCTCCAAACTCTCACTTTAATAACTAGTTTGTGAAGATTGATCTTAAACATATAAGAATTAATGAGACATTTGGAGGCTAGGAGTGGCTATGAACAAAGAAATATAGATCTAAGTAGTTGAAATATGGACCTCTACATAGTAATAATAATTTACCAAGAACAATTGATGCAGGTAGCTAAAATAGAAACCTTTATATCATAATAATGAACTTATAATCATTGATATAAGTAGCTAAAATATGGGCCCCTCCGTAATAATACATATTGATCAATGAATATAAGTATAAGCATGGACCTCTACATATAATAAGCATGCCTTGACATGTGTTTACTATAATAGTCTACATAATTCCATCTTAGCCTTGGAATGCTGAGGAAATATCACTCCATATCTTAAACTTTTTTCCTTCCTTGTTTAGTTGGGTCTCTTGTATTTAAAGTATGTTTTGATAGACCTTGTTGGGTGTGATTTTTGTGTTTTCAATCCTTGTGTGGTTGATGTGAGTCTCCTTGGCTACCCATATGCTGACCTCTTAGTCTAACTTGGGGTGAAGCTTTGGAATTCACATGGTGAGATGCTAGGTAAGTAATGTGTAATTAGAGTTGTCAAGAATTGTGTTAAAAAATATTGGAGAAGTCAAGCCTCTTCATTATATATTTGTGCATTATAATTATTATTATTTTTGTAAATTTGACAAGTTTAAAGCTATGTCACATTTTAGGCCAAATTATTAGCACAATTGAATTTAAACATTTCTAATTGAAAGTCAAATATGGTCAAACATATGCTCTAATTAGATTCATTCTAAATAAATTAGATACATGCAACAAATTTTCCAACTAAACAATTGTCCACTAGATACTTAAGCCAATTTATCAAAAACATAAAACTAATTGAAAATTTGATATTCTAATAACTCCTACTTAGATAAATAAATTTTAAAAAATCTAAAAATACTCTTTTCTAGATATATAGGTGTAGTTTTAAAAAATATAATTTTTAAATAGTTTAATTATTGTTTAGATATTTTTTATTTTTACTCAAAATATGTCATCAACAAGAAAACATAAGGTTAACTGTCTTGTCAACAAAGAATACTAAAATTTATTTATTTATTTTTTTAAAATATATGATGCACTAGAGAAGAGATTTCATATAAGATGATATAGTTTTTTTTAAATTTTGATAAATATTTAAGACAAAAAGTGGTGCCCCGTGAAAATATTTGAATTATTAGTACACACAAATTTTAGGATCTATTTCAAAAAAATTTATCAAAATGGGGAAAAAATTAATCCATGCATTAAAATTTTAAGTTATAAATACACAAAACAATTACTATATAAATAGTGACATCCCACTTAACTTCACTTTTTAGCATTATATCAACAACTAAATTGTCTATTTTATAAAAAACTACATTCAAATGATTATTTTATTTTTCTTAATAAGTCAAAATATAAAACACACTAAAAATACACATTTCATTACTTTATGTTATTTAAAATTTAAAATATATATGTTACTTTCAAGTGATTCGAGTTAAAAAGTTAGATCAATGATGGTCATTTCTTTAATAAAAAGTGTGACACGAATTTGAACTTTCATCCATAAATACTATTCTAGATCATGTAAATGATATTGAAACATATATATCCATACATTAATTGGATGTGGATGTAAAATTATTATCGTATTTATATATTCAATTTTTATTGTTCAAATGGATGTTTAAGCAAGAAAATTCACTTGAAAGATGAGAACACTAATTTTCTTGTAATTTAAAAAGTATTTGGTTATAAATTTATATGATGATTATGATATTGTTAGCATATGGAATTCAATGATGTTTGTTTAATTTGAGTTTTAAATGGTCAAAATAATGCAATCAAATGTATTTTGTAGTCATTCTCTTATAACATTATCAATTTTTGTTTCATACACAATTAGTCTTGGAAGAGAGTTTTGTTAGTATAAATAGTCATTATTCACCTAGTTAGCTAATCACTTTTCTAGGATTGACCTATTCACACCTATCTTTATTTTACTTAGTCTTTTTAGGATTTTGTTTCACTTTATAGTATTGAGACATATGTCCTCATCACTTAAGACACCTATTGCATGCATATTTGCCACTTGCTCACACACTTGTCAAGTGAGCTCACAAGTATTGCACATTTGGAGGGGTAGTCAGAGTTTCACTCGTACCTTCTCACCTCATCTACCTTTCCTGTATATGCAAGGTTTCCTCATTTTATTTACATACTATTCATATTATATTGATATGCATACTATTATACTCATATTTTCACTTGTGGAAGGTTATCAATCCAATCTCTCTGATCTTGCCATTCTCCAACATGGTATCAGATCCATAAGAGCATTTCGTTCCTTCATCAAGGTGACTCCTACACATAGCCTTATCAATGGAACATCATGGATCCAAAAAAACACCACTATTGCATCAGAAAGGCCTATAAAACATAAAAAATACCTTTCATTTCATAAATTTCGGTAACTTTCATTTTTTGCAATTTTCAATTTCATGTACTTATTATATTGTACAAATCCACATGATATAGAAAATTTATAAAAATTTGATTTTTTTTAGCAAAGGCCAATTTGATCCTTTTCCCATCTATCCATTTGGTAATTTAGGGCTAAAATTTGTTCTTTGTAGTAAAAATATTGACCTATCCAACCTATTTGGAGGTTTTATACTATAATTTGTTGCATCTTTTTGGCTCATGGTTTCTTTTCCCAAAGCATTGGTGGATATCTATTCTTCTTATTGTGCATTGAAGATTGGAACTCGCATTTTGAGTCTTTTGAGCGAAGTGTGGCTATGATTGTCCTCACAACCCAATGCTCCATCATAAGTTTTCCTCCACAAGTAGTACAAAAACTTGGTGAAAGCTCTTATAGACCCTTCCATGACATTCATGTCATTCACCAGTGCGTGCCTTTTTATCTACAAATTATATCTATATAGTTATTGTGTCTATAATAATATGTTATCCATGGCTTGCACATCATCACACGACCCACAAGTCTTATTTCCACAATGTTTATAGGAAGGCATAGTGGAGTTCATATTTGCAAGGAGCGTGTTGCAAAGTGTTTTTGTGGGCATAGTTTTGTGGCCTCCATCATTGTTCCTATCATGCACCTACAATAACATTTTCAATGACCTTCAAAGGATATTTTGTAGTAGGTTGCCTCCTGTTTATGGCACTTGAGGTTGTGGTTGTAGAGTTTATCTTGCCTTTGGTTAGTGTAGACTTTACAAGCTCCCATGTGGCCTCAACAACTCGTTGCATCTTCCAACAAATATTTTATTTTGGATGCCACCAAATTTACATTATCATGCAACCTCTAACTCTCCAGTAAGAACCTATATACTTGGGCTTCCCTCCATCGACTTCACCACTTAATGTAATTACTTCCACTTGACTCGATCAACCTCTCACACAATTAGCAGAAGCAATTTGCTTTATAAATTTTGTCACATTGCATTTAAGCCACCCTTTGCATGATCTTCCAATCATCTCATTAACCTGGTCTACTAAAGGTAGTTTCATTATTATATTTGTTTTTTTATAATGCTAGGACAAGTAATTATGGCATAAAAAATCCATTGGAAAGGTCAAACAAATCTAGCATTGCATGAAAAGGAAAAAAATATGCTAATCGTTAGTGGTTAATTAATCATTAGGGAACCTTCAACCATTTGTAGGGGGAGTTTTTTTATTTTTACATAACTCACAAACGGTGGGTAATTTTTCAAGTGTGAATAGTCGACAAGAAGCTAGTTCTATCACCAATTTTTTTACATTAAGATGTTTTAGATTTGGTGTTGTTTAATATCATTTTTTCTCTCTGAAGTCATAATTGTAAGTGAATCTCGATGGGATGTAATTTTTACACCCCGATTATCAAAATTTCGTAAACTTTTTTTGATGCATATTAGAATTTCGTAAGGAATTCACTTTTGCTTGTATTTTTCAGATTTGGATAGCCCATGTTGTAAAAATAATCGTGCATTATAAATGATCAATTTGACATATGATCTTTACAACTTGTAAAAAATTATTGTGCATTATTCTGGGGGCTCTTTGAATCAAGAGGGGAAATCTAGGTGTTTCTATTTTTTAGTTTTTTAGTTCATATGATTATGTCTCTCACACTAAATCCCTTCCACTTGAGTATTCTCCATAATCCTCCTAATAAATAGAAAATCAAGTGTGAATATTGTGGGATGAAAAGGAATACAACAAAATATTATCTTCAACATCAAAGTATAAAAATGAAGCAACTTGTTTTCAATCATGGTATTGCCTTAACTAATCATCTAATTCCAACACATGAAAAAATACAATCCAGTCTCACTTAGACATCTTGTGAGACACCATCATTTGGGGATGAACAATATAGTTGCATGGATTGCATTGATATCTCATATCCCATATCACCTATTGCTACATTTGAACCTAATATTGACTCATCCATGAGTTCTAATGATTTTTTGTATCAAGACATTGCTATTGTCTTCCCAGATCCACCAAATTGGGATGCATATCTACCAAACATTACATGTTTATTTTTCGAATCCCGCCTTGAGATTTGATTGACACTATTGATGACATTCATCTCCTCTATGATGCCATATTCAATGAAGTTGTGTCACCATTTCCATCTTTGGATATTTCTCTTACCTCGCCTACATCGAATTCTATCATGAAAAATTGTGTAGATATTCATGAGTTCAATATGACTTTGTCATCATCTATGTTGACATTATATATAGCAGTATCAGATTCACATTGGTCTAGTTCTCACCATACATCCATGATCCTTATTCCTAAATCACATATGATACATGATTCATCTTATCAACATCCATTACAATCTAGCATTAGCTTGGAGATCTTTTAGCATCCTTTGAAGACATCATGGGCATCATGTTAGTCTTTGGATCATGTGCATAATTCAAAGACATTGATCTTACTTCTAGCATATTCCTATTCGGAATGGGAAGTTATATTTTACACATTTGTGGTGTTGTTTCTTCCCAAGGGGAGAAATGTTTTTCAACAATCATAGATCATATTTAGCATCTAATTTTGAGCATCTACTAACACTACAAGCATCATTTTGAGGGGAGGTTGCATGGTTTCTATTCTCTTATCATTTTTGGGAGGAAGCATTTTCTCACATGGAGTTAACTACTTCATATTTTTTGGATGGGTCACATGACCTTCTCTCTTTTGTCTCCTATGAGGGGGAATTCATTGTGTTTTATGCTAGAAGTAGTCCTTGGGGGATCATCATGAATCCTCCATCTATCACTTATCTTCTTTCCTTATATATTTTATTGTTTTTGCATCATTTCTCTTTTGGAGAAGAGTTTTTATTTCCCATTAGGTTTTTCTCCTTTACTCCACTTTATGAGAAATTTGTACATGAGTACATATCATGGCCTAGTAGTCAGGACTCATCATCTTGCATACATTACTCCCTAAGTTGTACTTAAGGGGGGTGTTAGTGTAAATATAGCCATTATTCACCTAGTTAGCTAATCACCTTTCTAGGATTGACCTATTCACACCTAGCTTAAATTTAAATAGGTTATTTAGGCTTTTGTCTTACTTCATATCATTGTGACATGTGTCCTCATCACTTGAGACACCTATTGCATGCATACTTACCACTTTCTCACACACTTGTCAAGTGTTGCACATTTGGAGGGGTAATTAGAGTTTCACTCCTACCTTCTCTCCTCATCTACCTTGCTTATATATGCAAGGTTCCTCATTGTATTTACAAACTCTTTATTTGTATATTGATAAACACCCTATTGTGCTCATATTTTAACTTGTGGAAGGTTGTTAATTCGATCTCTCTTATCTTGGAATTCTCCAACAAGTTTAACTTATCAAAATATAGTGTTTGATGCAACAACCTCTCAATATGTAGAGGAATCTTACATCACCCAATTTTTTATTTTTTTTTGTGTGTATCATTTTATACTTAGCATTCAAAATATTAGTCAATCATTGTAAATCCAATTGCAGCTAACTATAATTGTACAAGTTTTATCTTATAATTGAGAACAAATGATGTGATTGGAGTTGATAATTACCTATAAAAAAATTCTCCTATTTGGATAAAAAATCATTACTTACTCCTATGTATACTATTGTGCTTCACTATCTACACATTTCATTGGCTACACATCACACTTGGCATCAACCTTGGCATCTACTTGTGGTTGACTAAGAATATTTCTAGGGTTAAAATTTGTTATATAAACATCACTCATGATCCTTTGAAGGAGTTCAAGTGCAATATTTGAGATATGATTCAAGTTTAGGCATTGTATTACAATATCATTTGAAATTTTTAATTTTTAATCAAATAACTAAGGCCTAGAATATCATAATCCTATTATCAAAAATATTGATGATGTAATTCTAATTTTTGATTATCTATTTGTTAAACCAAGTTGATTTCCATGAGAATATGCTTGTGTTGAGTATCATTGTGCATAGACAATGTGTGTGCGTTTGTGTTAAGGATGCATGGTTGGATAATCATTTTTTGGACCCTCCATCCATGAATGCATGAAGTCATAGCATATTGGGAATATGTTCTTATGAAGTTTTGAGAAGAGTGTGAAGAAAAATGAATTTTGAGTTGTCTTCAAACATGGTATGTTGAGTAGAAGATGAAAATTTTCATTAGAACTATTGATAGATTATCAAATTGAGATAGCTTGCAAAGGAATATTCTAGAAAAATAACCAATTCTAAGGAAATCATAAGGATTGTTGGTGTAAATAAAATCTTGTACCTAGTTAATGAACATTACTAGGGGACTTATTTACATGTTAAGTTTACTTAGGTCCTAGGAAGGAATCTTTCTAGAAGGTGTTAGTTGTCATTAGTTGCTATCTTATCTTTTGACTTGTAATAATTTGTCTCATGTCATATGATTAAGACACTTGTCATAATCCTATGACATCTTGTATAGATCAACTTGGCTATATAACCAAGGGGTTTCTACTATGTTAACATTGTACATATATCATAACATTGAATCATAATTGATAATAATACAATTTATTCTTGTCATATTTATTTTCTCTCTCTTGTGCTTTCCATTTGGCCTCAAGATCTTGGCAGGCTATCTCCATAGCCAATTCTAACATGGTATCAGAGCGGGTTGGGTGCCATTGGATAGTCTTTTTCTGAAGAGAGATGGTAAATCTTGAAAATTTGAGTATGCTCTTCTCTTGCGTCATATGATGATTTGGAGAATAAAAAAAACTTGATAGAAATACCAGATTTTGGGGGGTTCCATTTTTGGCTCTTTATTGTAGGTTCAAATCGGAGCTTGATGGTATCTGAGGTCACCATTATGTCCAGAAGGTTCGAGAAAGTCAATTTTGTCTTTTGATTCATCCAAATCAGACATATGAAGCCAAATCTATGAGGTTTTGAAGTTGAAGAGTGGTTGCTAGATCCATAAGCTAGCTACATTTTTGGAACATTTTGGGTGAAATTCGACCCTGCCATCGTGTCCAGAAGGGCCAAAAACCCTAAGCTCGACTGTCAAATCATTGAATTCAAAGTAGTTGTCCACTAAGGCAAAATTTTTTTTCCCAGGGAGCCGTATAGCCCCCCAGGTTGTCATAAATACTATCTCATGAGAAAAGGTCTAATAGGCTATCTAAAGGAAACCATTTCTCAACCTACTAATGTTAAAGAATTAGCAAGATGGGAGATTAATAGTGAGAAAATACTTGGATGCATATGTCCATTAGTCTCATTTGATTTACAATTTCATATTAAATCATGCAAAATACCTAAAGAGGCATGGGAGGCTTTTGAAAAATTGTATGGTAAAAAAGATAAGATTAGGGGATATCAAATTGATAATGATTTGATGAATCTTGATCCAAAATGTTTTATCCACATCCAAGACTACATCTCCAAATTTAAGCAATTAAGAACACAGTTGAAAGAATGCAACATTGATAAAGAGGATTTACAATTGATTTTGAATGTGTTATCCAAGCTTGGTCCTGAGTATTCAGTATTTTTTTCTAGCTTTCATACCCATCGAATTTTGATGGGAGCATCATATGTTGATCCTAACTTTGATGACTTTACAAATCTCCTAATTCAAGACGAAGCTAAGTTAATGAACATGGGTCTAATCAAGTCTTCCAAGTCACAACCATTGTTGCCTAGTGACTCTAAGGTACAAAAAGAATCAGGGAATATTGATAAGAAGCAAAAGAAGAAAAAGAACAAGCCTTATAAAGAATCAGAATTCACTCACTCTAAAGGAGAATCATCTAAGAAGGAGAGGCTTTTTTGTGCATATTGAAAGAAGGATGGACATGAAGAACACTGTTGTTATAACAAGGATATTTATGAGTTGAAAAATATTCTCAAAATAAATCAGATTGATTTACCTTCTAGAATGTCTGAATCACCTTGTAATAACCCATTCTAAATTATTACTTAATTTATATTATTGCAAATGACATTATGAATATATTCAAATTAAAAAGACATAACTAAGTAGCTATTGTTAATCATAGCAACACATGTCTAATTAAAATGAGTCAAATATTTATATATATTCAAATTCAATGTCAAATATAATATCCACGTTGACTTGGCTCATAGGCCACAAAGTCAATACAATGTACAAGGTTTACGTCAAGGTTACATCATAGACTAAGATAGTTTTGTAAACATCCAAGGTTTCCTCTTGACGTTTGCCTCCACTGGTGGATGAGAACATGGTTGAAGTGCTTTACCGCCCAACCACGAAGCTTATGCTTCCCTGAAATTCTTCCAACTTGAAGAATACCCAACCCTACATGAAAATTTTAGCAAGAGAATAATCTACAAGGTGGAATCTGGTGCGTGCCCATACATCAACATGCATCTCTTTCTACAAGTTAAAAAAGAAAATGCAAGATCTATGCTAGGAATGACGGAGAGTGTTATCACAAATTCCATACATACATAATGAACTAATTTGCTTGGCCAAGCAAAAGAATATTGTTGCAACAACAAACAATAGGTTTTGGTAAAACCAAAAACCTATACTCTCTGAACTCCATTTCGGCACTCATCCTGGAAGGTAACTCCCAACATCAAGTTATCACATAGCAACTACCTACCCTCTAGCAACATCTACCCTTAGGTGCTCTAGTCTATTAGTTGTTGTTGTTACATTCTATTTAAAAATTCAGAAAAATAATTAAAATGGAATTGATCCATACATTATACATCCATTTCAAGCATGTCACATAATTACATTCATCTTAATTCAATATTCATTTAAGAATATTTAGTAAATAGGTAACAAAAGAAGGTATGTCACAAGTATGTGTATATACGTAGATGAAGGTCTATGTGCATACACATATATGTTCTAGCTTAAGTTATAGATTTGTGCATACATTTTGAATTAAAAACCAAAAAATCAGATTTAACAACATTCAATAGTGTTTTAAATTGGCATATCATTTGTCAAATTACAAGGAGTAAAAGAATTTAAGGACAAGTCCATTTGAACTGTTTTCCTACATAATGTTATGTCATTTGTATCAATCATGTTGTGATAGCAAACAATACTGTTGTAGCCATACATCTATTGTTTTACAGAACGATGCTGTTTACAACTAAACAATTACAATTTATAACAAAATGATGTCATTTTCAGCTAAGCAAACACTATTTATAACAGAATGATGTTGTTGACAACTTAACAATTACAATTTATAATAAATTGATGTCATTTATAGCTAAATAAACACTTTTAAAAACAAAATGATTCTTTTTTCAGTTTAACAGTTATAGTTTATAACAAAATGATATCGTTTACAGCTAAACAAACACTGTTTACAACAAAATGATGCTGTTTATTTTAAAAAAGAGTTTACAGATTTAGTTCCATATCAACCATTGCTTTGTTCATTCGAGCCTCATTCAGAAACCGTAGCTATTCATTATATTCATGGTCAAGCATTCTGTTACAACATAACTTCATTCTCATATTCAATTCAAAGATTCTAACATTTTGAGAACATTTGTAAATAATATGCATAGAAGTAAACAACCAAATGATTTCTTGGTAAAGGTAATAAGAGCATGAATGACATACTGGTCATTTCAATCAAGAAATGTTTTGCACATATACTGGGTATAGCCTTATCATGATTCAGGTTTAAGAACCCTTGTTTACTGGCTTTATCAAATCATACTACTGTCAAACGACCAACTATTGGTTTATATATTCATTAGTTCCTAGGTTGATGCCTTGCATGCCAACTCATGGCTCATGATGGATTCATCTAGGGACAAAAGTATGTCATTTTTAGCAAAGGATGGGTTACATGCTAACCCTGCCAAGATAAAGATGAAGTGAAACTTTGCTCTGCCATCATTCTCTAGGGACATGGTGACAAGAAACATTGAAACGCTGTGACATAAAAAAAACATAGCAGCAATATTAAAATGATATCATTCATAGAGATGAAGCGATATATTCCCAACCTTCGCTCTATGCGAGAGGCATTAAAAACAACATGAATCTACCCTTCGATCCCATATCAAAGGAAAAAATTCTAGCATCCATATGGTGCGATTATCCAAATGGAATATATTCATATAGAGTAGCATAAACTTAATATTTTAGTGGAGATTTAGCTGCCTACCCACAAAGGTGGCAATAACGATTTATGAATCATTTTATTTCTTTTCACAGGCTATCGGCTTCACCGATAGCCATGTGAAAGCTAAAATTACAACATGCAAGCGGTAAAATGACAATGGTGACAATATAGAACTCACAAGATGCTAAGATGTTCAACTTCCATGCCGCTAGAGGTACATGCACAGAGTTATGTGCAATAAAGATGGCTGGCATGACCTTCGACAGAAAGAAAATAAATCAATTTTAAAGCAAAGAAAATTTGCATATCAAATTCTTCACACAGGTTTACTATGATTCAAAATGAATCGATGATATTATCCAACATACATTTCTCATAAAGCAACAAACTAAAAACATGCAACATATTCAAAGAAATTGCTTCAAATACCTCTATTTTGGGGTCGATTTCCTCTGGAAGATTGTCGAACTGCTTCTTTTCTTCAGTCTTACAAATTCTATGATATCAAAAATGGTATCTTTTTTTTCCTTTTCCCATGCACCCCCACCCAAGAATCCATTTCAAACTTAATGGGCATTGATTTTAGCTGCCCCCATACTTTGAATTTTGAATATTTGCCATTAATTGGGTTTCATACCATGACCTTACGTGATTTTTCCATGATTCCATCAAGCTTACCATTCGATCCAGCTAAATGATCCTACGTCAATTGTGTTCTCATCCTTCAACCTATCACCCTACAATTGCACGCACTTGCACTTACAAATTTCATCAGTAACGTTCAATTCATGATAAAATATAAGATACTTCAAAAAAGATCACATAGTCAACGACGGTCAACTTCTTTCAATCTTTTCAAAAAATTTAAAATTTCCATTCAACATATTGGATTTTCTCAATAATTATATTATCATATTATAATTAAAAATGTAATAAAATTGGGTTATGACATCCTTCCCCTCTTGGAAAAGACATCATCACGATGTCTATTTAATCAAAATTTAAGCATATATGTATATTTCAACATCACATCATATTGTTCCAAACCAAAACATCATAATATTTCAATCCAAAATTTTCAAAAAAAATATCAAGTCTCTTTCTTAAGAAAGAAAATGTGGGAAGGAGCGTTCTATTTCTTTTGCATCCTCCCAAGTAGCACTGTCTTCTGAGTACTAGTCCCATTGGACCATAAACTGAGCAATATCTCTGCTCTGCAACTTAATGTTGCATCTATCCAGGATTTTAATGGGCTCCACAAGTACCACTCCTAGATCCTATACCTACAAGGATTGTCAATCAAGCACATGAGCTACATCAGGATGATATAACTTAAGCAAAGAAACATGAAACACATTATGAAGTCGAGCCAAAGTAGGTGGTAGAGCAAGTCTATAAGCAATTGGGTTAATCACTTCCAAAACTTCAAACAAACCCACATATCTCGGGGCCAACTTGGAAGACTTTCCAAAGGCAATGGAGCTTTTATGTGGCCTTACTCTTAAGAAGACTTTATCTCCCATCGTAAACTGTCTAAGAGTTCTATGCTTGTCAGCATAACTCTTCTGTCGATCTGCTGCCTCCCTCAGTTTGCTCTTAATGACTCTCATTTGTTCTTCCATCTCCTTAAGCATTTTAGGTACTACTATGATCTTGTCCTCTAATATGTCCCAATTGATGGGTGTACAACACTTTCGCCCATAAAGAGCTTCAAACGGTACCATACCTAGAGATGTGTGATAAGATTTGTTGTAAGCAAACTCTACCAACGGTAAATATTCTTCCCACTTATACTGTTGGTCCATACAATACATTCGGAGGAGGTCTTCGACTACCTGATTCACCCTCTCTATCTATCCGTCAGTCTGAGGATGATAAGTTGAGCTAAAATTTAACTTGGTTCCCAATGCGGCATTCAGGGTCATCCAAAGTCTTGAGCCCATTCAGGTGTCTCTATCAAAAATGATAGTCTTTGGCACTCCATGCAAATGAAAGAAATCTTGGAAAAATTTCTTGGCTATGGTCAACAATGCATCCTTAAGGTTTCCTAGAATGAAGTGCGCCACCTTGGTCAACTTATCAATCACAACCAAGATAACATCATGTCGATTCTTGCTCAACGACAACCTTTGTATGAAGTTCATACTGATCACCTGCCATTTATACTCAGGTGTGTCATGAGGATACAATAGTCTGGCTGGATTTGCATGCTTAGCCTTGACTCGCTTGCAGTCTAAGAATCTGGCTATGTACTCTACTACACCCTTCTTGAGTTTAGGCCAAAAGTATAGAGTTTTCAATTCTACGATCATCTTGGATACTCCAGAGTGTCCTGAATAAGGTGCATTATGAACCTCCTCTAAAACCAACTTCGCCAACCCTCTAGAGTCTATAACATACATTCTTCTTTGATATCTCAAAATGCCATCCGGTTCGATCTCATACCCATCAAACTGATGATCTGATGGAATCTTTGCTAGGGTGCTCTTCACTCTCTCGTAGTGCTCATCCCTTAGAAAATGCTATAACACATGTTATCTAAAATTAGACCTTGTCGAGATCATGGATTCCAGATGTCTTCATCTACTAAGAGCATCAACCAATCTATTCTCTTTTCCATTTATATACTCAATTTTGAAGTCATACTCACTAAGGAATTCCAACCACCTTCTCTATCATGCATTAAGGTTTTGTTGAGTAAAAATTGTTGGTGTGAATAAGTCTTGTACCTATTTTATTCCTTTACTAGGGACTTAGGGGACTTAATTCACATGTTAAGTTTACTTAGGATATTAGTTGTCTTATCTAGATAAGTATTAGTTGTCTTATCTAGACTTTACACTTTCCTAGGTAGTTATGAGCTAGTTGTCTCATGTGATAGGATTAAGACACTTGTCATGATCTTGTCTAACCCTATCTCTCATCCTTTCCTTTATAAGCAAGGCATCTCTAGCATATTTTGCATTGCATTTTATTCTATTGCATAGCATATTGATCATTTGTATCATATTGCAATCCTTGTTTGGTGGAATAGTATCTTCCATTCTTACTCCTCTCTATTGTAGGAGTTGAGAAAATACAACACCACAAACCCCAAAGATCACCTGCATGCAAATAACCTGTCACAAAAGAAGAGATGGAGACAAACAAGCAAGGGTTCTCTGAAAACTAGAAATGTATATATCAGAGAGAATGAGAGAATGAATTGATATGAAATACAATGGGATCAATCCTTATAAAAAGGAGATCATGCAAACCCTAAAGAAACCCTAATAGAAGCCCTAAAAGGAAAACATTTAATAATTAATATAATTATTAAATGTCACTTTATGCAAACTAACGTGAAATCTTAAGAAGGGAATAAAGGTAACTTAATCAACATAATTAAGTTAAAACCTTTACTCTAACACCCCCCCTTAAGATGAGCAATAGTGCAGCTACAAACAAATGCAAGAAAGCAAAGGTAACTACAATGCAAGAAGGCAAACATGGGTCCCAGCAACTAGGCCAGATCAGGTACCCAAATACAACCAAATCTTTGTAAAATGGAGAAATAGAGAAAACCTCATGGGAAAAAGCTCTACTCCAAAAAGAGATGCAGAAAGCCAAGAAGAACATCACTGAAGTAGAAGAAGCTGTAAACGACTGTCAAAAGATGACTGCTATGGTGCTGAAGAACCTCCGCTGAAGATAGGATGATCAAGATCAAGAAGACAACAATCTACATGAGTGGCCCATATGACACTACTCGAATCAGATGGCAAACAAAGTCAAACACCTGGAACGAAGATACAGATGGCACAAGAACCAATAGTTTGAAACACTGATCAACTGAGAATGGAAGATTCCTTCCAAGGTGAAACCAAGGAAGAATTAGCACGAACAATATAATACCCCCCATAATGCTGAACTGGGAGAGCCTGACAGATCATTGAAATGGTGTGCAACACCCTGTAGTGCATGAAGAAGAAGATACAACATTTGAAAGTGCACAAGAAAGCACCTACAACTGAAAAAGTGTTGTGCAAAACAAAGCACACATGCATGAGGCTGGAATCATATGGATCCACTGTCATTGTGGAGGGACACTCACCGGACAAAGGTGTGATGGCAAACAAAGGCAAACTACACAACCCCCCATGGCACTTCATAATATAGTGTGAGTACAAAATATGGCACAACCCTATGTGCAAAATCCCCAAAAAATGCATGTACAATAATGTGGCACTTTATCTCAGTGCGTTTACATAAAAGATTGCTTAGAAATGATGCTCAAAAATGTCCACAAAGGACAAAAGCTGGGAATACATGAAGAACAGCCACAAAACTAGCTGTAGAATGCACCAACAAAAGAATGAAGTGATGAGACCCACACCACTGGAAAGTTGACAGAACCAGCTTTTCGACGATATCTCGTTTGCCAAAAAATGATATCGTATGCCCAAGTTACGGCCTCTGGAAGAAAACAGCTCCAAAGATGAAAAAAGCCAGCGCTGCATTAAATTTGACGGTCATACGGCCGTCGCAGCAAAGAATACTGACTTAAATTTGACGGCCAAACGACCATCACCGCAAATGCATAACTAAGCTTATTACATGAAAATTGTTTTTTATAAAAATGCAAGGGTTTTTATTTAAAAATCAAAAAAATACAAACAAATGTTTTTTTACATAAAAACAAAAAAAGAAGAAACGGTGCGGCCAATGTCCATGCATCTTGTCGGATCAGCCGGTCGGTTTTCAAAACCCGACGTCCAGTAATCGATCAGGAATAGGGAACCCATGGGGGCCGCGCGATACTATGATACCCTCTATACCAGTGACAAGACCGCTATAATTTTTATATAAAAATCAAAAAATACATTTGCAAACTATGAATTTTTTTGCAGAAAAAAAAATATTTATATTTTTTTTTGACGAAAAAAATAAATTTTGAAAAAAAAATGGAAAAATAAATATTTTTTCTTTTTTTACCAGGTAGACGGACGGCCATACGGCTCAAAAAATTGCCATTCAAATCAACTATGCTCAAAATGGACAAATGAACAGTCGATTTCGGGGTTTTGGACTGTTGTGGATGCAATGGCAAGGTCTGTTTGGGCTCAAAATGCTTTGAAATTGTAGGTATGCCCTGGATCAAAAAAAAAATCCCCAAACCCTTGAAGTTCCAAAAATCTTCAAAACAAGAACAGGAAGCAGCAGGTCTAGAGCTCTAATACCATGAAGGAGTTGAGAAAATACAACACCACAAACCCCGAAGATCACCTGCATGCAAATAACCTGTCACAAAAGAAGAGATGGAGACAAACAAGCAAGGGTTCTTTGAAAACTAGAAATGTATATATCTGAGAGAATGAGAGAATGAATTGATATGAAATACAATGGGATCAATCCTTATAAAAAGGAGATCATGCAAACCCTAAAGAAACCCTAATAGGAAAAACCCTAATAGAAGCCCTAAAAGGAAAACATTTAATAATTAGTATAATTATTAAATGTCACTTTATGCAAACTAACGTGAAATCTTAAGAAGGGAATAAAGGTAACTTAATCAACATAATTAAGTTAAAACCTTTACTCTAACATCTATCTCTTATGGAGGCTATTTGGTGTTGCAGATTGAAGATCTTGGTTGCTCACTTCAACATGGTATCAGAGCTTTGGATCTTGCAAGCCCCTTCCATTAGAGAGTTTCCATCAAGTTTTCATTAGGCAGTTTCCATCAAGTTTTCTATTGTGATTTGAGTTTCTTGTATGATCTTGCAAATTACCTGTATGCTAGATTCTCTTGTGTTTCATTAGTTTTTTCATTAGAGAGTTTCCATCAAGTTTTCTATTGTGATTTGAGTTTCTTGTATGATCTTGCAAATTACCCATATGCTAGATTCTCTTACATTTCAATACAGTCTTGAGAATCAGAAAGGGTTTGCAAAGATTTTTTAATCCTATATTGCATGTATGCATTTTGGTGAGATCTGGTGATTGCAACACTTTTGGCTATAGTGGCAGTATTTTAGGCTATCCCATTGTGTCCAGGAGGCTCGAGATAGTCAAATTTGGATTTTGTTTCACTCAATTTGGTCTCCATTTGCAACTTTGGCAAACAAGGGTTTGAAGCTCATATCTGGTGAAATTTTTTTATAGGAGCATTTTTGGCAAAAAATAAGCCTGCCATTGCGTCCGGGTGGCCGTTTGCCAGAATTTTGATATATAATTTTCCTATATTTGACAAAAGTTGATTTTGGGGCAAAATTTTTTTAGTTGAAGGGTTGTACAACCCCCCAACCAGCGAAGGTACGACGAAATTATTTTTAAAAAAATAATTTTTTGCATTTTCATTTCTATCGGTGGTTTATTTTTATGAAAAATTTCAATATATATATATATATATAAAGTGCTCAACGCTTTATTCTTTCAAGTGCTTAAAGTGTTGGTACAAGAGCGGGCTCTGCGACTTTAATGCTACTGCAGACTTTTTAAAACTCTATGGTGATTGTGTTGACCGTGGTTTATATAAACCAATCCCCTTTGTTTGGAAACTACCATGTGGTAGATAAACATAAACCACCAGTCTTCAAGCTCACAGGCATTCACCGCCAGAGTCAATATACCGCCTCATGTGACTAGGTGCCATAACCGCTAGCGGTCTTCTGAAACCACCTGATTTTTTTCCACCTTACAGCATGCGGTCATATTGGAGACCGACAGCTAGCCCCCGAGGGCTAAAAATTTGCTCCCGGTTAGTGATGATTTTTGCCCCTATTTAGCGTTGAAAGTGCCTAAACTAGGTCATTTTTTCAATTTTACATAACTTTTCGCCACAGTGTCGGATTTTTGAAAATGAGATATCGTCAAAAAAATGGTTCAATGAAATTCGTAATGGTGTAGGTGATTTTTCCATATTTTGACATATTTTGCTACTTTTTTCAGCCCGAAGGTACAAGTGCATTTATTACTTGTAATTGGCATAACTTTTGCATATGAAGTCAAAATTTGCAATTTTTTTAAAAAATTGCTCAAAAAATCGTAAGGAATATATTTTTAACCTTATTTTTCAGTTTTGGAAAACTCTTTTTTTCTTTTCTGAAAATTGTAAAAATCACTGTGTTATAAATGGTTGATTTGAGCTTGCCAATTGTACAAATTGCAAAAAACATTCATTGTAATTTGCTGGGGGGTTGCAAATTTTATTTTAATACATTATGGGGGGCCAAAAGGCACAATTTAAGTGCCACATTATCTTCTTTCTTTTGGTGTTCATGGTGGATCTAAGGCAAATTGAACCACTCACTCCACACAATTATCATACATGGAAGCTAAAAATGACTCAATTATTACAATCTAAGGGTCTATGGCCAATGTTAGATGCATAACAACTTGAATTGACAAGGGATTATGAAAAATTTGTCCATAGATGTAAAATGGATGAAGCAAAAGGGCTCATTGGCTTACATGTATTTGATAACTTGTTGTTTCATATTTTAGAGTGTAAAACACCTAAGAATGTTTGGGATAAACTTAAAAAATTGTATGGAAAAATAAATTAGTTCAAAGTCTTGCGAATTGAACCAAATCTACAATCACTCTCTCTAGATGCATTTCCTTCAATTCAAGATTTCCTTTCACAATTCAAGTTGATTTTGTCACAATTGAAAGGATGTGGGCATGATATATCTAGTGATGAATGTATCTTCTTGATTCTGTCTAAGTTGAGAGGCCCTTATCAAATATTTTCTTCTACTTTCTATTCAACTATGGATGCTATGGGGAAAGATTATAAAATTCCTTCATTTGAGTTGTTTTGTGAGTGTCTTACTAGGGAAGAGGCCAAGTTGATTTAGTTGGATGCCCTACCTAGTTCTAAGAATAATGCTCTATTGGCTCAATCATCCAAGGGTAAAGGAAAGAACAAGAAGAAGACCAAGACAAAATCATCTTCAGGTAGTGAGAATCCCTCCAAACCGAAGCAGAAGAACAATCAAAAGTCCACTCCATCTCCTTCTTCTTCTACCTCTTGAGATTCTTCTTCCATGTTAAGAAAAATAAAGGAGATCCTTGTTCTTTTTGTGGAGAAACTGGGAATGATGCAACTCATTGTTTTAAGAAATTGGAAGCGTTGGAGGAAGCTATGAAGAAGCACAAAATTTCAATGGCTAAGCCTTCTTCCATAGTAAAAGGTCAAGCTCTTTCAGCACAAGCCATTCATTCATCTTCAGATAGTTGGATTCTAGATTTAGGTGCTTCGCATCACATGACCAATTCACGTGATCTTCTTGATTCCATTGTTCATACTTCTAATTCTCACATTGCAGTTGGGAACTCTTCACAGATTCTAGTTTTGGGAATAGGCTCCGTTCATATGCTAGATGGGTGCATTGAGGATGTTCTTCTTGTTCTTGATATTTCAGTGAATCTACTTTCCATATATTAGATTTGTCATTCTGGAGATGGGAAGTCAATTGAGTTTACTCCATAGAATGTGAGTATCAGACAGTTGCAGGATCCTGAGAAGGTTGTTGCTACAGGGATAGTTGATCATGAGAACCATTTGTATCAATTTGATGGATTTGAGTCTTTATCAGGTTCATGTTTTGTTGCTCATGTTGATTCAATGAGCAAGCTTTGGCATGAAAGATTTGGGCACTTGAACTACAAATATCTTCAGCATATGCAAGCACATCACTTAGTGGTTGGTCTTCCAAAGATCTCTTGCATGAATGGAATTTTTCAAGGTTGTGTTCTTGGAAAGCAACATCAAGATCCTTTTCCCAAGGGTCACACTACACGTGCAACCACACCCCTTGAGTTAGTCCATAGTGATCTCATGTCATTCCCAAATCCTTTTTTAGGGGCTAAGAATGTGCTCACATTCATTGATGATTTTTCTCGACGAACATGGGTCTATTTTCTGAAGCTCAAGAGTGAATTTCTCACCAACTTCAAGACCTTCAAAACATTTGTGGAGAAGCAGTCAAGTTTTACTCTTCGAAAAATACACATAGATAATGGGGGGGAGTATGTCAATAAGGAATTTTAGGATTTTTACAGTGAGTATGGTATTATTCATCAGCACACAGTTCCTTACACTCCTCAACAAAATGGTGTGGCAGAGAGAAAGAACACGAATCTTAGGGAGATGACCAATTGTTGATTCAGTCTAGATACATGGCTCCAACATTTTGGGCCGAAGCTGTCAATTGTGCCAACTATATTCAAAATTGTATGCCCCACAAGGCAGTGCAAAATATGACCCCCGAGGAGGCTTGGTCTTATTGCAAGCCTGATGTATCCTTCTTCAAAGTATTTGGTAGTGAGGCTTGGGCATTCATTCCAAATGGTCGGCATAAATCAATGGAGAAGAAGAGTCAGAGGTACATTTTTGTTGGCTATTGTGAGGATGTGAAGGCATACAAATTATTTAATCTTGACACACGAGAGGTTTATTTTCGACGTGATGTTTAGTTTGCTAAGTCCTTCACCCATACAAATCCTCCTTCAACTTCTTCTTCATCACAACCTACTCAATCTTCTTCAGTTGATGATGTTTTGCAACATGAGGAAGATTTAGATGATGGTCTTGATCCACCTCCTCCTCAGTCAACCACTAGGCCACGGTGGGCTCGAGTTACTCTTGAGTAGGCTGGTCCTCTTGTTGGTGATCCCTTAGACACTCGCCACACTCATTCTCAGACTTCAGGAATTGGTCTTTTGAGTCATGCAATTTTAGATGGTCCTCAGAAGTTTTCAAATACTTCAGGTATTCCAGAGTGGGATAGTGTTATGGCTAATGCGTATTCTTCTTTGATGAAGAATCATACTTGGGATCTTGTACCTCTTCCTAAGAGAAGAAAGTTGGTTCGATGCAAGTGGGTGTATTGTACTGAGTATGTAGCAGATGGTTCCATTGACAAGTACAAGGCTCATCTTGTTGCAAAGGGGTTTTCTTAGGTTGAAGGAATTGACTATTCTGAGACCTTTGCTCTTGTTGCTGGTGTCAATCAGATATGCACCCTTAGTTAGATTTTCAAAAATTAGAATATTTGTTGAAACATGGAAACTCTTTTCAGATGTGGGTGATCTATATGAAAAGAGAATCTCCAAAGTGAGCTAGTTCTCCGAATGATAATCTTATTCTAAATGATTTTTTGGAAAAATGATAGAGAAGGATTACTAAAATTAAAACCTATGACTTAAAATGATTTTCATAATTTAACGGTGACTAAATGATGACTTTGGTTTTTTTCCCACAAACAATTTTCAGAAAACCACAATATCTCACAACCTCTCATGAACAATTAACACAAATAATTTGCATGAAGATTTGATTTTAAATACAACCTGCAACTTGTATCTTTGGACTTTCTACATCAAGAATTATAGTCTTAGGACATAACAAGGATTCTATAAACATAAATCACAATATAACATCAAACTAAAACTGCGAATAGACACAAAAATGAGAAATAGGAATGTTGTTTTATTCAACTGCAGGAGTATGCCCAAAATCTGAAACTAAGTACAAAGAAGTTTACAAGCTCAAAAATGTGTAAAAGCAAGAAATTGAAATCTGAACTAGAAAAAACACAAAGTTTTTCCCAAGATATACCTCCAAAACCCTAATCCGAGCTCAAGAAGAAAGCTCAAGGAAAGGTATCAAAAACTGCCCCAAAAGTCTGCACAAAAGTGAAAAAATCACACTTTTGCATGTACATATTGAAAAGCTCCTCAAAAAAGGTCAAATCTGCTTTTAAAGCAAAAAAAAAACCTTATCTCTCCAACAAGGAATTCAAATCCGACCAAAAGAAGATCACTCATAAATCTGCTAAAAATAGTAAAGAATTAAAACAATTTGTTTTATTCTTGCTTTACATGGCTTGCAGATCTTATATTTTCCTCAATTTGATTAATTTTTTGCAACCAAAGATTTTGAAATATTTTGCAAAAAATCACAACCTTATTTCTCCATTTACAATATTGATTTTCTTAAAAAATCATAAAAATACAAGGCATATCTCTTCTCATCATAATTGATTTCTATAAAATCAATTAAAAACAAACAAAGCTAACACACATATCTTACTAAGGCACTTAAAATAGAAAACCTTAGTCATTTATTTTTGATAAAATCCCACCCCATAGGATTGATTTCTAAAGATAAAATTTGGGCATGAATATTATTGATTTCTCTAAAATCAATAAAAATATAATCTAAGACATATGCAAAATAAAAGCAAAGCTTTTATCGGCCACCATGGGTATTTTTTATTGGGCTTTGAACATAATATTTCAAAATGCATAAGGCATGGGAATTGACCTTCACTATGAATTGGGACTTAGAGATAAATGTTTTTAAAAAAATGCCTAAATCATGGCATAAAGTGATCAGCCCCCATGGTATTAACTTGGCCTTGAAATTTTTAAAATTTAAGGGAAAAATTCCCTTGGCCGACTTAGGTCTTTGAGAAACCCTAAGACAAAACTACCATTCCTCCCATTTTTTTCCCATCATTTGGACTTGAAAAGTTTTCCTTCTGCTATGAAGAGCGCCACCACCATGAGAGCTAGGGTTTCATCTGGATGAGGGGAAGTCGAGCCTCCATGCTCGCTATATTTTGTTGATTCCTCCATAGTTCTAAAGGTAAGCCCATTCTTACAATTTCTGTGGGCTTTTCTGGAACTTTTGATTTGTTTTGAGCCATTTTTTGGCCTTGAGGCCGCAGCCATGGAATGATTATCTGATGTGTTTGGCTCTGTGTCTCCTTTTTTGTCTCTGTCTTCTTGGCCAATATTGTGAGAGCTCGACCTCTGTGTTGGGAAGCTCCTGTGAGGCTCAACCATGTGTTTGAGAGCTCCATTATGGCATGCATGGTAAGCTAGTATTCTTCTTAATATTTATGTTGGTATTTTTTTAAAACAAAAGCTTATAAAAGCTTTGTGTTTCTCTAAAAGGTCAATCTTTTTGAATGAATATTATGGCCATACCCAGGCCGTGCTATGCATATATGTTCAAATGCATTTTTTAACTCAGAAATTGTATGGTTCCACCTGTTTTCCTTCAGATTTTGGTCGTAGACGGTAGACCCAAAAGAGTTCTTCTATTTCCAAATGAAACTTGAGGCCAAAACACCTCCTCTTGGCCGTGGCCACTCTTGTACACAATGGGTTTTTCTTGCAATTTTCTGGGTTCGACCCAAGAGAATATAGTGTGTATTCTACATTTTGAAACAAATTCTCATGTGGGTGTTTGCTATTTTGAAGAAAATGCATTTTAAAATCAAACCCCAATATGGATATACTTGGACTTGAAAGAAAACATGTTTATCTGTCTGGAGCTCGACCCACCATTGTTCAATTCTGTACTTTGTTCTTCTTTCAAAAACCCCATATGGGTTCCTCTGAAAATGAAAGAAAACATCTATCTTGCTTCTTTGTAGAAATCCCCATGTGGGTATTCTAAAAATTGCACTATCTTCTTTTTAATTCATAACCCCAATGTGGGTATTCTGAAAAATGCCAAATCTGTAATTTAAAATCAAACCCCCATGTGGGTTCACTTTATACTGAAAGAAATTCACCTACTCTGTACTTAATGCAAAAACCCAACATGGGTACCCGTGATATGAAGAAATCTGAGTATTCGACTAAAGCCCTCATATGGGTATTCATTTTGAGAGCTAAAAGCTTGAAATTGTGCACCTTTGATTACATTCTGCATTTTTGGTTGAGATCTCCATATGTTTGCATTCGTTTGAAAATCCTGCCTTGTTATTGGCACTGCTGTAGCATAATGCATTCTTTAAGGAATAAAAATGATTGTATTGCATTCTTACCTTGTTGTAGTCTCAAATGAAATTGCAGTCTTTACTTTACACTGGAGCCATCTCCATGCCTTCATGTATCTTTTGTTGGTACCTTTCAGGTGTCATTGTCATGCTGTTCTGAACCTTCTTGAAGGATAAAACATACAAAGACTTAATTTCAAATTCACCATTTTTTGATATATTTTGATTCCTCATTTAGCAATCCTTTGGTTTTCAGCCATTTCAGTGTTGTTAACGATCACTTTTGATGCACAACCTATTTAATTAATGCACTTGAACCCCATAGTCCCACATTAGATGAAACAATGCACTGTACCTCCCTTAGTTGTAGCATTAGAGACTCCGAACAAGCATCTTTGTCTCTGCAAATTTCATCCCTCAATGATGTTGTCCTACATTGATAATTCTTGATTAGTTCACTTGACAACTATGATAGTTGTTTGGCATTAGCACTCCATGGCACTGCACTCACTATTGCCTTCTAGCTTTATGTTCCTCTTTATCAAGACATTTCTGGTTACTGTACCTTGCACTTTAAATGTTGTCCTCCTTTCCTATTTTGATCTTTATGCAAGATTTCCTTGGCAAGGCATAAAGCAAGAACCTCATAATTGTTTCTCACCTGTACTGTTCAAGCATTGATTAGATGATATCACTGTTTCCTATCTAGCACTCTTCATGCATTTTTATGTTCCATTTAATAAAAACTTTCTTATGCCTTGCTCTCTTTCCAAATGAAAAATTTGAAACTTGAAACATGCTTCCTTTATTAAATGGTGCTCTTATTAGTGAGGCATTATGTATGCCTGTTCACTATCACCATTATGACACTGTTGTACTTCTCATGAAACAAGATGCATAAACAACACTCATGGCAGCAAAACGCAAACTGTACAACAACACTTGAGATTTGCAATTATGAAAATGATGTATTTCAGTTGAATTGATTGAGCTCATTTAAGTCAACTGTCCACCTGTAGCTTTCAGAAAAACACATTACTTGATTGTTATGAGTGAACAGTCGGCTTAATGGCTTTGATGAATAAACTCTGCTTTACTCTTTCAATTGTATAGTTCTAATGAACATGATGATTGCATTCCTTCACTCAGCCCCATTTGTAACGTATGAGGGTAGCATGCCGAGCTCTACCCTTGTGGGAGCCCGTTTTCCTCCACATGCTTGGTCTTCAAAAGATAAAAAGCTACATGAATTTTCCTATACCTGCACAAGGAAACAAACGATGTTAGCATAAAAACAATATGTGATGATGATGTTCTCTCTTTTCAGTTCATGTTTTTGTTCCTTCCTTTAGTTGGTTCTATGCATTGCAAGGATTGAAATATATCTCTGTTAGTATGGCATGTAGTATAGTTCATATCCTGAGCTCTTAATTGATGTTCTTCTCAATCTTTTGTAGGTACATTTGGGAGCTGAAGTAGAATGGAGCAAGCTATGAGGCATCAACCAAAGACCAACTCAGGAAATGATGGATATGTCCCATGTTATCTGCTTTTCACTTTCAGTTGTATATTTCCTTTCTTGTCATGAATGGAAACAACTAAAACCACGACTTGTGTGGATATTTAATTTTGTTCTTTCATTTCCATTATGAAAGAAAAGCATCGAATTGCAAAGGTATATTATCATTTGTATTCTTGCAATTAAATGAAAGCATGTAATGTGAATCACTTCATGAAATAAATGAAAGCATTTTGTTATGCTTTATCATTTGTATATTCAGTTCTATACTCCATTTGATTTGTAAATTATTTGAGCAATACTTATGAACTCAACTATCTCAAAACACCTACAATACTATCACTTGATGAATGATAAGTATAGTGAAAACAACACTTAAGCATATGCAAAAATAACTATATTTTTCCACTTTCAACTATAACAATATTTAATCAGCTCCACGAATTGAGCTACAACAAAAAATTGGTAACAGTTGCCAAGATGGACTCTATTCACGTTGTCCTTGCTATAGTTGCATCACAAGGATGGTCAATGTATCAGATGGATGTGAAGAGTGCCTTCTTGCATGAGGATCTTCATGAGGAGATCTAGATGGAGTAGCCACCAGGTTTTGTGCAGGACCCTTCACTTGTTTGCAGGCTCCAACGTTCATTGTATGGTCTCAAACAAGCCCCTTAGGCTTGGTATGAGAATATGGATAGTTTCTTTCTTGCTTCTAGCTACACTTGTTGCCATTACGATCCCACAGTTTATACTCAAAGACATGGAGAGGATCTACTCATACTTGTGCTCTACGTGGATGATTGGATTCTCATAGGGAGTTCTACTTCAATGATTTAGAGTACACAACGAGAATTGATGGAGCGATTTGATATAACCAACCTTGGTCTTTTGCATTACTTCCTTAGTCTTCAGGTTCATCAGACTTCTGAGGGGATCTTCATTTTCCAACAGAAGTATGCTCTTGATTTGCTTCAGATATTTGGCATGGCTGATTGCAAGCCTACTCCCAATCCATTCCAGTCAGGTGTTGTACTGTCTACCATTTGCACTACTCCTACAATTGATCCTACCTTGTATCGGCAGTTGGTTGGCAGTCTTTTGTACTTGACACATAGTTGTCCTGATATTTCCTTTGCAGTTGGACTTGTCTCTCGCTTCTCTCAGGAGCCTCATGAGAGTCATTGGAAGGTCGCTAAGCGTATCTTGCAATACATTCAGGGCACTACTCATTTAGGCATTCATTACACATCGGGTGCATCTCAGATTGTGGGCTTCATTGACTAAGATTGGGCTGGTGATGTCAATGATCAAAAGTATACTTTTGGCTTTGTCTTTTTCCTTAGTTTTGGTCTGATTACATGGTCATGCAAGGTGAAGACTACTATTGCATTATTTTCTTTAGATATTTGGCATGGCTGATTGCAAGCCTGCTTCCAATCCATTCCAGTCAGGTGTTGTACTGTCTACCATTTGCACTACTCCTATAGTTGATCCTACCTTGTAACGACAGCTGGTTGGCAGTCTTTTGTACTTGAAACATAGTCATCCTGATTGGGCTGGTGATGTCAATGATTGGAAGTATACTTCTAGCTTTGTCTTTTGCCTTGGTTTTGGTCTGATTACATGGTCATGCAAGAGGAAAAATACTATTGTATTATCATTGACAAAGGTTGAGTATCAATGTGTTGTTCTGGCTAGTCAGGAGGTTTTGTGGCTTCATTAGTTGATGATTGAGTTTGGATTCCCTTCCACTCATCCCACTACTCTTTGGTGTGACAACCAGAGTGCCATTCATATCTCTTGCAACCCAGTGGAGCATCAACGTACTAAGCATATTGAGATCCACATGCACTTCATCAGGCAGCTCATCCAGGATGGTGTTCTTAGCTTGGAGTATTTTCCTATAGATCAACAAGTTGTAGACATCTTCACTAAACCTTTGGCATCCCCTCATTATCTTCAGTTGCGATTGATGCTTGGGGTGAAGGAAGTTATCCTTGGGGGGTCTTGAGGATTCCTCCTTCCTTCTTTAGTTTTTCAGCTTTCTTTGCATCTTTTTCTCTCTTTTGGAGAGGAGTTTTCTCCCATAAGGTTTTTCTTCTTTTCTCCACTTGTGATAGTTTTTTGTTTTGTACATGAGTACCTCATCAGGCCTTGTTACCGGGACCCATCTTTTACATATTTTGCATATTTGCATTAGTTTTTTCCTCCCTAAGTTGCGCTTAAAAGGGGGCGTTGGTGTGAATAAGTCTTGTACCTAGTTTATTCCTTTACTAGGGACTTAGGGGACTTAATTCACATGTTAAGTTTACTTAGGATATTAGTTGTCTTATCTAGATAAGTATTAGCTATCTTATATAGACTTTACACTTCCCTAGGTAGTTATGAGTTAGTTGTCTCATGCGATAGGATTAAGACACTTGTCATGATCTTGTCTAACCCTAACTCTCATCCTTGCCTTTATAAGCAAGGAATCTCTAGCATATTTTGTATTGCATTGTATTCTATTGCATAACATATTGATCATTTGTATCATATTGCAATCCTTGTTTGGTGGAATAACATCTTCCATAGTTGCTTCTCTCTATCTCTTGTGGAGGTTATTTGGTGTTGTAGATTGAAGATCTTGGTTGCTCACTTCAAAAAAAATGTATCTCAATCCCAAGTGGTCTGCTTTTAGTTCAAATGGCTTTCCCAAGAGATAATTCCTCCACATCTATAAGGAATGAACTATTGTAGCCAATTCTAAATCATGTGGTGCATAGTTCACCTCATGCTGCTTAAGCTTCCTTGATTCATACACTACCACTTGTCCATCTTGCATTAACACTACTCCCTATCCCTCTTATGAAGCATCTATGATTACTATGAATCTTCCATTAGGATTAGGAATGGTTAGCACTGTTGTTGTCATGAGCATCTCCTTCATGAGTTGAAATTCCTGTTCACACTTTTTGTTCCATTCAAACTGTGTTCCCTTCCTTTGAAGTGATGTAATTAGAGATGCAATCTGGGAGAACCCTTGCAAAAACTTCCTATAGTATCCTATAAGGCCCATGAAGCTACAAACTTCTGACACATTATAAGGCACTAGCCATTCCACAATTGCCTTGATATTTTCTGGGTCTACAGAGACTCCCTCAGCTGAAATAATATGGCCTAGATAGTGTACCCTATCTTGATAGAACAAATACTTGGATAGCTTCCTAAAGAGTTTCTTTTCTCTCAATCGCTACAAAACTATCCTCAAGTGTCTATCATGCTCTTCGATAAAATTTGAATAGACTAGTATGTCATCAATGAAGATCAAAACAAATTCATCCAAACAGTCTTTGAAAACACTGTTCATGAGGTTCATGAAAGCTGCACGTGCATTAGTCAAACCAAAAGGTACCACAGTGAACTCGTAATGTTCGTATCAAGTTGAAAAATTAGTCTTCGGAATATCTTCTCAACTGATGGTACCTCGACCTAAGATCGATTTTGGAGAATTTCTCCCTTCATCTGGTCAAACAAATCATCAATCCTTGAGAGTGGATATCGGTTCTTGATAGTTTCCTTGTTCAACATTCAATAGTCTATACACAAACGCAAGGTTCCATCTTTTATTTTCATGAAGATAACTAGTGCTCCCTAAGGAGACACATTGGGTCTTATGAGCCCTTTGTCCAACAATTCCATTAACTAGGCCTTCAACTCATAGAGGTTTGATGATGGTCATCTGATAAGGTGCTTTGAATTGAGGCTTAACTCTTGGTACAAGGTCAATAGAGAAGTCAAATTCCTATTTCAGAGGTAACTCTATGAGTTCATCAGGGAATACATCTTGGAACTCCTTAAGAATAGGATAGTCATCGAGATACGGTTCCTTTCTTTCAGGGTTACTGATATGCATAGGATAAATTGCACATTCCTTCCGACGAGCCTTTTTGAGTTGCATAGTAGAAATTTTTCTAAGAACTAAGGGTCTTTGCATTCCACAAATCTTGACTGGGTTCCCATAATTGTCCAGGTAATTATCTACCTTATCCTCATAGTTCACTATAGCTTTATGCTTAGTTAACCAATTTATTCCCAAAAATACATCATATGAGCCTAAAGGTGCCAAATACAGGTTGACATGGGTTTGCAAGGTTGGAAGCTCTAACTCGCTGCAAAAGAGACATGTATCTACCGTCCGCTTTGATCAGTTACCATATTGGACTATCCATGAGTTTTCCATGTATCCAAGTCTAATAGGTATCTTGGAAATTATTCTAGGATCTAAAAAACATTCAATAGATCTGCTATCAATTAAAATAGAGAAAATTTGGCCATAGAGCTTACCCATCAATTGTATTGGCAAAGCCTGATACTTTGCCTACTTGTTATCCACTGCAACGTGGATCTAGTGATGTTGAGTCTATTGATAGCTTCTCGACTGCTGTGGAAAATTTGATGCATAATGATTGCATACACAAGTATAGCACCCATCACGGGGCCCTTTGCAACCTCTTGACTTATCCTCTCGAAAACCCTTCTGCTTTTGGTCGTCTTTACCTTTGTTTCTATTTTCCTTCTTGTTCTTTCCACCATTACCATCTTCACCTTTCTCCTATGACTCACTTCTCCTCTTGAGATTATGGATCTGATGGTTCTTGTCTCCTTTATTAAATTCTTGTTACCAAATCATGAATTAGGATTTGCATTATTGTGGTAGTTGGATAAGTGTTATAGTTTCTGCTCCTGTTTGGTGGCCTTTAGGAAGATTGTTCATGGTGAGAGGATCATTCCTATCCACTTCAGCTCCAATATGGGGTCTAAGTCCCAATATGAACTTCTAGATACAAAACATTTGTCTCCCTGATACTGGGGCACATACTTCAATAGGCTGGTGAACTTTTCCCAATATTGGGTCACAGTCATGCTCCTCTGAGTTAGGTTTTGAAATTCTGTCACCTTTTCGAAAAAGAGCTGTGGTAACCACCTCTTCCTAAAAGATTGGAGGAAGAGTTCCCAGGTAATCTCAACAAGTTGCAGATTCCCTTTTGACTTTTCATTGTCCTACCAAGTAGCTGCTTCACCTGAGAGTTGATACGTAGCCCATGCTACTTTAGTCTGGTCGGAAAGGTTACAGAGTCCAAAATATTTTTCCATCTCGATGATCCATGCCTCTACTACTACTCTGATAGCCTTACCATCAAACTTAGGCGGTGCTACTCTTTTGAGATCTTTTCCAAGTTCTTCCTCAATTCAACCTCGAGGGCCTTCTCCTGGACCACTATTTCCTTGATTGACTTATGCATTCCTACAGTCCTGGTCCTTGCATGCCACTCAAACCTCTTGTTTTATGTGATCCATATGAGTATCTTGCTGGCTCAAAAGCTCTAGAATTTGTTCAAGTCTCTTGTTTGGTCCATTGTCTAACCCACTACCACTCATCTCTTGGTTGGTGGTCACCATGTTGACTCACACTTAACCTACATCACATTCACATCTATCATACTTAACACTGGGTTATATGAATAAACATTCTTATTCTACATCACATTACATTCACATGCATATATCCCCTATTCATAGAAGAGATACACATTCATGCACATTAAACATATTTTGGAGTTCTTCATTTGAACACACCAAAAATATCATCGTGTTTTATTTATATTAAATGTGGGTCATTACAAAGGCTTCTTGTTACATTATTCAATTTTCTCATTATTAGAAAGAGGACACTCCTCTGGGTCCTCATCAGAATTTATATCAAGTTTTTTTAGAAGAGGACGGTTGAGCACACAGGTTCTCCTTTTCTTCATTAGTTAACAAGGGTGCATTTTGTCCACACCCTAAAGGCCAATCTTTGATTACAAAAAGCTTCTTGATCTTAGGTAATCGCTTCTCCTCAATTTTCTTGCCTCTCTCTAGCTTAAGTCATGTAAGGGCTTGAGCTAGAGTCTCATCGTTGGGAATCTCGGGTTGAACCTCAGTCTTAGCGTTTTCTTCTATTATGACTCTCTTGTGTGAGGTCCTAACGGTTTTCCATTTCTTTCATCTTGCCTTTGAACTTCCCATACTTGTATTCGATCCAGGTTCAGTCAATATTTAGGATAGGTAAATTTGGTCAAGGGTCAACTATCCCCTAGTCAAGACTATGATAGACTCAAAAGGCCTAGAGTTGAACCCTAAGCTCTGATACCAAATGTAATAACCCATTCTAAATTATTACTTAATTTATATTATTGCAATTGACATTATGAATATATTCAAATTAAAAAGACATAACTAAGTAGCTATTGTCAATCATAGCAACACATTTCTAATTTAAATGAGTAAAATATTTATACATTCAAATTCAATGTTAAATTCAATATCCATGTTGACTTGGCTCATAGGCCACAAATTCAATACAATGTACAAGTTTTACATCAAGGTTACATCATAGACTAAGATAGTCTTGTAAAAATCCAAGGTTTCCTCTTGACTCTCGCCTCCACTGGTGGACGAGAACATGATTGAAGCACTTTACCGCCCAACCACGAATCTTACGCTTCCTCGAAATTCTTCCAAATTGAAGAATACCCGACCTTGCATGGAAAGTTTAGCAAGAGAACAATCTACAAGGTAGAATTTGGTGCGTTCCCATACATCAACATGCATCTCTATCTACAAATTAGAAAATAAAATGCAAGATCTATGCTAGGAATGGTAGAGAGTGTTATCACAAACTCCATACATACATAATGAACTAATTTACTTGGCCAAGCATAAGAATATTGTTGTAACAAAAAACAATAGGTTTTGGCAAAACCAAAAACCTATACTCTCTGAACTCCATTTCGACAGCCATCCCAGAAGGTAACTCCCAACATCAAGTTATCACATAGAAACTATCTACCCTCTAGCAACATCTACCCTTAAGTGCTCTAGTCTATTAGGTGTTGCTGTTATATTCTATTTAAAATTCAAAAAATGAATTAAAATGGAACTGATCCATACATTATCCATCCATTTGAAGCACATGTCACATAATTACATTCATCATAATTTAGTATTCATTTAAGAATAAAGTAAATAGGTAACAAAAGAAGGTATGTCACAAGTATGTGTATGTATGTAGACAAAGGTCTATGTGCATACACATATATGTGCCAACTTAAGTTATCAATTTGTGCATACATTTTGAATTAAAAACCAATAAATCAAATTTAACAACATTCAATAATGTTTTAAATTGACATATTGTTTGTCAGATTACAAGAAGTAAAATAATTTAAGAACAAGTCTATTTGAATAGTTTTCCTACATATTGTTATGTCATTTGTATCAATCATGCTGTGATAGCAAACAATACTGTTGTAGCCATACATCTACTATTTTTACAAAACGATGCTATTTACAGCTAAACAATTATAGTTTTATAACAAAACAATGTCATTTTCACCTAAGAAAGCACTGTTTATAACAAAATGATGCTACAAACACTGTTTAAAACAAAACGATGTTGTTTTTAGCTTAACAATTACAATTTATAACAAAATGATATCGTTTATAGCTAAACCAACACTATATACAACAGAGCAATGTTGTTTAAAAAAGAGAGTTTATAGATTTAGTTCCATTTCAACCATTGCTTTGTTCATTCAAGCCTCATTCGAAAAATGTAGCTATTCATTACATTCATGGTCAAACATTCTGTTATAGCATAACTTCATTCTCATATTCAATTCAAAGATTCTAACATTTTGAGAACATTTGTAAATAATATGCGTATAAGTAAACAACCAAACAATTTCTTGGTACAAATATTTTAAAGGTAATAAGAGCACGAATGACATACTAGTCATTTCAATCAAGAAATGTTTTGCACATATATTGGGTACAACCTTATCATGATTTAGGTTTAAGAATCATAATACTGTCGAATGACTAACTATTGCTTTATATATTCATCAGTGCCTAGGCCGATGCCTTGCATGCCAACCCACGGCTTGGGATGGATTCATCCAGGGACAAAAGTATGTTGTTCTCAGCGAACGATGGATTGTATGCTAACCCTGCTAGTATAGAGATGGAGTGAAACTTCGCTTTTTCATTATTCTTTAGAGATGTGGCGACAAAAAACATTTAAACACTACAACATAAAAAAACATAGCAGCAAGATTAAAATGATATCATTCATAGAGGTGAAGCGATATACGCCCGACCTTCGTTCTATGCAAGAGGCATTAAAAACAACATGAATCTACTCTTCAATCCCATATCAAAGGCAATAATTCTAGCACCCATATGGTGCGATTATCCAAATGGAATACATTCATACAGAGTAGCATAAACATAATGTTTCAGTGGAGATTTAGCTGCCTACCCACATAGGTGGCAATAACAATTTATGAATCATTTCATTTCTTTTCACAGGGTATCGACTTCACCGATAGCCATGTGAAAGCTAAACTTATCACATGCAAGGGGTAAAATGAAAATGTTGACAACATAAAAATCACAGGATGCTAAGATGTTTGGCTTCCATGCCGCTAGAGGTACATGCACAAAGTTATGTGCAGCAAAGATGGCTGACATGGCCTTCGACAAAAAGAAAAGAAATACATTTTAAAGAAAAGAAAATTTGCATATCAAATACTTCATATGGGTTTACTATGATTCAAAATGAATCAACGATATTATCCAACATACATTTCTCACAAAGCAACGAACTGAAAACATGCAACATATTCAAAGAAATTGCTTCAAATACCTCTATTTTGGGGTCAATTTCCTCTCGGCTTTTCCTTTGGAAGATTGTCGAATTGCTTCTTTTCTCTAGTCTTGCCAATTCTATGATATCAAAAATGGTATCTTTTTCTGCTTTTTCCCATGCTCCCACCCAAAAATCCATTTCAAACTTAATGGGAATTGATTTTAGCCACCCCCGTACTTCAAATTTTGAATATTTTCCATTAATTGGTTTTCAAACCATGACCTTACGTGATTTTTACATGATTTAATTTGAATTTTATAAATTCGATAGTGATAATTTTTTATTCCAATTCGATTCTATCAATTCGATAATGAAGATATCGGTTTCAACTTCAATTATTATGAAATATAAATATATATGTATATATATACCATATATATATTTATATATTTTGATATTCGTATACATTCACTCACATATGTACGTACTTTAATATATATATATATTTGATTATAGATGTTTATATGTTTCATATATAAAGTTTTAAATAGAAATGAACTTTTATTTCAAACATCAGTTGTTTAAATGAAGTAGTTTTTCTTATCCTTTAGATAAGCTTTTTTGAATACATAGATTCATTTTTCATGTTAAGTCACATCATTGTTTTCTTTAAAATTCTCAAATGCATGATCAAGATAGAAAATTAAATAAGAATTCCACATGTATTACTTTTCACAAGCACATCTTTTCAATCATTGAATCATTCCAAGTCAGATTAATAAAATATCCTATATAAATTTTTAAATGCAGTCATCAAGCCATTTGTGGTGTGTGCACCCAGATTCCATCAAGCTTATTGTTCGATTTGGCTAAACTATCCTACTTCAACCATGTTCTCGTCCTTCACATGTCACCTTACAATTTCACACACTTGCACTTGCAAAATTCATCAGTAACGTTCAATTCATGATAAAATATAAGATACTTCAAAAAAATCACATAGTCAACAACGATCAACTTCTTTCAATCTTTTAAAAAAAAATAAAATTTCCATTCAAGATATTGAATTTCCTGAATAATTCAATTTATCATATTACAATTAAAAATGCAATAAAATTAGGTTATGAGACACCTCCTCCTTCAAAACAGTCTAAAAAGGACAAAGGTCAAGCTTCTTCATCAAAATATAAAGGACATGCTCTTTGTGCTCTTTCAGGTCATGGATCAGGGAGATGGCTTCTAGATTCCAGAGCATCTCATCATATGGCATCTTCGCAGTTAATCTTCTCTTCTTTTCAGCCTTGTACTATGTCTCCTATCTTGATGGGAAACAATATATACATGAGTGTAATTGGGAAGAGATCTATTAGTTTTGGGGACAACACTTTTCAGGATGTCTTGTATGTTCCTCATTTGACAAACAATCTTCTTTCCATATATTAGATTACACATGGTGGATATGGGAGGATTGTGGAGTTCACACCTAATTCAGTTATCATCCGAGACTTGGAAAGTTGAGAGATCATTGCTACTAGGGTGGTTGATCATTCATCTCGGTTGCATAGCTTTGCATATTTTGCTTCTGATGATGACATTGTTCCTTTGGCTATTGATCACACTTCTAGTGTGAACCATGACTCAGAGGAGACTTTTGGCTTCTTGAACTTGGGAGTTCTCACATCAGATCCAGTTCTTGAGTCATGCATTTCATTTCCTCCATCTATTGACATCCTGCATATCATCTTGGTTTTGCTTCTTCCTAAAGGGAGGAACGTTGTTCGATGAGATTAGATCATCTTCAACATTTAATGTCGAGCTTCTACCATTGCAAGAGACTCAACATTGAGGGGTGGATGCACTGTCTCTCTTCTTCTTCACTTTTATGGGAGGGTATTTTTCCTCACATGGGGTTTTGGCCTTCTCATTCTTCATTGAGAACATTTATTTTGCATCTCTTTTTGGGGAGGAGTTTTGACCCATTGGATTTTCTCCTTTTCTCTATTTGTGAGAGATTTCTTTTGCATATGTACATGGGTACCTAACATGGCCTCATAGTTGGGACCCATCTTTGAGTCATTTTCATAATAATACGCTACTCCCTAAGTTGCACTTAAGGGGGGGTGTTGGTGTAAATAAAGTCTTGTACCTAGTTAATTCATTACTAAGGGACTTATTTACATGTTAAGTTTACTTAGGTCCTAGAAAGTAATCTTTCTAGAAGGTGTTAGTTGTCATTAGTTGTTATCTTAAATTTTGACTTGTAAAAAATGTGAACCTAGGTAAGTGTGATAAGTTGTCTCATGTCATATGATTAAGACACTTGTCATAATCCTATGACATCTTGTATCTCACCTTGGCTATATAACCAAGGGGTTTCTACTACATTGTACATATATTAGAACATTGAATCATAATTGATAAGAATACAGTTTATTCTTGTCATATTCATTTTCTCTCTCTTGTGCTTTCCATTTGGCCTCAAGATCTTGGCAGGCTATCTCCATAGCCAATTCTAACAAGGATTTTATAAGTAGATCATTGAACATGAGGCAATCAACATCATATTTGTGAAGGAAAAGAGAAAACTTGGAGCAAACAAGCTACTAACTATGAGGCAATTTTTGAAAGGTGAATAAGCGAGAATAAAGAAAAGAGTTCTTTTAAATAGAGTAATGAAAAAGAGAAAATTTGATTGTGGTATATGTAAAGAGAGTGTGAGAGATAATCTAAGAAGATTTGTGAACATGGTGAGTGGATAGAGCACCCAAATAGAGAATTTTCAAGTAAGTATTTTTAATTATGGTTGTAATGTGGGAAAAAAATGTAGGAATAGATAAGGAAACAAAACATTGAATCCTACTTCAATTCCTACCAGAAGCTCACATTGAGCAAGCTAGAGATACAAATTCAAACTAGAATAAAAAACCAATGAAAACCTTGGATGATTGGATGTTCTCTTGACATGTTTGGATGCCAAGTTGATCTCATGGAGTCCTCAATGTGGAAGCATATATTGTACAAGGATTCTTCTCTACTTTTTTGGTTGAGGAGAATGAATTATTTAAAGAGTTTGGATGAGAGGAATAGAGGGTTGAGATCCATTTAAAATGATTTATAAATTTTAATTTTGGAGGGAGGTGGAAAAAATATCATTATTTGGTGAATGAAGGTCTAGATTGATTTGACTGAGTTAATTTCAAGATTTAAAATTTACTTGTTTGGATAGATGGTAGTTGGGTATGAATGACTAAGATTAAATATTAATTCAATTTAGGATAGATGATGTGTATTAAAATTGTTATTTAAATGGTTAGTAGAGGATTGATGGCTAGGTTCAAATTTTGATTAACTAGATGGCTAGCATTTAAGATTGATTTTATTTAGGATTACAAGAATTCTAGTTAAAAGAAATAGGTGATGTGGATATGATGTGATTTTTTTTAAAAACTTATATTGAGGACAAATGAAATTAAATTGGTTAATTAAATAAAATGATTCATTTAGTTAACTAACATTAGGGTAAAATATTTAATTGAATCGTAGAAGAGAGGTCATCTAATTGATTAAATGTTTTTTCTTAATTATTTAGTATTGACGAAATTATAGGATTAGTGAAAACAATTAGTTAAATATAGGGATGGATTTTAGGTGTCTACAATGGTTGAAAATATACAAGAAATAGATGTGAGTTTGAGTGTTAGTGTTACTAATATGAAGGAAATAGTGTTTACTCACAAAGTGACTTGACCGATTAACACAAAGTAAATAAGAATATATAGCAACAAGAATAGAACATATCAATTACACAGACATTGCATAAACTATAGGTGTTGTATTCTCATTCATCAAATAAATAATAAGTACATCATGTATCAAAATGTGCGGTCCCCAACTACAAATAAACCATGAATTATATAGACGACTGATGTTGGTTGAGGACACCAACCGTTGAGGAATAATACCCAATTACAAAATGTACATTAATTTCTATTTGTTATGCATAATATTATTTATTTATTTAGTTGGCCAACTAGAAAAATTCGCTTTCGTCCAAGCACATATGCCCCCAAAAAGAAAGTCATCTTCCAAACGACAACAATAAAATTAGGGACTTATAACAACAAAATGTGACTAGTGTGAAGAGGGAGGGTGAAAGGATGTCCCTGAATGGATGGATGATGTCGGGGTAGATGTCAGCGAGCATAGCTTTCATAACCTATGAACCTCCTTTGTACACACTTGTAACTAGTGCTTACCATGATATCTCGATCCCTTGCTACCTTTACCATGTGTGCAACCTCCATCACCTATCATTTTTCTTGGTCCTCTTCTTTTACCTTATCTACCAACTAGGCCTCCATGGCCTTCATTATTTGCTTTTTCTCCCTCTCCATCTATGTCATCTTGGCCTCTATGGACAATACTGTGGCTCTCTTAGTGATGGTGAGTTGAGTTTTTTGAGCAAGCTAATCCTAGATTTTTTTTGTATTCTTGGCTAACTCCTCTCATACCTTTTGTACCACTTGTAGAGCCTCAACCTTCTCCTATATCGCCTCATATATGGATATCATCTATTGTTTTAGCCTATAGACTACATCCCTGAAGGATGCCTCTATACCAAATGGGGCTAAAATCAACCAACCATCTCTCCCTCCAATTAAAGGCCTCGTTGGATGCCAAGCCATCACCATTGCTAGGGTCTCCACTCTAGGCCATCCTTTGGAAGTGGAAAAATGGGTGAATTATTCCTCACACCCTATCTGGACAAACACCAATATCCTTTGTACCTCCTTCGCCACTATGGAGATTGGCCTATGTCAAGCCTTTTGGATATGTCTCCTACTTCTTGCATGACTATTGCCATCGCTTGGAGTTATTGAATGTACCTTTGTACCATCCCGAAAGGGCCTAACTCGTCCAACTTGGCGATCTCAATGATCAACCCCTTTGTTTTTCTTGACTCATCCTCCTCCTTTTCGCCTGATGGATTGGGTGATGCTAACTCCTCTACTACCAAAGGGGGCTCCTATCTCTACGATGGTCCCCCACTCTCCTGAGTGTGTACTGCATTTGGTGGGTGTGCCTATGATGAGCCTGGTTTTGCACCATCAGTCCTTGTGGTTGTAAAGTACTATTATACACCCTCTCCCTCAATCATCATGGCTATGAATCTTTATTGTGGACCCTCACCCTTGATCACCATGGTTGTGCATGCTTGTTCTAGACCCTCTGCCAGAACTCCTGATGGGCTTGGTAATGAGAATGTTGGAACTTGTAGTGGTAACTCAAATGTGTTCAACCAATTATCTATCTGTGCCATGTTGGTAGGTGTAGGGGTATTCGTTGGCAATGAATTTGATGGTGCAAAAATTGTGACTGATGTTACTGGCAGTGCACATGCCAGTCTCGCTGATGGGGTAGGTGGTCTTGTCGGTGAGGTTGGCAGTCCTACCGGTGGGGCTGGTGGTCATGTAGTGGAGCTAGCGATCTTTCTAGTAGGGTTGGTGATGCTATCGATGGAGTTGGTAGTCCTTTTGGTGGGGCTAGTGATCCTGTCAATGCACTTGAAAATGTTGGCAGTATCCCTGGTGGTGTGACTGGTAATTCCACTGATGGTGTTGGCAATATGAAGGTGGTTGGCTGCAAGGGTGGTAATCTAGTGGTTATCATTGTCACTAGGATAGCTTCACCTATGTCCATTTGAGATACTAATTGTGCACCAACTGTTTGAGATACCTCTTCCTTTGTTGGTTGTGTGGTGGCCATAATTTTTTTTGGTAATGAGTTACTTGATGCTAGTTAAATATACACCTTGAAACCCAAAAATAGTTGCTACAACCATCAATTATCTAATTATGGAATTTCCTTTCTCTGCCTCAAATTTCTCATGTTGTTTGTACTTTATTTTCTTGGCATGCTTGAACTATAATTTCTTTGTGGTTTGTCTTATTGTGCGACCTCTCTTTAGGGTGCGAGTTTGCTTGGTTTGTGTTTTCGTACTGTATTATTCCATTCTCTTGACCTTATGTAGCCCACTGTGCCTGTCGTGTTAATTTTTTCACCCCTATTCACTTCTTGGCCACCATAGTATGACTCTCTATCTTGGAATTGTCTATGCAGGTGACAATTTGCACCTTTGACTCTATTTATTAATTAATTAAAAATAAAAAGTGAAGGCACTATTTATTTTTAATTAATTAATAAATAGGGTCAAAGGTGCAAATTGTCACTTGCATAGACAATTCCATGTCTTTTGTGATCCATACTAGAGGTTGTACGTTGCTTTCTTCACCTTATTCTTTGTAATTTTTCCTTTGTACGGTGAGTTTAACGTGTCATCCCTTCTGCACAATAACCCTTGTATGATTTGTACCTTGTGAATTTTGATGATTCCTTTTTGACCATATGACTTTTATTAATGCTCTCAATATTTTTCTCCCATACTATAGCATTTTTTAATTTAATACTTTTTCTTTCACCTTTATTTTAATATTTTTTGTGATTTTTTGATTTTTTTGCTTTTTCTCATTTTTTGTGATTCCACCATTTTCTCCTTAGCCATTTTTTCTATTTTTTGCTTGAAAAATTTTTCTTCTTCATTTTTAATTTTTCTCTTTCAGCATCTTATTTTATTGGTTTTTTAACCTTTACCTTTGAAGTGTACTGCCACTTACATGGAAAAAGAATTTTTTTGTAACATTACTCCTTGCAACAAGTTTTAAGCTATTTTAAATTAAAAAAATATCAACCAGTGGGGCAAGCCCCATACCTTTAAAAATTTCGTTGATGTATCATCTACCATACTGCTAGTACCATGTAATGTTCTCTCCATTCACTGTCAACAATCTGGCTAGGTTTGGTATGACTCGCCATAGCCCGTCCAAAGTCACTAATGTAGGAGGCTTCATATTATGTTCCTTGATGTACTTGATTAATTCTTCATTGTATCCGTCTAGCTGGGTGATGAACATGTCTTTCATCATTATCGCAACTTTTAGGCACAATCCTTCTTTTCTTAGATACTCATTCAATTCATCTTTGTCCTTGTCATTTTCATTTGAATTGTATTCATTCTGAACTAATTTTTTGTTTCTTCCCTTCTCTATTTTTTCCTTCCTTTCTTTTTTTGCTTCTTCATCTAATTTGTATGACAAATACCCTCTTTGTTCTCCTTCATAGGGTGCATGGAACTTTCAGTGACCCCATATTCTTTTCTAGATTTTAGGTGTTCCAAATAGGGCATTGGTTAAATGTTTATGGACCCTAGGTATTGCAATTCCTTCCACTCTTTTCCTAACAAGTGTTTCTTCAATTATTCTCTCACCTCTTGGTGTTGTCCAGTCTTCTTCTTGTACATACTGGCTTCTAGTTATCCCCCACTCTTGTTCTTCCATTGTTTCATTCCCTTTTATTTTCCAATTCTCTTTTGTTGTGTATTTGAGCATGTTGATTCTTGTTAGGAAGACAAGGTATCATAACAACTTCCTACAATGATCTTGAGAGGAGGATATAATGCAAAAATTTATAGATCTTTACAAAAATTTCAAAAACTTAAACAAAAATGAACATAAATATCATGCATACCACAATAGAGTGATTTACGTGGGGAAAACCCTTTCGAGAGACAAACCCCACACTCCAAAATTTTCCCAATATATTATTCAGAAATCATGAAGATTACAATATACTTACAGAGCAAACTTCTCATAGGAGTATCACCAACCAAAGATCCAGGGGCAACATGACCACTATCGTACTCTCATAATACATCACAATGCACACCCATAATATAATGTTCTCATGAAATAGGGTTTTCCTTCTAGGGAAAGTCAAGCCAACAAAATATCAACTATTAGATCTAAGACCTAATGACGAATGGTCCAAATTCATAATAATAAAAAATATATTAAACTTGGCTTTCAGGGGCACTACCCCTGAGCTAGGCCATTGGGGTGCATGGACCCCTCGTAGGGGGTACCCCCCCCTCGATGTCTCCCTGCACTTACCTATCAACAATAAGACTTATATAATTGCAAGGTTGAGACATATTTTCCCAACAATTCTGACTAGTTCTTCCTTCCTCTCTTTGTACAATTTCAATTTATATCCATTAATGGGATATTTTAGCAAAGTTTCATCTAATCTTTCTACTTTAATGGCTATATTCTCACCAACTTCTCCAATTTAAATGGTCCCAACCACTTTTTCTTGAATTTACCAAGCTTTAATTTGTTACGACTATTATATTTGAGGACTAACTACCCCAACTGGAAATTCTCCCATCAGAGGTATTTTCCATGCTAGTACTTTCTTCTCTTCTACATCACCTTTGTAGTCTATTATGTGAGTACTCATTTTTTTTTGAGTTTGTTTAATTGAAATAACCACTCCTTCAGAATCTATGTGTCATCAAGTCTATTTTTCAATGACTATTCTCAAGCTCATTACCATGTACTCAACTAGCAGTATTGCTTCTTGACCATACACTAGCTAGAACAGTCTATGCTCAGTGGTTACCTTGTAGGTCATACGATATGCCCATAGTACAGGAGGTAACTTCTCTTCTCAATCAACTTTCTTGATGTCACATGACTTATGGATGACCGAGACAAGTACCTTGTTCGTAGACTTTACCTGACCGTTTGATCTTAGGTAGTACAGGTGGATAAGTTGTAAAGGATTCAAAACTCCATTGTCATCAGGTGAATGACGTGATTGATGAATTATCCTCCTTTGTTGCTAGTAATTTGTATTAAGATTTTGTACCTTGTGTGATTTGTTCATAGATAAATCTCATCATACTTAGTGTAATATTATCCGACAAGTGCCCGAGCTTCCACCCATTTTATCAAGTACTCGATGGTGACAACTATGTACCTACATCAGTGCAATTGGTTGACTTTCAGTTGCCCGATAAAGTCCAATCCCCATCATTTGAATAATTCGTATGGTTGAGATGAAAAGATTATCATGTAATCCCTCTTTAGAGGTTTTCCGAATCTCTGACATGTGTCACATTCCACCACCCATTCTTGAGAATTTGTATGTACGATCAACCACCATTGTCCTGCCAACAAGATTTTTTGTGTTGTATCATTTGGTCCCATATGTCCTCTCGTCAATCCTTCATGTGCTTCCTTTAGTACACTAGGAATTTCTTCCTCCATGACACATCGCCAAAGTACTTGGTCTGAACCCATCTTATATAATAGCCTATTAATGAGTTGGAATGTTTTTCTTTTAAATACTAATTTTCTCTGTTCCCTTGGTGACATCTCTTTTGGGAATGAGGACATTGATACTCTCCAATTTTATCGTACCATGGGGATAGTGCTATGATTTGAAATAAGTGTGCATCTTGGAAGTCTTTATCATGTCCTTGGTTGGTTCACCAGATCGGATTCTCGATAATTAGTCAACAATGATATGACTCTTCCCTGGTCATATGATTATGGTGAATGTAAACTCCTATAACAGAAAAAGCCATTGGATTACTCTTCCTTGAATGATGGGTTTTTTGACCTTGAGTACATGAGGGCTTGATGGTCAATGTAGAATGTGAAAGGTGGCACCAATAAGTAATACCTAAATTTTTGCACAATGTACACCATCCCGAGGGATTCCCTCTTCGTTGTGTTGTAATTCTTCTCTTCCTTCGACAACAAATGATTTACAAAGAACACCAAGTGATCCAACCATTGCACTCCTACTTGCACTAGTGTTGCTCCAATTGGATAATTTGAGGTGTTGACATGCACATGAAATTCTTTATTCCAATCTAGGTAATGCCAAGATTGGCAAACTAATTAATCATACTTTTAGTTCCTTGAAGGCCTCTTCTTGTGCTTTTGTCCATACAAATAGATGTCCCTTCTTGGTGAGTATGCCCAATGGATAAGAAATCTAGGAAAAATTCTTGATAAACCTTTTGTAGTACCTGACATGGTCAAGGAATTATTTTATATCAGTGATGTTATGGGGCGGTTCCATCTGTACGATCAATTGGATTTTATTTGGGTTAGTCTTTAAACTAGCCTTGTAGACTATGTTCTCGAGAAATTTTCCTTAAGGCACCATGAACTGACACTTCTTCGAGTTTAGTGTCAGTTGTGTCGCTTTGCACTACTCCATGCATTCTTAGAGAGCTTTTAGATGTGTTTTTTTGTCATTGTATATTGACTAATCATCCAAAAATTCGTTAAAGTTTCCCATAGATATCTTGTTGAATATGTGTAGGATTATTCTTTGGAAGGTCGTCGGAGCATTGCATAGAACAAATGACATCTGATTGTATGCATACACTCCATCTTTAAATATGAACATCATCTTTAATTTATCTTCATCGGCTATACTTTTTTGGTTATAGCCTAAGAACCCATCCATAAATGAGTTAATTTCATGGCGTGCCACTTCTTTTAGTATTGAGTTAGTGAATGAGATTGGGAGGGGATATTTTATGGTCACAATATTGAGGCTTTTTGGAAGTCCACACATATTCAAATCAATTCAAATTATTTCTTTAATGATATAACGATTGGTGACACCTAGTCACTGACTTCATCTTTGAAGATGATTCCTGCTTCTAACAAATTTTTGATCTCTTCTTGTACCTTCGCAACATAATATTTATTCATTCGATAAGGTCTCTTCTATATGGGTTGTGCTCCAAGTACCAAAGGAATTTTGTGTACACATAATTCAGGAGGTACGACCTTCAAGTCCGTGTACCTCCATGTAAAGGAATCTTTGTATTTTGTGAAGATTTCAAATGCTACCATCTTTAATATTGGACTCCATTCCTCTCTGACCAGAATTGTTTGGGGACTATCCTCTTCTCCTAGATTTACCTTCTTTATGTTCGATTCTTCGTACTTGATCATCTTGTATCTTTCAAATTTGTGTGTTGGTGTGTCATCTACCTTGGACACTCCTTTATATTCTCCATATTTTGGAGGAAATGTTTGGCTCATCGATACTCCATCTTCTTCCCCTTCAATTTCTTTAATTTGCAACATATTGTAGTCTTGCTAGAATACTTTGTAATCCTCCATCTACCAATGGAAAAGTCTATTGAGTTAACTCATCTTGTCCTTTGAGAATTGTTGGAGGTCTAAGATACCTTCATCATTCAATTCCATGATTCCCCTTTCTTCGTCCATTCATAATCCTCCTTCAGACTCTAAGTCTGACAATACCAATTCTTCACTGACTGCTTAGTTTCTCAAGTTGATTACATATTTCCTTCCATTTTTCTCTATGAACAGTGTATTTCTTTTCCAATTTTGGTCTACCTTGGCTGCAATCAACCACCCTCTCCCAATGAGTGCATCATATACCCTTTTTTTGTAGTGGAATGACCACAAAGTTCAACAAGAATAGTTGGGTCTCGATCATCACCTTTGTTATGTCGTAAAATTGGACCCCTTGAAATTTCACATACATTCTTGTATCCACTTTAGTGTCCAATCCCTTAGCATTTGTGTAGGCTCATTTTATCCCCTGCATTAGCCTTTTCCCCTGTCAGGATGCTCAACACCCCTTTTTAGCAGCTACCTTCTTGCGCCAGCTTTGCATCAAACCTTGTGCTTTCCTCGTTCATGTTGCTTTGTAGCGTGATGTGTCTGGACACTAGCGCATCGTGCGGACATCTGCATGCCACATTAGTGTCCTGTGACATTTCAATTTTCAAATGATCGTTCTGAGCATGTTTTCCACTTGTCACCTAATTTTGTTGGTGGTAACGGCCCGGGATGCCTTGTAACGGCCCAAGAAGCTTCTTTTCCCTTTCTAAAATCTGTCTTTTCAACTCATTTTCTCTCCTCCTTCTTGGCTTTCATCTTGGATATTCCCCCATCTTCCTCTAGCTATATTGCTTGCATAGCTCTCTACAACTTGCTACAACAACACTTCCAAGCTCTCTCAGCATCAACTTCGAGCACTCTTAAGCTCTTACAACATTCTTTGCAGCTCCCTTGGCTCTCACATCCCTCTCTTTCATCCTTGCTCTCTTTGGCTTCCTTAAGCCCTGTAGTTGACATCTCCCTTACCTAGTGCTTGCAAGAAATATTGGGATTTCACACGTTCCCTATCTATTGCATCTATATTTTGTGATACGGGTTCCCCTCCTTGAGCAAGGTTTTCTTTTATCACTCATCGCATACTTTATTTCTCTCTATCTATTTGGATGTCTGTGGAGGTGGGAACACCAAAAAGGGGGTTTGATTGAGTCAAACCCCTATACAACACCAACACTTTCTCCAAATATTACGCATGTAGGTATTGAAGACATTCATGTGTTGGAGGCTTCATTACTTGGATTTTTGTGAGAAGTTTTCTCTCTCTATCCTCTTTAGTTCTATCATTTAATTTACCTTATTCCAGTCTTATTACTTTTTGTTACTTTCTCGCATTTTGGAAGTTCTCAGTAATTAGATTGTTAGTAGTCACCTTGTTGTTTTCTGGGATATTGTCTCTTTTTGGTCCGTACGAGATGCTAGCGCGCCTTTGGGATGCTAGTGCACCGCATTGTCGTTCGTATTCCGTGCTGCCATACTTTGGTCGAGAGCTTGTCAGTTTGTCCAAAAAACCTTTGTGATTCACTCTTTTTGATTCTAGAACTCTTGCGTTGTTCCTTGTGGTAGTTTAGGGAAATTCACCCCTTACGAATCTCTTGAGAATAAAGAGACTCATGAGTAGTGAATCCCCCTTCTCTACAACCTTCTACGCCATTAGTGTTCCCAATGGCTAGATGTAATTTTGGTTATTACCCACCAATTAGAATGTCGATGGCTAGAGTGCTGGTTTTCAAAGACATTTCCATGTATCTTCAAGTAGTACATTGACTCTTGATCCTCCATCAACAATCGTGTTTATTAGATTCTTCCCTCCAATCTCTATTTATATGATCACCGATCTCTTCTTGATGTTTACCATCAACAACTTTGGGTCGATGACTTGTTCACCTTCGAATGGTGGTTCTACTACCATCTCCTTCCTTCGGCCTTCTTGTTGCTGGCATTGTTCATCATTGACTATGTTCGTGATTTCCATTCCTAACTGTGGAAAAGTATGGAGAAGGTATGTCACTTTGATTGGTATGGTGGTCTATAGTACCTGTCATACGATGTTTTTTTATGACTCCAACCGCCATGAGGTACTTGCAGTCTCCTAAGAGATTCTTCGTTCTTTAGCCATCACCTATTCTAATTTTTCTTTGACTTCCTTTATTCGTTGCTTTTTCGTATGAGGGTCTAGGTATATTGCTTTCTTTATTTGTGTTAGATGGTGATTTCTAGTAACTCTTCGTTCTGATCCTCCATGTCCAACATATTTATTCATTTCTTTTTTAGGCACTCGATGTCTTCATGGTCACCCAATCCACACCAATTACAAAGAATCCTTGTTTTGTCTTAGTTACTTTGGCATTATTAGGCGAAGTGACCCCATTTGTTACACTTTTTACATTGGATCATTGGTCATCCCTTTGCATCTTACTAGATTCTACTCCTTGATCCACTATTGTTATTTCCTCTTTGGTTCCTGTATCCACCTAGAGATGCATTGGTATTAGTATTTTGAGGTTTTGGTGGTGTGTTCAGAGGAGTTGACTATTCTCCTTGGGTGAAGAGCACTTGTGTGCTTCTTGTTTTCAAATTGTATGGGAATTTCATGATGGAATTTCCCATCACTTAGTAGATATTAGAGAATAGCCTTTTCATATAGTTTTCCTTTGTGTAACCCTCTCCTTTGCAATCTATGCACCACAATTCCTTGTTTTATTTTGTATTCCCCTTCTCAACTTTCATCTCTTTCATGTTTCTCATTATGTCTTTTCTCAAGGCTTGGACAATATTTTATTATCCGTCGATGTTGTCATATGTGCTCTCATCATTGTTCTTCTTCCTCTTTCCTTGGGAAGATGTCTTGTCTTCACTTTCTATATTCATTACTTGATTGTAGGTTTTAGAGTATGATGATGGAGGTATGACCTTAATCTTCTTCCTGAGTGTTTTAGCACTACAAAATGCAAGTGTTCTATCTCTCTTGAAAGGTGACTCTCTTCAGACAAAATTTAGAAAATAACCCCAAGGTTTATAATGTCAGGTCTTGACAAATTTTTAGTGGCAATGTTTTATGCTAGTAATCACAAAGGGCCTTTATGGTCAAACAAGGGTGGAAGCTATAAGATTCAGATGAGGATTTTGTAAAATATGAAGATAAATGCAAACCCTAACCAACTTTCCAAATATGAAATATGGAGGTAATATTATCATCAAATGTAGCGATTTAAGTGATTCTTTTAGCCTAAAACTAACATAGATTCAAAGAAATATCAAAAGATTCAAGGGTTTAGAGAGATTCTAACTTAAAACCTAAGTACAATCATGCAAAAAACCTAGTATTTAAGGTGGACAAATCCCCAATAAACCAATCTCTGTTTAGCCAAGATAAATCTACAATATCACAAAAATGGTGCAATCTTCAAAGGAACATAAAGATTTTCAGACTGCAAAACATTTAAACATACACCCAAATTTTGACATAATATGAATAAACATTCATAGTTGAACCATTACATAAAATGTGGCTCAGAATAACTATGCAAAGTGAATTACAATCAATAATTCACAAATAGTATGAGCAACAGATTCATCAAACACCTTCAATACTTTGCCATACACATGAAAGAACTTAAACTAAATAACTAGAAATAACTTGGAAATACAAGAACCATGCAATGAAATGAAGCCACAAAGAATAGAACATTGAAATCAATGCTTTTTTGTTATATTAAAGCTTCATAAATTTTACAACAATTCCAGATTCAACTTAACAAATGAGGAGAAGCCCCATATTTATAGAGTTCATCAAGAAATTAGGGTTTAAAATCAATGGTTGGGATTACATTAAGCTGGGTGCCCCAATTAGGTTAACCAAAATAGGTTAACAACATGTGACCCTAGTGTCTATTTGAATTTAAATATTAAAATACCCAAATCTCATTTTTTCAATTAAAGCCCATTTTATATTCAAAATAAAGTCTCCCTGGCATTGATTACAAGGTCACCTAGGTTTTCTTTTGCTGTTTGATGGAAAATGACACTGATTTCTATGTAGATTTATCTTTATTCTCCTTCCTTGTCCATTTGTTGCCTTTTGCTAAATTCTTGGAGTTTATGAAAAACATTATTTAACTCCTATTGACTTGGTACTGGAATAATTTTCATTCTAAAAACTATCGAGTCCAGCTTAGCTTCATATTTCTTTAACACTTTATCCCATTCCAGCTTTGATTCCTGGTACTTATGCATCATGCTTATGTACATACCAACATCTTCTAGGTGGTTCTCAATAACATTCCTATCCTCAACCAAGGAAAAACTTTCTTTCCACCATTTTTAAGCAAATCTACCTTAATGAAGTCCGTGTGGAGGAGCCAACTTCAGTCTAAATGGTTTCATCAAATGTTTAATATATTTTTGTGGTTCATCTACTTGATTTTGGAGTTGTTCCTTGGATTTCACCTCCTCCAATCTCTGCACAATGGTCTCAACAGACCCCCAAAGAACCTCAAATTCTTGTTTCTTCGTAGACGACCTCAAATTTATTGATTGAACATTATACTCATCTAGAGTGATATCCTCCTTATTCTTTTCAACAATAGGGGTTGCAATGTGTAACACCCTGTTATTATAATCATCTTTAACAATGTGGGAAATCACCCGAGCCTTCTTCTTTTCCTTAGGCTTATCCAAACCAATAAAAAAACATCCCAATTGGGAATTACTTCCTCAACAACTAGCTTTGGTTTCAAAATTTCCATTAGACAGTCTAGAGCAATAGATATTTCAATGTTAGTATCCAAATCCTCTTGCTCCTCTTGGATACTTTCCCCTTTATTTTCCTTTGTATCTAGGGTAGGCTCATCTTCTTTATTAACATTTTCTTCTTCCTTATTAACATCTTCCTCTTGTTGCAATTGCTTATCATCCTATAGCTGCTATCCTCTGGCAGTTGCTCACTATCTTGAGTACAAGCCTTCTCAGCCTCAACTTCTAATTTAGGATCCTTAGAAGCATCTTAAAATGTTGTATCTTTTTCTTTTGCATCCTTCCCTTCCTCAAAAGGTAGATCCTTGTATGGTGGTTATGGTGCTATGTTCTCCATCTCTTCTCCAATTTTTTCTCCTTCAAAGGACCCTGCCTGAGCAACCTTCTCCAATTCTGCAACTACTTATTTATGTTGTCTAGTTTGGGGAAAGGAATACCAGCTCTTAGAGATGCTTTTCTTTGATAGACTACCTAAGGTATTTCCTTAGAGCTTTCAATGTTTATGGCTTCCTCCTGGGTTCCTCCTTCAACTATTTCTGGAGGCATGTCCTCACTTTCTTGTTCTTTCTGCTGCTTCTTGGGATGTGAGGATTCAATGGAGGCACCTTTTCCTTTTCCCTTAACCAGTTTTCTTCTCTTGGGAGGTGGTGTTCCTTTAGGTGTAGACTTAGTGGGATTCTTTTTCTTAGGAATTGGTTGCCTCTGAGTCTCCTCTATCTTAACCTTGGTCTTTTTTTTCCCTTTGTTATTTTAATAATTAGAGGCCTCTCTTCCTCAGATTCCTTTTCTTCAACAACTCCTTCCTCTTAAAAATCTAACTCCTCAAAAGATGTCTGAGACTCAAGATCACTCATTAGGTCATAGGTAAATTTTACTCCATCAACCTCTAATTCCAAAATCTTGTGTTTAGCCTATTGCTTGGAGTATTTGATCATAGGATAGGTGACTTGATTTAAGTCTGTTACTTCCTCCTCTTCCTAATCAATAGGAGGAAGGGGCTTGTTTGATATATCCATGTAATCATGGTGTTGGATTACATCCTCCTCATCCTTCAGCTGATTAGGTACTTCTATGATCTTGTATAGCCTTATCATTTTGAGGGAGAGATCAGAAAAATTCCTCTTGAACACCTCAAATTTATATCTATAGTTTGCCCAGTAATCCTCTATGTTTTCTTTATGCCTATAATTTCTTGTTGCAACCTTTTGTGTAGTTCCATAGGGGTCAAAATACCTCCTTGTGGTGTGTATAGGTAGATGGAGGTACTCCATCTTCATCTTTGAATGTTGGGTACTGGGAAAGGAGGGGCATGCTTCCCATCCATTTATTTTGATTGGGAATTGACCCCCGATACCTTTCTTGTGCAGATTTTTCAACACCTTATCAAATGCAACTAATTGCCTTGTAACCTCTAATAAAATAATTATTTTTTTAGGGTATCAGGACAATTGGTATGGCACACCCATACTTCCAGATCAGTTCCATTGCCTCTGTAGATATCCTAACATGAAGAGATTCTTGCAATGTCCTAGTGATATACATTGTGAAGGCATCATTAACTCTCCTTTAGTGAGAGGTGCTAGATAAGTGTAATTGGGTATAACACTCATAAAATTTTACTTCTCCTATTGTTCCTTTGTAACTCAATCCTTTGTACTTGAAATGTCAGGCCAACATATAAACCACATAAAAAGTCATGGTGAACTTATTTGTGTCTTGTACTTCCCTCAGTTGCTTATCAAGATTGTCACTTATGAGTACAACCCAATGATAGTTGGTACCCTTCACAATTTTTTCCATCACGTAGAACATCCAATCTTCAAATAGTGATGCCTTTTCCAGCCCCTTTACTCTACTCAGGAGAGTAATCATATCATTGTATTCTACCTTAAAATAACTCTAGTGCAGAATCTTGGGCAACTTAGTATAATGTTTCCTGGGCTTGTATACTCAGGTGGAATTCATGATTTCTAGAGCCTTCTTAGGGTAATCAACATAGAACTTTTTTTCCATTTCAATTGAGAACTTAACTAACTTCTTATGTGTGGGGATCTTGAAAGCCTTTACCAAGGAATCCTCAATTGGATTGGCCAATACTCTCCCCCAAAAACCAATAATCATTCTCCTATCAAATTCATAGTGCTTGGAGCACTCAACTATTAACTCAGGGCACTGGACATAAGGAGGAAAACCTATAGCTTGTGCCAACCCAATTTTGACTAATCTCCTTGCTAATTCAGTTGGGGTAGGGAAGTACATTATCTTCTTGAAATCCTCTAAATTAATATTCCCAAGGTTGGTATCCCCAACCTCTCCCTAATAAGATGCTATCTTGGACTCTGGGAGCATGCCCTTGAAGTCATACTTCATTTTCTCTGCCTTGGAAAGCTCCTCCTTTTAGGTGTTGTTATCTTCTTTTCCTTTCCAGTCTTAACCTTACTAGATTCTGCTTGCATTTGTTAGCCAAAACATCACAATTACTAGAAATGTAGAAAATATAGATCATATTGAGAGTGTTAGTATAAGAAAGATATTCATGCAAGAAAAATATAAGATCAGATCATTAATAATCATGCCTAGGAAGTCACATTTATAACCCTTAAATTCAAGCAAAAGGAAAGCATCAGGTTTTTGGGTCATGCAAGAAATGTGGAAATTTAACCCCTTTGAGAAATCCAGGGATTTCACCTGCTTAGGAAATCCATGACAGAGAGCCTATTGGGGATTTCCAAGGGATGAGAAATACGTGATGTGGGGAAAATTGGCAGTATATCACTTCGACTCATTAGGTATGGGTAAAATTTCAACATTTCAAAACATCCGGGAGTACTCACATGCCCAAGAAATTAAATCATCATAAGCATAAAACCATGACCCATATAACTCGAGAAATCCAAACATTCAAGGAATCAATGATGAAAAGGTTTAGGGATTCATACCAAGGAGAAATTCATGACAAACAAAGTTGTTAGGGATTTCAAAGAAGTGATAAATGCACGATGGAGGGTGTATTAGATATTTTCATCATGCCTAAAATTCATGATATCAAGTGTACCGAGCTTTTCTTGAGGTCGCGAAATTCACGACGGGTTAACTTGTCGGATATTTCTTGCGTACAAGGATTTAATGATGAAAAGCATATTGGGTATTTCAGATGAGCGCAAAATACGTGATGTAGCACTCGTTGGGTTTTTCCATTAAGGGAGAATTTCACAATGAAGGTTGAATCATATTTCAAGAGGACACAAAATTCGTGATGGATGCATTTATTGGGTTTTTCATGTGCACGTAGAATTAGTGATAGTATAATTTCTGGGTATTTCACAAGACTGAGAATTTCACAGGTAAGGCTAACTTGAAGATTTCGTTGGTGAAGGAATTCCATGACAAATGAATTTTGAAGCTCAAAATTGACTAAGTGTTGGGGTGTTTAACTTTTTGAGCTCATCAGGTATCTCGAGAGCAATTGAAATACGCTTGTCTAAACTAGGGCATCATGATTACATGGGTTTTACGAATATTTTATCACATTTAAGCATGGGAAAGATAGAGATATCAACATATAACCTAAAATTCCATTCTTAATGGGGTTTAATAGTAGCCATAGCAATATTACTCCCTCATTTAGCAAATATATTCTGCCAGTTCAAAATACCCTAGGGTTTAAGATATATGTGCGTCATCTTGACCAGGGATTGAAGCATACAAAGGTTTTGGATATGCAATGCAACACAACCATTCATGAAAAACCCTATTTTTGACCTATTCACTAGTTTTAAACCCTCTCAACTTGTATGAAATGCATTAAAAACATGGGCATCTACTAAATCCTTAAGACACACAATGACATTGCTAAATTCTATTAGAACACAATGATCTACTGAGAGGGGGGGTGAATCAGTTGATATAAAAACTTTTAGACTTGAGAGCCTATTTGTAAATTCAATCTTATAATCCAGATGTGTAAATTAAAATATAAACCAATGTAACAATCACATGCACATAAAACAACTCATAACACCAGATATACATGGAAAACCCAAGATGGGAAAAACCACAGTGACAAAAGCTGCTTGAGGCTACTACTCAAATCTAGCATCACAAATAAAATTTTTGTTACAAAGTTGAGGGCTATAACCCAAGGAAGCTTCAACTCCCTGATTTAGAAGCTACGACTTCAAGGATGCTGCAACACCCTATTTTAGGAGCTACAACTCCAAGGAGACTACAATCACCTAGTTTGAGCTACAACTCAGTTCAATGAGGCTACAACCTCAATACAATTACAAATTCATATGTGCATACAATTAGGTTCTACAAAAATTGAAAATGCACCATTAATTCAATGAATTATTGCACACCCTGCAACTTATACTACTGCTACTAAAATTGCACTTTTAGCAACAATCCCCTAATCTGCACTCTCTTATGCTCTACACACTCTTCTCTAATGCATTATCAGCTGTACATATCTCTCTATTCAACATTCTGTGCACTTGAAAACTTCTAACACTTCACAAAACACTTGTAGACACCACACCATAGACAATAACTGATTGTCTTTCTTCTTTACCAACTTGCAATCATTACCTTAGGATTCGCTACTTTGTCCAGATCAGCCCTCGCATCCTATTAGGGTTTCCCTCACTTGCAAACTTCACCAGTAAGCCTCTTGTTCATCGATCTACACACCATCATCAAGATCATCATAAAGATATTTGATAAAGTTTATCAGAGATCACCATACCTATGCATCAAGCCACACAACATTTAATTTAGATGTAAAGAATTTCCCTTTATTCTCTTTGTCAAACCCTAAAATTTGATTATGTATTCAATCCATTCTTCTGATTATTCGATTTGATCTTGATTCTTGTCTCTGTGATTACCTCTACAATCTATGCTGCCGTTTTGTGCATCAAATCTCATTTACATTGGTTGTTAGGTGCAATATCAATTCTTTCCTCTATGTCAGTTTCCAGTCGAAACCCTCTTCACACTGAGTAAGTCATTTGTAATTATTGCATTCAAATCTGGGCCGTTGATCTATAGATTCCATGCCAAGATCCTACGCTTTCCATTCATCTCAACACCTTTAAAACATGATCGTCTGATAAGCAATCATTTAAATCTCCATCGTCGATCTATCAAATCGATCTGTCACTGGTACACTTTACCAAATCTCTTCAAAACAAGTAGGTCACACCGATATGCTTGCAATGTTATCTGATCGGGCCCACAACCTACATGTCATCCATCTCATCGCCACCTAATTCACAACAATGATACAAATTAGCACACCGAGCAATCGTTCTTCGCCACCTGTTAACCTTCATCACAATTGGGTCCCACAGTCGGCATCATACTCCTATCACCCAGTCACTAAAAACCCAAACCTTAGAACCTCTTGTCAGAGGTTACGAAGTTTTAAAAACCCGCGACACACCGACAATAAAGAGAACCTATGAGACACCTTTTGAAATGACTAAGTCACTTCGATGAAAACAACACCCACTACATCATTCCAATGTGGGGTCCACATGCTATTGTCACATGTCCACGCCATCGCCATGTCACTACATTGTAATCCACAACAAGGATGTGGATTACGGTTCATCCAATCTTGTCATGCCATGCATCTACTTCGTCATCTTTGTCACCCATGCCATTATGACTGGGTCCCACTTAGAGCTCTTCCTTCCTTCTTATCGCTCCATCGCTAAGTCACTACAAACCTAAACTTTAGAACCTCTTGTAGGAGGTTATGAACTCTTAAAAACCTACGACATCACCAACAAAAAAGAGAACCTTCTTCCTTATCACTCCATTAGCTAAGTTTCTAAGTCAGGAGGTTTCAAAATTTGAGAACCCCGCGACATAGGCTAGGAAAATTTGGAACCCCATGACTCCATTCACTTTCTCCCACAACTAAGAGATCGCTAAGTCAGAAGGTTTCAAAACTTGAGAACCCCGCAACATAGGTTAGGAAAATTTTGGCCCTAGACCGAGAGCATGAACCAATGAATGCAAACATTTTCATTAACATCATAACTTGCACAATACCTGTTTGAAAAGATCTTGAGAAACCCAATCATTATGCCAACAATCTCCCTTACATGATTTTCACTTTTAAAATTAATAACAACTATATGCCAAAAAATTCATAGTAACCTAGGCCAAATCTCTTTGAAACACATTTTAAACCATCATACATTGCACAAATTAACCCTAGGTCCAACATTAACCATACAAACTTAGTGCCCTAGCCCCAAATTGATCCTGTATGCAATACTATTTCAATGAATTACAACAAAACAATTTGAAATACAAATTAAAGCATTAATGGACAGTCCATGTAGGATCAAACATATCCTCAAACATAATATAAATGAATGAATTACCATTAAAACTAAAGGATGGAAGGTATGAGGCATAAACCAATTGACGAATGTCCCAACTACCAATAGAAATCCCACACACCAATCAATGGAAAACCTATCCTTTCAATCACTCCAAATGCTCAAACCAACAATTGAAATAGTCACAATGAAATGGAAGAATAGTCTTAATAATGCTTATAAACCTTCATACCATCCCCATTAATGAGCCCCCCTTCGTACTGCAGTGCATTTAAAACGAATGAAAAAAAAATTCTGCAGCATCAGAGTTTTCATCTCCTCATGAAATTTACGGGGTCACATACATCGGGTATTTCATGCCACCACATAATCTACGATAAAGAGATAACCAAGGAATATGAAGACATAGGAAATACGTGATGGGCCAATCTGTTGAGGATTTCACAAAAGAAAGAAATCTGCGATGGGCAAGGCATCGAGGATTTCTTGCAAGAAAGAAATCCGTGAAACCAAGACTGTCGGGGAATTCCAGGAGATGAGAAATCTCTAGACTTGAACCAGTTAAAACCTAAGGAACCCTTAATGATAATTATTTGAATTTTGACCCTTAGGATTTTTCGTAAACCAAGTCACTTTCCATTTCAACTCGCCTTCATAATTTCAGAAAAGCTATATAATCAAAATTTCAAGGACCCATCCCTTAAGGGGAAAAGGGAGCAACCTAAAGCGAAATCAAAAAGAGGGGGTCTCCATCTTGATGGGGCATGTGTGTAAAATGCACAACACTCCCCTTATATTTTCATTATTGTGGCCGAAGTCTTGTGAAGAAACATCCAAAAACTTTTGGATACTAAGGTTTTGAAAGGTTTTAAGGCTACTTCAACCCTCCCTCCTACCTCTCATTAATAGTTTGTTAATGATACTATCCTTTTTGGTGAAGCCTCGATTGGGGAAGCAGGTCATTGTAAATCAATCTTGATTTTCCATGTTTGTGCTTTAGGTTAGCATATCAATTACAATAAAAGTTATGTTTTTTCAACTCTGACTAGATTGTGAAAGATGAAGTTGTTTACATATTTGGGTTGCCAAGAAGTTGTTTTTCCTACTACTTACTCAGGAATACCCCTTATCTCTAAAAAAATTGATAGTAATTATTGGAACCATATTATTGAGAGGATTCAAAAGAAGTTGGCCAACTAAAAGGGAAAACTCTTAAGTCAAGCCAGGAAGCTCCAATTGTTAAAATCCTCACTTTGAAACATTTTTGTCTACTACTTATCCCTGTTCATTATTCCTTCTTTTATTGTTGATAATATTGAACAAATTAAAAAAAGATTCTTGTGGTTAGGAACAAAGGAGAGAAACAAAATGGCATTGGTGGGGTGGGAGAAAGTTTGCACTCCTAAAAGTGCTAGAGGCCTGGGTATAAGAAGAATTAAACTCTTTAATAAAGATCTTACTACCAAAATGGGGTGGAGTTTGCTTGAAGGAGACAAAGATTGGGTTATGATTCTTAAAGCTAAATATCTTAGAAATAGAGACCAAGGTTGCTTCCTTAGTACTATTTTTTGGAACCACCTCCTCAAAACCAAAATTATGCTTAAAATGGGAGCTAGGAAGCGTATTAGCAATGTTAATGACATGAATTTCTAGAAATATGGTTGGAATACTGGGCCCCCACTCACATCCTTTGATCACCTCCACCCTTTAAAAAAAAGGAAGATAAGGGCTTATGGAAAACAAGTTGCTGGTTATATTGATTGGGATAGGCCAAAAACCCATTGGATTAGCTTGAACAATTAGCTTATGGGAGTCAACCTAAGGGGAGATAGACAAAAAAACTAGGATATTCTAGTGCAAAGGCTACAACAATTAATCAGGGAAGTTGCCTTATTCTCAAAAGATAGGAAAGATGAATGTTGTGGACCAAGAGTCCTTCATATTGTTTCTCTATTAAGTCTGCCTATGTGGAGTTAAGAAAGTCTTTATTTTCCAACATTGGCTTCCAATAGAACAATTTTTGGATAAAAAATATGATTCCTAAAGTTAATTGCTTCTGGTGGGTTGCTTCCCATGGCAAAATCCTCACTACTGCTAATACGGTAAGAAGAGGGTTATGATTTGTTAACAGATGCTTCCTTTGTAAAGAGGAGGAGATAATTATGCATATGTTCTTTCACTGTTTGTATTCTAGAGAAATTTAGTTCTTCTTTCTTCCCTTGTTGCTTACAAAATGGGTTTTTCCTCCTTCAATGAAAATGCTTATTGATAGTCGGTCCTTCAACCCTTTCTCTCACAAAGTTATAAAGGATATTTGGAGTCAAGTTCCCCCCTTCATAATCTATGGGATTTAGAAGGAGAGAAATAATAGGATCTTCAGGGAAGCAACAAGAAATATCTGTGACTTATGTATGACTATTAAGAATCAAATACAGGAAAATGTGGAAGTTGGGGGGTACAACTACTCCAAGGTTATGCCCTACTGTAAGTAGGCCATAATTAAGCAAATATGGGGCCTTAAAAAGGATCTCACAAATGTCAATTGGTCTACTTACATCACAAGGAAGAATAGTTTTTGGTCTCCTCTTGAGATGGACTGGGTCAAGTGTAACTTTGATGGATGTTCTAAAGGCAACCCTGGGTTGGCAGGGGCTAGAGGTCTTATTAAGAATCACCTTGGGGACTACATTGTTGGTTATGGGAAAAATATTTGGATTTTATCTAACAATAAGGCTGAGGCTATGGCTGCTTGGGGAGGTATTAAACTCCTGAAAGAGTTAGGTTTCCAAAAATTTATCTTGGAAGGATACTCTAAGATCATTGTAAATATATTGAAAGGTGATTTTGCTGTCCCTTGGGAATTAAGAGATATTATGGATAATTGTAAAATGCTCAAGCAATTTTTCACATGCTGTAGAGTTCACCATGTTTATAGAGAAGGTAACTACTCCATGGATGTTGCTACTAATGAAGCTCTTAAGTGTAATACCTGGACATGTTGGGAGTATGGTTTGTTTCTAGGGGAAATAAGAGATATAGTATTAAATGAAAAATATGAAAACATGCTTATAATCAATAAGTATTGGATAAAGGGTTTGGCTTGTGTGATTATCATAATGAATGGTGATGGGATGGACATAAATAATAATAATAATAATAGCGAGGTTGGTTTACTTCAAATTATGAAAAGTGATAAGGATGATATCATCAGGGAGATAATTAATGTGTTAATCATATCCAAGTACTTATTGTATCACATGTATATTTTTAAGGAAAAAGCTTTGGTAATTTCATATTTTTTCAGTGTGTCATGCGTTCGTTCTCACCATATTTTTGAGGTGAGGCTCGATATTGATAACATGGAAATATTTATTAAGGATATGGAAATCATTTGAAATTTTTCCTTGGGCTTGTGTATTTGGTTCCTATCAACTGTCATAATTTTTAGGTATCTTAAACAAATTTCTATTTCTCACAATCTATAGTTGTTCTCTTTGCAAGTTTGGAGGAAAAAGCTTGAGTTTTGGGAGAGCGAAAGTTATTTGGGGTGGTATGAAGAAGGGGAATAACCTGAAGAAAGGTCTGAAAAATCTTCACACTTCTAAAATGGGAGGGCTGAGGAAGCGAATGTAACCCTCCAATTGTGTTTCCCTCAAACAAAATTCTAATCTTTGGAGAATGTTCAGAGTTGATGGTATGACTTCTTTCTTTGAAGCAATGTGTGGTTACAATGAGAATTTGACCTCAAAGTTCACTAACTCATGGAAGAAAGGTCATGTTACTATTGGCATAGTGAAGTTTGAAATGACAACTCAGTTAATAGCCAAAGCCACTGGCTTGGCTAATGAAGGTAGAAAGGTGGTGGAAAAAAGTGGTTCAATTGATTACCAAGGTTTTATGGAGAAATTCCTGCATGAAGGCGAGGTCTTGACGAGGTTTCAGAATGGCTTCGTTGTTTGCCATGGTCAATATGTTTGTTATGCATTATTTTACCTTATAAAGTAGGTATATGACAGTTCATGCCTATCATTTCCCCATTCTGAACCATATTCATCACAATGATAGGATAAATCTACCTTTTTATCTACTTTCTTCCCTACAACAAAATATTGAGAATGAGACCTTGCCTCCTTTGCACTAGGGTCTAATTCTTTCTTTGTATAAGTTTGTCCTTCCAATGGACACAATTTTGAATTCAAATGGGCCTTACCATCACACTAAAACATATTGACACAATTTTTTTTGTATTTTGTTATAAATGCAAAACTAAATGCAAACCAAAGATTCCTAGAACTTCAATGAGGCTAGAAAATGATATTGTGGATAGATGGGAATGTGTTAAAAGGTAGGTATATGGATTAAACACTAAAATGTAATGTGAAATATAGAGTATTTAAATGAAAATAATTTCATTGGATATTGCATAAATAGGAAAACAACATACATTTGCTTAATGCTTCAACCATATAGAATAATAGAGGGTTCATAAATTTTTTCCAATAGCTTCATGGAAGGATACTTATATATATAAATTTTCTAATCACTAATATGCACTTATTTCTTGGGGGACTCGTTGCTAACAAGTTGAAAGTTGTGTGTTTTTTTGTTGAAAAAGAAGAATTTAAAATAAACCCATTAAATTTTACATCAGGATTTTCGAAGGGACAAATCCATAAATAAATCAAGAACTTGAGAAAATACCTAGGAAATTTTTCCACTATGCCAAACCCCCAAAAGATCCAAAGAAGCCCATATGACAATTATAATCTTTCAAAACATGAATTCTCTTATTAACTAGGTAGGAGAGGAGTAGTTGAGCATGCCCAAGAAGGAAAACTAGGCTATAGTACCAAAAGGCCCTTGAAGAAGAATTCTAAGTAGAGTGACAATCAAAGAGCTTGAGTAGAGGTTCAAATTTAATCATTTGTATATAGGTTGGAGAAATTGAGTGGATTTTTTAGGAGATAGGAATCCCTAATAGAGACATCCAATTACAATTTTTCTCAATAGCCAATTTGGAAAGGATCTCCACTATTGGATTTCATTCCATGGTAATATGAACAAAGGAAATAAACATCAAATTTAGGACTAAGATGGATAATCTACTTAGGGAGGGTTTCCATACACCAAGAGGAATCATGGGGCCATGCTCTATTTAGATGAGAAACCATTGTTAAGGAATCCAATTCATTAATTATATTCTTCTAGCCTAGCTCACAAGATTTTCCAAGAGCCAAAAGAATATCTCAAGCTTCCATTTGATTGTTGGTATTGAACACCATAGTAGTCGAGAAGAAAAAGTTAATAGTCCCATCTTCAACATGACCAACCCCTATAAGCTCAACATCACCAATATTACCACGAGAAGAGCCATTAAATTATTTATTTTGAAGAAACCTAGTAAGGGGAGACCATTTATCAACCCTATTAACCTTTCTAGAAACCCTCAAGGAAAGATGAGAGTGACACAAGGGATAAATAATAGAATGGATCACAAGGCTAATTAGAAGTTAAAGATCATAGGGTGAAAAGATCTCATCCATATAGCACTTGGAAAAAATGGTTTTGTAACAAATTCCATGACCTTTTTCTATATTTAGGAGAAGAGACTTTGGTGTCCTTGGAAAATATGATGGTATAATTTATGCCAAAATTTCTATATGATTAAAATAGGGCCAAGATTCTAGGAAAATATTAAGAAAAGTAGCAAAATAAGGTGGCCAACCCATGCTCACCAAAAAATTAGACAAGTAGCATGAAAAAATAAGCCATTTCTAGAACTACCACCACCACTATCCCAAAATACGTGAAGGGATAATAAAAGAAAATGTTAGGAAACAATTTCTCCTCCATGACACAACATTGTTAAGGGCTCTAAAATCCTCTCTTTTTGATATTATATTAGGCGATACATTTATTTTGATAGAGCAACCATGTATATAAAGAAATTGTATTTAGGCCAACTATTTCTAAAGTTTGTTCCACCAAGGTAAATTTCTCTATTTTCACTTTTCTTTAGATCAAGATACTTTTATGTAAGAAGCATTGAATATAATTCCCTCTAATATCATGACCCCATAAAATAATATTTGTTTCCTCTAGAGAGCTTGACTTTTCTGATTTGTAAGAATGAAGATAGGGTGGCCTAGACTTCTGGAGTTCCCTTTCCAATGATAGATTAGAGATTCCCCCACCTCAAGATTACTCTTAAAGTTAGAAACTGTTATGCCCTTAATCCTATATGTGCTTAGGTTTATGAGTAATCTTGTGGCTACCTTAACTCATAATTAAGTTACATATTCATTATTGTAGTCTTATATAGGTAGTTAAGTTTACCTAGGAGTTATAATTAAGTATCTAAGTCGGCTTAGGTGATAACCATGACATAATTGGGTATATAGTAGCTAGTGATAAGTTTATTATAATCATAGATTGTGATGTGTTTTCTCGTTGGAAATATTTGGAGGTTTCCCCCTCAAAGTGGATTATTATTCTCAGTCATTATCAAGTATTTGTAGAATCTTTCATATTATATTCCTCTGTTATGTTTAAAGTTATTTCATTACAATCTTAGACCATCACATTGGCTTAAAGACTTTTCTCAAGGGACAAAGAAGAGAAGTGAGGATTAGGGGTGGAAATCCCAATAATCATTCTTAAAAGGGCCCTTTGACCATTTTGATAATCTATCAGGCACCATCCTTGATAAGTGAATCTCCCTACTTAATATTATTTTGAACTATTGAACCTTTTTCAACCAAATCCATTCTCAAAATATAGTAGAGGGAAATGAAAAGGTAAATCTCTCACTATTTTTTCTTCTTCATCATATTATACAAAATTGATACTTTATTTAGGTGCTATACACCACATGGCTACATCAAGTGAATACTTTCCTTCACTTAAGCCATGCTCTAGTATGAATATTCAAATAGGTGATGATTTCATAGTTGATTTTGTAAGGATTGGTTTAATTGAGATTATTGGAGGACTCTTCAAAATATTCCCTGTCCTTCATTATCATCCAACCGTCTCTTCATCTACCACATTACTCATACAAGGTTAGGGAAGTGAGTTGAGTTTACTTTAGAGATAGTTACCATAAGGGATAATAAAGATAATTCCCAATTTTCCCTTGAAAACACAAACCATAAGTAATGCTTGTATCAATTTTAGATGTTTTTCTTTATTCACCTTCCAAGGCCTTACACTAAATGGGTAAACTATGACGTGAGTAGTTTGGAAACTTAAATTATCGCTATATATAGTAGTTGGGAAGTCAATACATATGTACCCAAGAATAACTCAAATCTCCTTCTCTAAAGGTATTTTTCATGGTTTTACTTTATGCAAGCATCCTAAAGATAAATAAGACAAAGGAACTACTACAATTCTTGAGTTAATACATAGTGATCTAGTGGGCCCCTTTCTTTCTTCGTCCTTTAGAAAATATTGATATCTTCTTACTTTCATAGATGATTTATCAAGTTTCACAATGGTATATTTAATTCACAAAACTTAATGAAGTATTTGGAAAATTCTAATACTTCAATGACTTAACTAAGAAATAAATAGGTAAGGTCATCAGTCACTTTTGCACTAATAAGTGAAATTAATACATGTCAGCCATTAGTTTGAGGAATTATATTCTAGCAAAGAGATAAATATTCAACACTATTGCATATAGCCCATAGAAAATTGGAGTAGCAAAAAGGAAGGATAGGTCCTTGAAAGAAATGGCTTACCACATTATATAATCATTCTGTTGGACCACCATAGTACTAAGTTGAGGCAATAATTTGTGCAAACTAAATGCAAAACCACACTACTACACAGACCCTGAGAAGATATCATTGTAATTGAGGCTTGGGATAGTCATAAAACATTAGTTAAACACTTAAGAGTTTTTAAATCTCAAGCTTGGGCTTGCATACCTTCTGTGAAGCACACATAAATGAAACCACTCAAGCTTGGGCTTGCATACCTTCAGTGAAACACACATAAATGAAACCATAAAGAAGTTCTTGCATATTTTTGAGTTATCCATATGGAGTCAAAGGGTATTGGCTTTCAAAACCTGATAATCATGATGTGATCATTGTAATAAGTGTTAAGTTTGAGGAAACACCTTCCCCTAATATTGAAATTTCCTTTTCATCCTCCACACAAGTCTTTCATCAAGATAATCATTTTGATTCAATTTAGAGGAACCTTGTCCTCCCACTCCACCTTCCTATCTCACATACATGCTTCCACTTTGGGCCAATGAAAGATTATATGCAATAGGTACATTAATTGGGGACCCATCAGATATTAGAACTTGGACTTAGTCACAATATTAGGATTCACCTCATTCGTACATATTCAAGGCCTTCAATCCATAAAAAAATGAGGAAGAAAAGGGTATCATTGAATATGAATCAACTATGGAGCGACAGTACGCTTCCTCAATCAACAATCATTCTTGAGATCTAGTCCTACTTCTCGAGGAGGAAAATGGTTTGATACAAGTGAATCTTTCAAACCAAGTATGTAGTACATGGAAGCATCAAAAAATAAAAATGATGACTTGTCACTAAAGGATTCTTAAAATAACTAACATAGATTATACTAAGGCCTTTGCACCTATTTCCAAAATTAATTCCATCTACCTCACTCTAGCCATGATCACCAATCACTATTGGTTCGTATATTAGATGGATGTAAAAAGTGTATTTATTTACAATGATCTACAAAAATAAATCCATATGATACAACCAAATGGGTTCATTCACGATCATTCCTTGGTATTCAAACTTCAAAAGTAACTCTATCACCTCAAATAAGCCCCTAAGGCATGGTATGCCAAGATGGATTATGAATTAAACTCTTTAATAAAGCTCTTACTACCAAAATGGGGTGGAGTTTACTTGAAGGAGACAAAGACTAGGTTATGATTCTTAAAGCTAAGTATCTTAGAAATAGAGACCAGGGTTGCTTCCTTGGTACCTCTAATTTTCCTTATGGCTCTGGTTTTTGGAACCACCTCCTCAAAACAAAAAGTGTGCTTAAAATGGGAGCTAGGAAGCGTATTGGCAATGACAATGACACAAATTTATGGAAATATGGTTGGAACACTGGCCACCCACTCACATCCTTTGATCACCTCCACCCTTTAAAAAAAAGGTTAATAAGGACTTGTGGCAAACATGTTGATGGTTATATTGATTAGGATGGGCCAAAACCCCATTGGATTAACTTCAACAATCACCTTATGGGAGTCAACCTAAGGGGAGATAAACAATAAAACTGGGATCCTGCAATGCAAAGGCTACACCAATTAATTGGTGAGGCTACCTTATTCTCAAAAGATAGGAAGGATGAATTGTTGTGGACCAAGAGTCCTTCAAATTGTTTCTCTTTTAATTCTACCTATGTGGAGTTAGAAAATATTTTATTAGCCAATATTGGCTTCCAATGGAACAATGTTTGGATAAAAAATCTGATTCCTAAAGTTAATTGCTTTTGGTGGGATGCTTCCCATGGAAAAATCCTCACTACTGATAATTTGGTAAGAAGAGGGTTCCAATTCATTAACAAATGCTTCCTTTGCAAAGAGGAGGAGAAGACACTTATGCATATGTTCTTCCACTATTTGTATTGTAGAGAAATTTGGTCCTTCTTTCTTCCCTTGTTGCTCACATAATGGGTTTTTCCTCCTTTAATGAAAATGTTTATTGATAGTTGGTCCTTCATCCCTTTCTCTCACAAAGTTATAAAGGGTCTTTGGAGTCAAGTTACCCCCTTCATAATCTTGGGGATTTATAAGGAGATAAATAATAGGATCTTTAGGGAAACAACAAGAAATAGCCGTGACTTATGTATGGCTATTAAGAATCAAATACAGGAAAATGTGGAAGTTGGGGGGTACAACTACTTCATGGTTATACCCTACTATAAGTATGCCAAAATTAAGAAAAAATGGGGCCTTAAAAAGGATATCACAAATGTCAATTGGTCTACTTACATCACAAGGAAGAATACTGTTTGGTCTCCACCTGAGATGGACTGGGTTAAGTGTAACTTTGATGACTATTCTAAAGGCAACCCTATGTTGGCAGGGGCTAGAGGTCTTATTAAGAATCACCTTGGGGACTGCATCGTTGGTTATGGGAAAAATATTGGGATTTTCTCTAACAATAAGGCTGAGGCTATGGCTGCTTGGGGAGATATTAAACTTTTGAAAGAGTTAGGCTTCCCAAAAGTTATCCTAGAAGGAGACTCTAAGCTCATTGTAGATATATTTAAAGTTGATTGTGTTGTCCCTTGGGAATTAAGAGAATTTATGGATAATTGCAAAATTCTCATGTAATTTTTCACATGCTATAGAGTTCACCATGTTTACAGAGAAGGTAAATACTTCGTGGATGTTGCTACTAATGAAGCTCTTAAGTGTAATACCTTGACATGTTGGGAGTATGGTTTGTTTCTAGGGGCAATAATAGATAGAGTCTTAAAAGAAAAATATGAAAATTCTTATAATCAATATGTATTGGATAAAGGGTTTGGCTCATGTGATTATTAGAATGAATGGTGATGTGATGGACATAAATAATAATAATAGCGAGGTTGGTTTGTTTCAAATTATGGCAAGTGATAAGGAGGATATCATCAAGGAGATAATTAATGTGTTAATCATATCCAAGTACTTCCCGTATCACATGTATATTTGTAATGACAAAGTTTTGTTAATTTCATTTTTTTGGTGTGTCATATGTCCCTTCTCACCACATTTCAGAGGCTCGGCTCGATATTGATAACCTGGAAATATTTATTAAGGAGATGGATAATCATTTCAATTTTTTCCTTGGGCTTGTGTATTTGGTTCCTATCAACTAGCAGATTTTTTAGGTATCTTAAATGACTTTCTATTTCTCACAATCTACATTTGTTCTCTTTGCAAGTTTGGAGGAAATATATTGTGTTTTGGGAGAGCTGAAGTTATTTGGGGTGGTATGAAGAAGGGGACTAACTTGTAGAAAGGTTTGAAAAATCTTCACACTTCTAAAATGGGAGTGCCGAGGAAGAGAATGTAACCCCCCAATTGTGTCGCCCACAAACAAAATTCTGATCTTTGGAGAATATTCATAGTTGCTAGTATGTATTCTATCTTTGAAGTAATGCGTGGTTCCAATGAGAATCTGACCTCAAAGTTCACTAACTCATGGAAGGTCATGTTACTATTGGCGCAGTGAAGCTCAAAGTGACAACTCAGTTAATAGCCAAAGCCACTGGCTTGACTAATGAAGGTAGAAAGGTGGTGATGATTAGCAAGGTTTTGTGAAGAAATTCCTGCATGAAAGTGAGGTGTTGATGAGGTTTCAGAATGGCTACGCTCATCTCGATCTTCCTCCATAATTTTCCATGGTCAATATGTTTTTTATGTCTTATTTTACCTTAGAAATTAGGTATATGATAGTTCATGCCTATCATTTCCCCATTCTGAACCATATTCTTCACAACGATAGGATAAATTTTCCTTTTTTATCTACTTTCTTCCCTATAGAAAAATATTGAGAATGGGGCCTCACCTCCTCTGCAGTAGGGGCTAATGTTGGCTTTGTATAAGTTTTTCCTTGCCAATAATCCCCATGGTAATCCCTTGATTGTTAGGCAGGATAACCCCCCTAGAATCGATGATGAGGATGCTCCTATCCCCCTAGCTAATGAGTAGCCAATCCCTGTGCTTTAACCTAGGCTCCCCACTCCTCAAATTGACCCTTCAGAGGGTAGCCCATAAAATGCTACTTTAAAGTCTACTCTCATTCCAAAACCTTTGCCTTTAAATCCAAGCTTTCCCTTGTTGAAAAATCCCTTAATCTAGAATTTCTCAAAGCCATACTAGAGAAAATAAAACACTCCCCACTGCTTTTGGAACCCCCTAAAGTAAAAAAATTGAATAAAGATCAACAAAATCTGAAGCAAGGTAATGTCATGACCATTTCCAAAGACTCCGAGGGTCTTCAAAAGGAGGAGATGGAAGAGGGAAGGGGGCACTTTGTGAGGTGGCCAAAGATCAATGAGATTAGCTAAGGTTGCTTCCTCTAATAAAAAAGCTAAAGGAAAAAAGAAGGAAATTGAGGAAGAGGAATGTAACTTACTATTAAAGATTTTGAACCTGAAATGGAAGGGGATAGCGAGGGAATGGAATGTAAAGAATTTGATAATGAGATGGAAGAAGATGAATTAGAGGAAGAGGAGGAATATAAGGAGGAGGAAGAAGTGGTGGGGAGGAGGCTTCCAAGGTGGGTTTTGTGGATACCCGAGAAGATGATGACAATGCTCTTGGTGCTACTCTTTCTAGAGATACTAACATTGAGTTTTTGAAAAGTAGAATTACTTTCTTGCAGGTACAGTTCGAGGATATATGGAAAAAGCTATTATCACCCTTATGAAGGTCACTGATGGGTTGATGCATAGACCTATGTTCAGAGCGGTGTCTAGTCAAACCAAGATTAGAAAGTAGCTAAAGAAGGTTGGGAAGCATGAAGATACGAAGGACCTGGCTAATGAAGTGGCCCTTGATTTGAGGGAATTTGTCTCTTAGATTGGGGACAATTAGGAGTTAATAGCTATTGCCAAATAATAGCTCTCTATCTTCTTGCTTAGTTTTTTGTTGTTTTGGCTCTTGGGATCTCTAGTTTAATGTTTGCTTTAAAAATTTGGTGTTTCTAGAAGTTATTATTGGGCTATTATTTTTTGTTAGAAATGTTAAGGTTTGAGGCTTGTATGTATATGGTTAATCTTTACTTTGGCCTGCGTGCCACTATTTGGGTTAGTCTTTGGATAGCTTATAATATTTTTTATTATACTATTATTGGTCCTATGGATGCAAATACTTGGTTAAACGATATGGCTTGCATGCCTCTTAATGTTTCTTAACAATATGTAGTCTAGATGATGTTTAGTTTGGTTTGGCTAGTGTTGTTTCCCATCCTGTATCTTTTTTTGTTGCTTCAACTCTTTTTTTATTTGGTGGGTTTAGGGCCCTTTTCCCTGCTTATATAATAAAAAACAAACATAGTTTCTTATCTACACAATATAGACCCCTTTAATTTTCTCTTCATCAATGACTCTGTATGAAGTTTGGTTTGGCCATCCTTCATCTATTTGACACCCTAGTATTTTTAGTTCTACATTATATGCCTTGATTCATAAGAAGAAAAGAAGTAAGTTGGACCACCATAGTGTAGTGTTGGAAATTGCATACTCTTACAATTTCACACTATGTAATATCCTCCCCTTTAGCTCATAATATAAAAATAACTTAAATATAACTTGTACTAATACTAGAGTATCTCCCAACTATAATTTTTTTGATGATCCTAGGTTTTTGAGTCCACTTTTCCTAGAAGGGAGTTCCATGCACAAACGTCAACACAACATGCTAGCATCCCATGAAAATTTGTGATTCAAGTGGCCGTTGGAGCGTTACATTCTTGGGAATATTTCAAATGTAACATCCCTGAGTGACAATTGCATTTGGTAGAAAATATGTGACTTGATATTTTGTAAAAGGGGAAACTATCATTGAATCTCTCTCTCTCTCTCTTAGATTCACACATATGCTCTTGTTTTGGCTATCTACACCTTTCTTGAAGAAATTTTCATGCTTTTAAGAAAACAACACTCTCTTGGTACGTTGTGTCACTTTTTCATGGTGATATTGGGCAAGATGATATTTTTGTAGCTTGGAAATCCATCTTGGAGGTCTTTTGTAGCTTCCAAGTGATAATATTTTATTTTTTGTCTCCTCATTACATACAAATTTTTTATGTTAGCATTCAAAATTTTCTAGTGTTAACATAATATATCTAATCTATTCTCCATATAATTAGCATTGCATCTTACTTTTAATCAATCATCTTCAAAATATTTTTATCTATATTATCAAAATCAATCTTGACTGTCTGTGGAGGTAGAAACACCAAAAATAGGGTTTGACTGAGGCAAACCCCTGTAAAAAATCCAATCCAACATTTTTATTCTCTTTTCTATGTGTAGGTCACTCAAGGTGGAAATGCATGATATTTTGGATGATATATGCTCTTTTCTTATAATTCTACTTTATCAGTAAAGATTTTGAAGCATTATGTGCTTTTGTCTTTTTATCTATACAAGATGAAACTGCACCACAAGGACATCCACACTATGCATTGATGTCCATGGTTGAGGATCTAAACAGGTCATAGAATCATTTTTATAATAAATGTATTTTCTCTTTTTTTTGTTATAAATTTATAATTATTCATACAAAGATATGTATTTTTCAGTAATCTTGTATAGTTGGATATTTCTATTTCTATTGTAATAATTAATTTGATTTCCATTTATAATCATTATAAAATGATTGATTAAATTGTATTTTAGATCATTTGATTAATCCTAATGTTAGTATAGAATTTTGGTTCTCAAGAAAATTTCCTTCCAAGTTGTTAGAATCAACTTTCTACACTATACATAGTCATTAATGTTTTTTTAAGATATTTTGATTCTTCAAACTATATGTTGTATGATGAATGCAATAAGAAATTTCTTATTTCTTGTGATGCTAAATTGTGTGGAAATTCAAAAGTATTTTTAGCGTTGGAGGCCAATTACATCTTAATTTTTTTCCAAGTTTTTCCCTTAGAAAGAGAATCCTTGCAAGATTCCTCACTTTGGCGGGTCGATAAGTAGTTTGTGTTCCCAATTTAGAACCATTGAATCAATATTTTAAAGAAGAAATCCCCTCCCACGAAGAGTTTGACTTCTCAAGTACAAAGAATTTTAAACTTCTTCAAATGAAAAAAATGATTCAAGAAATTAAAAAATATTTAAAACATGATGGAGCTTTTGATCATGTAATGAAAGCAATAATGATTGAACTTCAATCTTCAAATAAATTGGCAAAAAATTCCAACAAACTCTTAAATATTTGAGACTTTATGAAATTTACAAGATAAGAACAAAACACGCATACAAGATCATAAGGTAAAAGGTTCAATCCAATGTAGAAGTTAACTTAGAGTGTATTGATGAAATCAATATAACAATAGACATATAACTAACTTCTTTTAAAGAAGCGAAGACTATTAAAGTGTGTAGGAAGACTATGCAAATTCAATATGATTCTCTTTTGAAACATGGAACAAGGGAGTTGGTTGACCGTCCAATAGATTGTAAAACTACTAGTTGCAAGTGGGTCTTTCAAAACAAGTATAAAGTAGATGGATCACTTGAAAACCATAAATTAAGGTTTGTTGCAAAGCGATATGATAAAAAGGACATAGATTATGAAGAATCTATTGCACCTACAATGAAGTGGACTACCATTCATGCTTTGATGGTTCTCTCAACAAAAAATGAATGGAGAGTTCATCAAATGGATGTGAAATCTGTATTCTTGAATGGTGATCTCAAGAAAATGGTGTATTTGATTCAACTATAAGGAAATGTTGTCAAAGGTTAAGAACACCAAGTGTGAAAGCTTATAAAATTATTGTATGGTTTGAAGCAAGCCCAATGGATATGGTATGAAAAAATCACCACTTGCACCTCATGAAGATGAATTTTAAGCACTTTGAATTTGACAATGTAATTATTTTTTGTAAAAAAGGATGATACATAAATTGTATACCTAGTTGTTTATGTGGATGATTTATTTATAATTGGTAACAATGAAAAGCATATTATTGTTGTGAAGGAAGAACTAAAGAGAGGGTTTGAAATGACTAACTTGGGATACCTTCATTTTTATTTGGGTATTAAAGTGATTAAAAAGCCTAAGTATGTTTTCATCAGCCAACAAAAATATATTGGTGAACATTTGAGTATATTTGGAATGTCAAACTACAAACCCCTTAATACTCCTATCCAAAGTAAAATTTTAAACTCAAATAAGTGATAATATAGAGTTTGTTGATTTGATTATTTATATATAGCTTGTTGGGAGCTTGATTTATGCCATAACAACATGATAGAACATTTTTTCTATTGTTGTTGTAGTCCTCTCTAGATTCATACATCAATCTAGATAAAATTATTGGCTAGCAACAAAGAGGGGTTTTTAATATAGTTTTGAAGTGAACGCAAATGCATGGCCCCAAATACTCTAGAAGGAAACATATTTCACATTAGTTGGATATTTAGATGATTATGTGGGTGACTTGAAAGATGTGAAATCTACTTTATTTTTTCTAACATGCATCTAGGGTCAGTAGTCATTTCTTGGAAATCTAAGTAATACTGGCCCTATCATTAGTAGAGGTAGAATATATGATTTCTTTGAGGCAAAGTCGACAAAATATTACGTCTTAGAAGGATTCTTGAAGATTTACAAGAACAATAGGTTTTATCAACTCCTTTCCTAGTGGATAATGCATTTATAATCAAAGTGGCAAAAAATCCAATTGTTCATAATTGAATCAAAAATATCATTATAAAATTTCATTTGATTTGACATCTTGTGAAAGATGATAGTGTACAACTCAAGTAATGACCAACTAAGAATTAGCTAGCAAATATTCTCACCAAAAACCTTGAACATGAAAATTATAATTTTTTTAGAAAAATACTTAATTCAATGATAATCCCTTTAAATTAAAAGAAAAATGTAAATATTAATCTTGATAAATTAATCTATAAATTAACACATTCAATTTTGATAATTTCCCTCTTTTAATTTATATGTGATAGTTTTATAAATAAAAATGCAAATCTTCATTTAAAATAACAAAACAAATATATATTTTGTTGTCTCGTTGAAGGGGTCAGTAGTCATGCGGGCTAACTTTGTTAGCATGTAGCGATTGATTAGAATATTGTAGAACCTTCGTCTTTTTTTTTTAATGTGGGCTTGACCTCTTAACTATTGTAACTAAGGTTTGGAGGTGTGATTCATCTTACCACATCAACACATCTATTGAGAAGTGTCTAAAATTTGACTTTTTAAAGATTCGATCAAAATTTAATCATGGGACCCCTAGAAGTTGAACGTAAAAAATAGAATATCATATTTGTATTTAAAATAAAACTAATATGCAACATAATTTGACCAAATACCTATTGGTAACCATAAATTTTTGATATCTCTAGCTTTTATATTCAATATGGACCAATAGTTGAACACAAAAAACTATTTGTTGTTATAAAAACAACACAATTATTTAAAATACAACTCATATCAAACAAAAATGGACCAATAGTTAAACACTAAAACTTTTTGAAAATCCTTCACATTTAATGGGAAAATACACGGTATTTATTGTGCTCACCTTTTATATTTGTGATATGACAAACTATTAATATGAAATACTCCAATGCTTGTGCATTGCTATCCCAATAGTTGTACACATAAGAACAATATTTTTTCACTATGATAACAATACTTGTTTAAACAAGTGTCTTATTTTATTAAATGCACATTTTATTTTATAAATAACATACTTATAGTGGATAGTCATGATATTTTATTTGATACAAAAAAATACTTATTTCACTTCTTCATGAATGTATTTATGTTTTTTATATAACATTCATAGGTTCTCATGTGTTCAAGTATGGGTCCATTTTTTATCAACATTTGACTATTTTTTTATTTACATATAGACTATTGATTTACAATATATAGTATAAATATGTGATAAAGATTGAGTATTATAATCACCATTGACCTCAAGATTATTGAACCCTGCACAACTACTGGCCCTTCTCCCCTAGCTGTTCCTTGCTGTTTTGCTGTATGTCTTTCTCTTTGACCAAAGAAACCCTGCTTACCTAATAAAAAAGAAAATAAATATTTCGATTCGGTTGTGCTTGTCAATGGGGACTCGCAAAATGCTATCTTGTCATCTTGTTCTTGGATTTTAATTTATACCGTCCCCGTCTTGCTTATTCATAAGCCAAGAGGCCTTCACAGCAACTATGGCGGTCGAGTATGAGTGCGGGCAGGTGCCAGTAATTGATTTCTCTCTCTTAAGGGATGCGCATTTAAAAGATGATAATGAGAGGGAAACTGAATACATTCAGCTGAGAAAGGCGTGCGAAGATTGGGGATGTTTTTTGGTTGTGAATCATGGAATAAAGGAGGAGATCATTCGTGAAATGGACTCAGCTGCTCGAAATGAAGTGTTTAAACTCCCCGGAGAAATCAAACAGAGACACAAACTTCCAAGAAACGAGTTAGGCTACATCCACTCTGTGCCCACACTGCCCTTCTACGAAAGCCTTGGAATCCTCGGAGCCCCCAATCCCAAGGCGATCCAGACATTTATCCATCACTTGTGGCCGCAAGGAAATTCCAAGATCTGGTACGTCAATTAATTTCTATAAGCATCTGTGTTTCAGTCATGTTTATTGAAAGACAACTTTAATTGTGCTTTCTTTGTGTTGGCAGCAACGCCATACAGACATACGCATCCTGTATAGAAGAGCTGACGACCAATATAATCCAAGCGATTCTCTGGAGCTTTGGGGTGGGCACGTTTGATACATCTGAGTTTTGGGGCTTGCTTCGCATGAATTACTATGACGTACCTCCACATGAAGGAGTGGGCGTAATGAATGCCCATGTCGACCACAATACTATTGCGGTATTATATATAGATGGCACGGGGGTTCTTTCGGTGAAAAGCAAGGCGGGGATATGGGTGGATGTGAAGGGTGTGGCAAACTCTTTAATTGTGATAATGGGCGACTGCTTCAAGGCATTCACCAACGGCAGAATTCACAATGTCCCGCACAGAGTGAGAATGGACAGATCTGGTGAGAGGAAATGCCGTTTGTCGATCCCCTTCTTCTATGACTTTTCGTTAGAGGCCGTTGTGGATGCACTTCCACAGTTTGTTGACGACCATCATCCTCGCCTCTACAAGCCCTTCGTCTATAGTGAGTACAGGAACTTCTATATAGAAAGCCAGAAAACAAAGATGAAGAAGGAAGGCAGTTTCGGATCCGAGATAGCTGGACCGGCAAACCTTGACATTTTTGCTGGAGTTCAATAAACTGTAGCTAGTCAATAATGTAGCACGCTGTTGATGTAATGTTGAGGATGTTGTTGTTTTTGGGTTTGTTGTTTGATTACATTTGATCTAGCAGTTTTATTTCGTTTGTATGAGTTTCCTTTGATTGGTTGATCGACAATTTGAGAAGAGGTTCCACTTCTTGACTTCTGATGGATCGATTTCCATTGATTCATCTGACAAAGGAGACACAAACCATTGAACTTGATCTTGATCTTGATCAATGGAGATGCTTGAATAAACGAACAAAGGATTTTGAATTCAAACATGCATTTCCATGACAAATTTATTGCCTATATCATCTTCCCACAAGGATCTTTTTATTCACTCATCAATTTATAATTTAGAGTCGAACGAATTATTGTGAAGAAAAGTGAAAGACTGAGAAATGGAGAAGGTTTAAGGTTTGATTTGAAATCAATTTTCTTAATTTGAAGGTATAAATTATTGAAATTCTAACCCAAGATAAAATGGCCTTAAAAGAGAATTAGAACCTACTATAAACTCTAACGATTATAAAACATTTATGGCATCAACAAAAAAACGAGAACAATCACAGGCAGGTGTCATAACTAATTTGGTGTAAAAAATACAAATTATGAAAAATTATTAAAAGAAATTAGGTTTCTAAAGGCTCACAATAGTGATGAGCGAAAAAAATGACCAAACAAATGTAAACCCAATAAATAAAAAAACTAATGTAGTAATGATAATGAATGGTAAAATCATTGATTTGTTTTATATTTTTATGTAAATACGAGCTATAATGCAATCTAGAGGTCCTATGATTTAAAATGAAGTTAGGTTAAGTTAGGAGAAGGCAAAAATTCAATTGAATTAAGACCCACTAACACAAACTAATATGGAAACACAATGAGAATAATATACAAACTAGAACACATCGACACAATATTTTTTTATATTTTGTTATAAATGCAAAACTAAATGCAAACCAAAGGATCCTAAAACTTCAATGAGGCTAAAGGAGGATAAGAGATGAAAATGCAGACAAAATGATAATGTGGATAGATGGGAATGTGTTGGTATTTCCTATGAGTTTCCTAAAAGGGTGGGTATATGGATTAAACACTAAGATGTAATGTGAAATATAGTATTTAAATGAAAATCATTTCACTAGATATTGCATAAATAGGAAAATAACATACCTTTGCTTAATGCTTCAACAATATAGGATGCTAAAGGGCTCATATAAAATTCTGCAATAGCTTGATGGAAGGGTACTTATATATAAAAATTCTCTAATCACTAATATGCACTTATTCCTCAGGGGACTCTCACTAAAAAGTTGCTCACAATTTGAAAGTTTGTTCTTGCATTTTTTTGGTTGCAAAAAGGAGAATTATTAAAAGAAACCCATTGCATTTTACAATATAAGGATTTTAAAAGGAATAAATCCATAAATAAATCAAGAACTTGAGAAAATACTTAGGAAAATTTTTCACTACCCCAATCCCCAAAAGATCCAAAGAAGCCAATATGACAACTATAATCCTTCAAAACATGAATTATCTTATCCACTAGGTAGGAGAGGAGTAATTGAGCATGCCCAATAAGGAAAACTAGAATATAGTACTAGAATAAGGACCTTGAAGAAGAATTCTAAGTAGAGTGTTAATCAAAGACTTGTGTTGCACCACATAAGGAGGTTCAAATTTCATTACTTGTATAGGTTGGAGAAATTGAATGGAATTTTTAGGAGATAAGAACCCCATTAGAGACATTCCAATTGAAAATTTTCTCAATAGCCAATTTATCAAGGATCTTCACAATTGGATTCTATTCCTTGGTAATATGTGTTGGAGAATGCCAAGATCAAAGAGCTTGAAACAAAATTCCACAAATGAACAAAATGAGCACAATAATATGTCTATCAATATAATATGAAGAGTGTGTAAATACAATGATCAATCCTTGCATATATAGGCAAGGATGAGGAGGTGAAAATGTAAGATTGAAACTCTAACTACACCTCCAAATATGGGACACTTGTGAGCTCACTTGACAAGTGGGTGAGCAAGTGGCAAGTGTACATGCAATAGGTGTCTCAAGTCATGAGGACACATGTCTCAACCATAGGAAGTGAGACAAAAGCAAAAGAAACTTAAACAAACTTAAGCTAGGTGTGAATAGGTCAATCCTAGAAAGGTGATTAGTTGACTAGATATGATAATGACTATTTATACTAACACCCCCCTTAAGTGCAACTTAGGGAGTAATGTATGTGCTAGTGATGAGTCTTGGCTATGAGGCCATGTTAGGTACTCATGTACAAATATCTCATAAAGAGGAGTAAAGGAGAAAAACCTAGTGGGAAATAAAAACCCCTCTCCAAAAGAGAAATGCAATAAAATAAAATGTACAAGTGAAGAAGAAGTGATAGATGGAGAACTTATGATGACCGACCCCAAGGACTACTTCTAGAAAAAAGTACAATGGATGTCCCCCCCATAGGAGAGAAAAGAGAGGTCATGTGACCCCCCCAAAAAATGTGAAGTGATAAAATTTAGGTGAGAAAATGCTTCCTCCCAAAACTGATAGTAAAAGAGAAACCATGCAACCTCCCCTCAAGATGATGCCTATTGTGTTGGTAGATGCTTGAATTTAGATGTTGAAGATGATGCATGAATGTTGAACAACATTTCTCCCCTTGGGAAGAAAAAACACCACAAATGTTTGCAATATGACTTCCCATTCTTGATAGGAATATGTAGGAGGTAAAATGAATGTCTTTGAGTGATGCACACAATACAAAGACTGAAATGATGTCAATGATGCCTTCGAATGATGCTCAATGATCTCCAAGTCAATCTTGATGTGTGACAGATGTTGATAAGATGGATCAGGTATCATAGAAGATTCTAGAATAGGGACCATGGATGTGTGGTTATGTTTAGATTGATGTGAATCTGATACTACTGCAAATGATGATAACTGAGTTGGATAGGTCAACTCATGAATATTTGCATAATCTATCATGATAGAAGTCGATGTAGGTGAGGCAAGAGCAATATCCAATTATGGCAATGGTGATGCAACTTCATCAAAGCTGATATCAAATAGAGGATGAATAATGGTGTCTTCCAAATATGCAAGGTGGGATTCTACAAACAAAGATGTGATATTTGGTAGATATGCATCCCAATATGGTTGATCTAGAATGATGATAGAAATGTCTTGATGTAAAGAATCATGAGAACTCATGAATGAGTCAACACTATATTTATATGTAGCAACAAGATATGGGTAATGAGATCTCAATGCAAGTCATTAGACCACATTATTCATCCCCAAATGATGGTGCTAAACACAAGATGTCTGAGTGAGACTGGATGATGATTTTGTATGTGTCGGAACTAGAGGACCAAGTAAGACAATACCATGAATAAGATTTTTTTTCCATTTCCTCAATTCAATGAAACTAACATTCTTTTGTTGATTGCTTTTTCTTTCCACAATATCCACATTTAATTTTCTCTTCATTAGGAGGATCACGAACAATATTCAAATGGAAGGGATTTAGTGTGAGAGACATGATCACATGAATCGACAAACTCAAAAGTAGAAACACCTAGATTTCCCCCCTTAATGTAGAGAGCCCCCCAATAATGATTAGTGTTGATTACAACCCCCTAGAACAATGTGCAAGAGATTTTTTATAAGTTATGAAGATCGGATGCCATATCTTTCATTTATAATTTGTGGAGTTTTTAATAATTTTGTGATAAAATGGAAACCCAAATCTTATTTTTACACGTGAAATCAGATTCCTTACTAAATTCTAATAGAAATTTAAAAATATTACAAAATTTCGATAATTGGGGTGAAAGATGCCCCATCAAAATTTTCTTACAAAGATAAATCAAAAGTTAAAAAATGCAATTAAACAACAACAAATCGAAAACATCTCGACGCTAAAACAATGGCGATGGAACTAACTTTCCAATGAATCTTTATAATAGAAAAATTGACTCCTCATTTGCAAATTATCACATAATGAAAAACTCCCTCCCTTACAAAATATTGATAGTTATTTGGCAATTAAACATAGCAGCTAGTAATGTTATTAAATGCGAGTAATTTTATAAGCCACAATTACAATAAATATTTAGCTGTAATGGATTATAGAAAAAGGCCAAGTCAAAGACAAGTTGCAACATGCCTTAGTAAAAAAAAGGCCACTATTGAATAGATCGAGCGCCAGATAGAGGAGTATGACTGCAGGTGGAGATATACGTCAGATTGTTGGTCGAATCAATGGGGAAGTGGCCGAGCATGTTGGAGCTATCGAGTCTGCATGTGTAGGAAGTTGACTAAGTCTAAACTGCCATGCCACTCCTCATGACCTCTTTCAAGCGCCCAACTTAAAAAACTTTTGCCTCCTTCTACTGCGCGGGAAGACTAGGGCTCCTATGAAGGGCCAAACAAGTGTGAGGCGTTGGGATGTCTCCAAAGGCCGTGCGGGGCTTTGATCTCTATTCCAACATGCAACAATTGCAACAAATAAACTGCAAAGTTTAGGCGCCTTGACCTTGGATGGCCACGCAAGAAGGCCGAGCGGGTCTTTGTTAAGCAAAGATTGTGAGAGTCGTTTGGGCGTAGCTGATGTAGATAACGCCCAAAACAAACGCTTCGATCTCCAAACTATGGCAAAAATCACCGCCAATGGTCAGTGCCCTCTGCCATATCCGCAAGCTTTTCTTCTACAGATGCTTCGTCAACGCTAAGGTGACCATTCCTGACTATATCGAGGCTTTAAAACAAAATATTGAGGAGCCTATATTTTAGGATAATTCAATAATGGAAGCCCCGTTGCCTCCAAAAATGGCCACGCCTTCTGCTCTCTTCCGTGAATTAAACAAATAAAAAACTCAACATGAAGATTCGATCCACTATTGAAGGAGTTATCAGGGCGATGAGTAGCTCATGAAGTCAAGGGGCTGAGAAGACCTACTCGATCTGGAATTTGATGAAGGCCGTAAGAGTTTAAATGGCATACGGGTGAGAATTCACAGTGTAGCACTTTTTGCTATATTGTGTGCCAATATGACCTCCCTCACAGGTCAAAATAATAGCAGAAAAAATGCCTTGTAATCAATGGCAAATGATGCAGGTCGACGACAATGCAAGGTGCAGATAGGAGGCCGTGTAGAAGCCGAGTCAAACTGGAGGTTTCCCTTTTTCTTTTACATATGCCAGTCCACCAAAAATATGTGTAATGGAGAACTATAAATTTTAAACAAGCAGAGAAAACATAAAATAGAAGAAAAATAGAAGAAAAAGAACACGATTTATAGTGGTTCACTAAGATTGGCTACATCCACTCTCAAAGCAGGGAAAACTTGTATAAACCATTATCAGATATCAAGTACATGATCTGCACACATATATTTATACACAGCTCTTTGATATGAAGAGATGGGAGAATACGCACGGTCATATGACTATTGGGCTTCACATCCCAACAATCTCCCCGTGAAGTCCAATCGGCACAGCCATGCACTGTGTCATCCCTCCATTTCCAATCGTATCTTCCCATCACAGTCAGGCTTGAAGTTTTTAACTTCACCAAGTATTGTTCACGAACACTTCAAATCAATCACTTCAAATCAATCTTTTCCAGGCCAAGTCGGATAGAACAAAATTTAACATAATTCTGGAAAAATATTTATCATCTCAACCACCTGCCCATCTGAATACGGGCCAAGACACACCAACAACTCCTCTAGTTGCAAAATCATCAACACTTCTTTTAATCTCCACTGTCTCACCAACCTTGACCATCCCTCTCTCCACCCTGCCTGTCGCAACCGTTCCTCGACTAGTGATGGAGAAAACATCTTCCACTACCATCAAGAATGGCAGATTAGTCTGCCATGCAGGAATAGGTATGTAAATATCAACCGAGTCCATAAGTTCATAAATCTTCTCGACCCACTTGTCCTCCCCACGCTTTATATAGGGATTCTTCATGAGGGCCTGCAAGACCAACAGGGCAGACCCTGACACAATGGGCACATCATCACCCAGGAACTCATAGGGAGTCAATAGCTCCCTCACCTCCAATTCAACCAGCTGCAATAACTCATCATCAACCAATTTTCTCTTGCTACCCACGAGCTCCACCTCGGCCTCTGCTTTAAATTTCTTTTTTATGGGAGTGCATCTTTTTCTGCTGCTGGTACTAGAGGTGGAAGCCTCCACACATTTATCCTTGCTTGGCTCTGATTTTGGCTCTCGTTCTCTCTCATGGTGAACCACACGGGTAACAACCTTACTTCGAGCTCGAGTGAGGGGAGGCATAGACTGGTACTCATTCTGCACTTCCCCTTCGTCTTCATTCTCACTCTTTCTATCCACCACAATATTACTGTAATTTTTTTGTTTCCTTTTTTGTTTATTCATTTCATTCATATCGATCTCTATATCCTTTTTGCTCTTAGAAGATACATAGCTGGGCATTGGAAGACCGTTTAACCCATGGCATTCCTCATCGCATACTCCAACATAATACTCAGGCCCCATGGAGGACGAAATAATGGCAGGATTTTCATCAATTAACTCCTCTAGATTCCCAACACTCATGGGAGAGCCGCACAAATCGTCGACCTTGGACCAGTCTTCTTCATTCTTCTCTACCTGCGGTTTGAGGCGCTCTTGGTTCGCCACAAACTCTTCTTCTATCAACAGGTAATCTTTGATTCTCTCGAGCTTTAAAAGCCTCACCTTGCATTTTGTGAGTGGAGTTATCGTGGAAAGGCGTGCGACTGCCTCAGGGCCCTTCTACTTGCGTTGCTTTCTACCCACACGGATTGGTGGTGTGCCTGGCTCATACTTCTTCAGCAACCATCCGCCTCCAAGGCTCTTTAGCTTCTTGCACTGATGTTGCCCCCTGGAATAAAAATCCCTCTGTCTCTTGCGCTTGCCGTTACAAAGCATCTTGGGACCCGACAAACCGTTTCTCCAGTCAGTGCACATTTTCACCACAACTAGGGCATCTTGGCCATTACTGTCGCCATTTCCATACACAACATTTGACGACTGAGCTTCCTCTTTCACAAATGACTGGATGGCCTCCACCATGACAACATCTTCACCAACCTCCTCATCTGGCGTTTGAACTGGGATCTCCGCCTACACATCTTTTTCCTCATAAATGTTGAGACCTAGCTTCAATATCCTATGAATTCCGGAAGCAAAGGTATTTGGATCATCGAGGCGGAAGCCAGAAGTGAGAAAAACCATTTCATAGATGAGCAATACCAGGTCCTTTACAGACTTTCCACTCTTATCTACCTCTGCCCGCTTCCGCAACTCTTCCATGATGGCTTTCCCGTGTTGTGCATCACTTGTGCGTTCAAGAAGTGCTCTAAGCTCAATTTTGAGATCTTCTAAAAACTCTTCTGGTTCAGATTCAACTCCAAACCCAACATCCTTCTCTTATTTAGCCGAATCCTCTTTATTTTTTCCAGCCATCCCACCAATGTACACAACGTTTCGTTTTAGCTTTCACTTGCACAACATCACTTTATAAATTGCCAAGAAATTCTTCAATGACTGAATCAGCTTCATAATCTTCTTCCATCTCTGCTTAGTTTGACCTCACCAAGCTTTGATACCAATTGTAAATTTTAAACAAGTAGAGAAAACATAAAACAAAAGAAAAATAGACAAGACAAAGAAAATGATTTATAGTGGTTCACCTAGAGTGGCTACATCCACTCTCAAAGTAGGGAAAATTTGTATTAATCGTTATTAGATATCAAGTACATGATCTGCACACATATATTTATACACAGCTCTTTGATACGAAGAGATGGGAGAATACAAACGGTCACATGTGACTGTTGGGCTTCACATCCCAACAAGAACTACTGTGTGTAGAGTGAATGGCGCCTTTGTTGTGAAAAGAAGACCAAGTCAAGGGGTGTGTCGGGCCTTCAAGGAGTATAACTATGCGTTGCAAGGATAAAGGAGTCACGATTATAGAGGGCATTTGATGATGGCATGAATATGTTGCGGTTAGATATGCCAATAACCTAACTTGGGATACCTTCATTTCTATTTGGGTATTAAAGTGATTAAAAAACCTAAGTATGTTTCATCAGCCAACAAAACTACATTGGTGAACATTTGAGTAGATTTGGAATGTCAAACTACAAACCCCTCAATACTCCTATCCAAAGAAAAATTTTAAACTCAAATAAATGATACTATAGAGTTTGTAAATTCAGTTGTTTATATATAGCTTGTTGGGATCTTGATTTATGCCACAATAACATGATAGAACATTTTTGTGATTGTTGTTGTAGTCCTTTGTAGATTCATACAACAATCTAGATAAAATTATTGGCTAGCAACAAAGAGGGGTTTTTAATGTAGTTTTGAAGTGAACACAAATGTATGGACTCAAATACTCCAAGCAACATATTTCACATTAGTCAGATATTTAGATGTTGATTATTTGGGTTATTTGGAAGATGAGAAATCTACTTTAATTTTTCTAACATGCATTTAGGGTCAGTAGTCATTTCTTGGAAATCTAAGTAGTATTGGCCCTATCATTAGTAGAGGTAGAATATATGATTCCTTTGAGGCAACTAATAGAATATTACGTCTCAGAAGGATTCTTGAAGATATACAAGAACAATAAGTTTTATCAACTCCTTTCCTAGTGGATAATACATTTACAATCAAAATGGCAAAAAATTCAATTGTTCACAATTGAACCAAACATATCGCTACAAAGTTGAACATTTGATTTAACATCTTGTGAAAGATGATAGTGTACAATTCAAGTATTGACCAATTAAGAATTAGCTAGTAGATATTCTCACCAAAAATCTTGAACATGAAAAATATAAGTTCAGAAAAATACTTACTTTAATGATAATCCCTTTAAATTAAAAGAGAAATGTAAATATTAATCTTGATAAATTAATCTATAAATTAACACATTCAATTTTGATAATTTTCCTCTTTTAATTTATGTGTGATAGTTTTATAAATAAAAATGCAAATCTTCATTTAAAATAATAAAACAAATATATATTTTTGTTGTTTTATTGTAGTTCCTCTTAATTGTTCCTTAATGTTTTACTATACGTCATGATTTATATGTTGTAATTTTAAATGCTACTAACATACTTATCTTTAGAAAAAAATATGTAAAAACACTCAAAGAAATATCATTCTAGAGGTGATGATCTTATCCTACTTCTTTTCTTTGTTTGTATAAGATCCTATGACTATCTCAAAATCCTTTTAATATTCTTGTATTTCAGTATTTTATCAATCTAATTTTTATTTTTACCAAAACAAATCATTGTGAAAATCACCTCACCAAACTAATTTTTTAAAATAATAATATATTAAATAAAATAAAGTTTCAGACCTGCAATATTGTTATAGTCACCATGCCACCAATTAAGAGACAATCAAATGCAAAATGGGTTGTTACAGTCACCATGAAGCTCAGAAGGGTTGGGTTTTAAAAGAGGTTAGTCTTCAATGAAAAAAGTGTAGTCCATTTAATAGACAGTATTAGGAAGTGAATAGGACAGTCATGCCATTTAACAAGGGATTGTCATAAGAAGGACCAATGAAAATGTATGACAATAAAGACAAAATATAGCATGCCATGACAGTGAAGTGAAGTATACAGTCAATGAGAGGAATAAGGAAAAAAGTTTTAAGGCCTATATGCAACAATAGTCCTCAGTAGCAGTCTTCATGACAGTCATGCCATCTAACAAGGGACTGTCATAAGAAGGACCAATGAAAATGTATGACAATAAAGACAAAATATAGCATGCCATGACAGTGAAGTGAAGTATACAGTCACTGAGAGGAATAAGGACAAAAGTTTTAAGGCCTGTATGCAACAATAGTCATCAGTAGCAGTCTTCATGCAAGTGTACAGACATCAAAGACAAGAGTTAAATGTGACATCATTGTAGCATCTGTAAAGAACAACTCTTATGAGGTAGACAGAGAGGTGTGCCAAGAGATTGTCTTAGTCAGACAATGTGTTACAAAAGTAATAGAATGGCATGAAAAAGTTAATTGGGATAGAGAATAGCAATGAACAGGAAGTTAAGATGTGACCAGTCTTAAATGAAAAGGACAGCAAAGGATAGTCTCCAAGAGATAACACAATGACAAGAAGTCAATAGCAAAAATAAGAATGCAAAGTGCCAAGATAATAATCTCAGAAAATGGAGAAGTGACAGTTCCATAAGGTATATTAAATAAGGAATGAGAATATAGTGAGGAGTGTGTATTGAGAAAAATGGATATTTTCTTGAAAGAGTGGAAATATGCTTTGGTTTACCATTTGCTGACAGTCCAGTGATAAAAGAGCAGAGATCATGCTATTGTAATGGAGTCACTAGTCAGGGTAGAAGCAAATGAGAAGAGAATCCTATGTCATGTTGATGGTTTGTTGGACCACGATCATAATACTGCATCTTAATTACATTCTATTATGGAATGCTCAATCGCAAGCTATCAAAAAGCTTGAAAATGAACATAAGGGCAGTGATAATGCAGTCATGGAGGCAAAATAGCAAATTGTGACAGTCAAGAAAGGCATAAATGTGGATGGACTGCCAACATAGAGAGAATTATGAAGGCTTAGAGTGAAGGGGACAACATACTTCAAAATGTATATGTACGGTTTAGTGTCACAAAAGCATAAGAGACAGTCAAAAGAGCTTTAAGAATCTGATGTACTTCCATGCTTAGGAACAGTTACAAGGTCAAGCATGCAAGGTAAAGTTTAAAACAAGATGAAGTGGCAACCTTGTGAAAGAAAACACAGTCATCACGGGGCAAATTTGAAAATAACATTAAGACTTTAGGGATATTTATGTATAACAGTGGCTTAGACCTGATGAGGTGAACACAGACTATGAGACCAATTTAGATTTCCCTTTGTGGCAGTAAGTGATCTGTGTTGGAGTGACACAGTGATTTTTATTGAAGCTGCCTACGTGGAGTGGTGATAGTGACTAAGAGGATTTATATTATTTTTATATATTTATATATATATTATATATATATTATATTTATATTTATAGATAATATATAAAATATAATATTATATTTATATAATATAATATTTATCTAGTATAATAATTATTTATATAATATATTATATTATATTATTATTTATATTAAATTATATTGTAGATATTATATATAATATTACACAATTTTTATTTTTAGATTAGTAATAAGTTTATTTTATTTATTTATATAAAAAGTCTTTACATCAAGGCATACCATCTGCATATTAAATGCCACTCCCCCATAATTATTAGCAGTGCCTATCTAGGATTATCAATCCCCTGGCTTTCACTAGCCGCCTAATTACATAGAGATGACACCTCAATTCAACTGTAGCTTCCCAACCTCCCAACTAAGAACCCAAAACACCCCCAGGCAACATCTAATTTATATTAAAAAAAACACCCATATATCTAATTACAAAGTGACCCTTACAAATTCATCATCTTTACAATATGTTTAGTACTAAACAAAACTTGAAACTACCCTGCAAAAAATTTCTAAGGAAGTCGATTCTCGGCTGCTTCAAAATTTGGCCACGTTGTGCTACTCCAGACATATCCATAGAGCCTTCCATTTTAGTCTTTAACAGATTAGGTAGGCTTTAGAACAAAATTTTCAAAAAGCTTGCAAAAAACACCCATAATCCTGCTTGCCACCTCTGTGCCTAATCACCATGCCTGCTTGTCTTGGCTCTCCGTGCTCCTCTTCTTCTGGCCGAGCGCTTCCTTCGAGGGACCTGTTGAGGAATGTTTGAATCCACCTGGCTTGCTACAAGCTCATGGCATCTTAACACCAATTTCAGATTTTTCCATGCTGCTAATTCTTCCATTCTATAGGCATCTCTATCAATCCTCCTTCGCCACCTCACAAACGGGACCACATCCAATTCATCCGCTTCTTCCATGTGCTTAATCCCTTTAGTAATGTTAAACCCGACACCCATAACTGCCCATTCTAAAAATGAGTCCATTCCTAGTAGAAAATCTTCCTCAAAAAATGAGTGCATTACCCACTTAATCACTTCAAATTCCTCATTCAATTCTAAGCCCCACACAAAAATCATGGAGGCAATATCTACATTCAACCTTCCCCTATGTTTTGCTCCCATGAAAAAATTCCCTAGTGTCTCCAACACTGCTTCAATAACATCGTCATGCAAGAATTTTAACAAAAACTTCAGCCTAAACTCGATGATTGGGCTAAAAAACCCTTTTTTCTGCTTCTTCGTTGTGAAAGTGAACATTGCCTCCATTTTCACTCTGAGAACACTTTTATCACTTTCTGCTGAAATTTTATTCTACTTTATGAGTGCACTTTACTCCATTTTGCAATCTTAAAAAGGTTGCCCATCCGTGCTAAACACTTCCATCCTAATTCTACCCGTCTGCTTGTCATCAATGAGAGTACTGCCTCCACCATCATTACATCATCAAGCTCATTAATTAGAAAATATGTAAATCTTTTCCCTTGAGTTGCAAAGGATGACCATCACTCCCCATGTCCTTCTAATTATTACACCGACTTTGACATGTACCTGCTCTCCTTCGCCACTAACCTCCTTTGGTTTTTTTGTTAAAAAGTCATCTTTTTTATCGTTAGCCCTCCTACTTGCAATTAATATCTAACATTGACATTTCTTCACATCGGCGCTCATGATTACTTACCCAGGACTACCATATCTACACACTGTCCCAAGGGATTCCACTGCCACTATATTCACCCTCCTCAAAAAGCGCTTGTCTGAAATCTACAAATTTAAATTCACCAGTATTATTAAAAGATATTGCCCACTTGGATAGACTGTGAACCTCTCTGTTTCCCAAGCATCCAATATGGCTCACTTGAAAGTCCTCAAAAAATTCTAATTCTTTGAGAATTTCCCTTATGTAGTTCTGCAAATGCCAAGCCTTTGCCGCCATATTTGCAATTGCTTGAGTGATGATCAATGAATCCCCTTCTAAGTGGATTTTTGAAACTCCCAATGATCGAGCCATGCCAACAACAAGCAAGGATGCCTTAGCTTGAACCACATTATTTGTCCCATCTTCTAGCTTTTTAGCTCCTATAGCAATCATACTTTCCAAGACTATCTCTGACTATTGCACCTGCCCTTGATGGGCCAGGGTTGCCTTTTGCAACCCCATCAAAATTCACCTTATGCCACCCTTCTAATGGTTTTACCCAACACACTTCTTTAGTTGTTGCCCTCTTAGCATTTGACTCCTCTCCCCCCTTGGTTAGCCTTATCTTTATCTCTGGCCAAGCTTTTTGGATTATGCTATCATCCAATGTATAAGGAATTCGTAAATTTTGTGATTGCGAAGTTGCAGTACCTACAACTTCTTTTATCATATGATCAATTCTACTCAAAAGTCTACTTTGAGATTCCTTTTTATCCAAAAAAATTCTCCAATTCCACTCTTTCCAAATCTCCCAAACCACAATAGAAGGGCTGATTATCCATATACTTGAAAGTAAAGATTTCTTCTAAAATGAGGGACAACCTTCAAAGACCTCTTTTAGTGTCTTTTGAAGAGGTCCTTTCCATCCCAATTTCAACTTCAGGTTCTCCCAACATCTTGCTGCTACATTGCATTGAAGAAGCAAGTGATCTATTGATTCCTCAACAACATCACACATCACACATTTTGTTGGGCCTGCATAACTGAGTCTTTTCCTCCTCTCCCCTATCAAAATTCTCCCCCTCACTGCTAGCCAAGCAAAGGTGCCCACTTTTGGTAAACAATCCTTATTCCAACGAAGCTTCTTAGCCCAAAAATTATCGCCATCTAGATTATCCAATAACTGATAACCAATTTTAACTAAGTAATTCCCATTCAAAGACCCACACTAGACCACTTTGTCCTCATTTTCTACATTAGCAACACTTTCCTGTTATGAGAAATGTCTTTCATCCTCTCAACTTGCTGATCTGATAAACCTTCATTACCTACCTCCTTCCAACCCCATTCCTAGCCAAGGGTGCCCTGCTTTAGTTCTAAATAATCTCGCACCTTGTCACCCCATCTTTGTAAAAAGAGTAGCCTAAGCTCCTACAAGTCAGCCTCTTCTCGCAAATTTGGAAAACCTTCCCACAAGTCATCCCAAAATTTAGCTTTGAGACCATTTCCTATTTGCCATGAGATATGATTAATAATAATTGGCCTACAAGAAATAATAAAGTTCCAAATGGTTGAACCTTTAGGCAGGTTTCAGATAGTTAGGATCCTATGATCATTTGTTGAATCAAGATATTTTTCCTTCAAAATTTTAACCCATAATAGCTCTGGATTTGAGTATATGCTCCAGACCAGCTTTGCACCAAGAGCTTCATTCATGAGTTGCCAATCCCTTAAACCAACCCCACCTTTGTCTTTAGAACGACGAATTTTGTCCCATGCTAACAAAGGAATTTTTTCCTGCTCACTAGCACCATTCCAAAAAAAACTTTCTCATTCATTGCCCTACAATCACTTTCTTTGGAACCTTTAAACACATCATTGAATAAACTAAGATAATTGAGATTACTGATTTTAGCATTAAGATCCTACCTATAGTAGTTAACCACTTGCTCTTCCACCCATCCATCCATCTTAAACAACTATTTATCAAATCTTTCCAAACACTTGCCTTATTGGCACCCTCGAAAAGAGGTATAACCAAATATTTATTAGGGAGGGATCTTGATCTCATCCCAAGTATTTTGCATATTTCCATCTGTTTTTGAATGGGTGTATTAAAAAAAAGATTTTTGATTTCCTCCAATTTATACATTGCCCTGATGCTTTACCATAAGCGTCTAAGGTCTCCTTCATCACCCGATCTTCTCTAAAGGCGGCTTCCCCCATCAAGAAAGTGTCATCAACAAATTGTAAATGTGAAATGGGATCAATACCTTTTGCAATTTGATGCCTTTCCAATGACCATTACTACGTTTCCTAGAGATTAGTCTCCCTAAAACCTCAGCCAAGAAAATAAAAAGAAAAGGTGATATAGGATCACCTTGTCTGATCCCTTTAGTTGAATCAAAGAAACCTTGGGGACTTCCATTAACCAACACAAAAAAATGAGGGGTGCTGATACAACTCTAAACCCAAGCCACCCATTCTTTGCAAAACCCTAGTTTCTCTAGAACTTTCAACAAAAAACCCTTGTTTACTTCATCATAGGCCCTTTTAATGTCTAATTTGACCATCATTCTCTCAGTCTTTTCCATTCAGATAGAGTGGATGGTTTCATGTGAAACTATAACACCTTCAAAAATTGATCTATTTGGTGAGAAACCACTTTGCCCAAGTGAAATCACCGGTCCTCCAAGACCCTTTTCGATCTATTAGCTATGACTTAAGATATTATTTTGTAGACCGTGTTGCACAAGAAAATTAGTCTAAAGTCCTCAAAGGAATTGACCACCAACCTTTTTAGAATTAAAGCAATGAAAGTGTTGTTTAAATCTTTGAGAATGAAACCACCCCTCCTTGATTCCTCAACCACCTCCCATAGATCGTGTGCAAAGATATTCCATAATTTTTGAAAGAAAATTGCTAGAAATCCATCTGGGCTAGGGGATTTATCTCCACCCAAATCAAATAATTCATTTTTGACTTATTTTATGGAAACTTCCTCCATAAGCATAGCATTCTGGGCCTCATAAATACAAATAGGAATTACATCTAGAATGTTTAAATCAATCATCAACTCATCAAATTTATCTATAAAGATATCTGAATAAAAGCTTATGGATTCCTCATTGATTTGATTAGTATCATTCAAAACATTACCATTTGAGTCCTTTATAGATAAAATCTTGTTATTTGATCTACACACCTTAATAGAATTGTGAAAGAATTTAGTGTTCCTATCACCATCCTTTAACCAGGTTTCTCGAGATTTTTGCCTCCAAAAAATCTTTTCCCGAGCTAGAGCTTTTGAGTATTCTTTATTCAAGATCTTTTCATAAGCATAATCCTCTTCACTCATCCCATTCTCAATAAATTTTGTATGTAGGTTATTCAAATCCTCCTCTAATATGAGCTTCTCAACAAAAATATTCTTAAAGGATTCCCTATTCTACTTTTTAAGCTGCTCCTTGAGGAATTGGAGATTTTTGAAAAAAATGAAAACTTTATTACCTAAACGTTTTGGGGTGCTTCTCCACCAATCAACCACCAGATCCTTAAACCCTTTTGCCTGAAACCACATTGCTTCGAACTTAAAAGGGCAATGATCCGGTGTAGCCTCTTCTTGAATTCTCAGACCTATGGGATAGTGATCTGATCCAATTATGGGTAGAATCTCAGCCTCACACATCCACTGATGATCAATCCAATCCCCCACTAACAAAAACCGGTCCAAATTTTTAGCCATATTAAGAAAACCACCTCTCCGGTTTGTCCATGTAAACTCACCATTTTTGAAGGGCAATTCAATTAGACCATTATTCACAACAAAGTCGCAGAAATCCTGTTGGCTTTGTCCTATCCAACATAAACCTCCCATTTTATCTAAAGGTCTCAAAATAACATTAAAATCACCTCCCAGGAGAAACATCCTTTCATCCTCAATGCCTAAAATTTCTGATAGTTCTTGCCATAACACCTTTTTCTAGGCTGAGCTAGTTGGACCATATAAGTTGATTATTGAAAATCTTACCCTAAGCTATTTAGAGTCAACTCTCAACCATTGCCAGAATCTATCTTGTCGAATTACTTGAACATCAACTATTGAGTCGTTCCATAGGACACCAAGGCCCCCTTGAAGCACCTACAACCCCTGTAAGAATGCATTTCCATCTACTGAAACATCTATAAAAGGAGTCAAAATTAGGCTCCTTAATTTTTGTTTCTTGTAGCAAAGCCAGGTCAGGCCTTGTTTGATCAAAACATCTTTTGATCATGCAGATTTTGTCAGGGGAATTGCAACCCCTAACATTCCATGATAAGATTTTCATGACTGTTGGGAAATCAATTTACTCTATCCAACTACATTTCCAACCATTTCAAGACGCATGGGTGATCCCACAATAGTGGTTTACAATTTTTGGCCAAACTGGACACTGAAATTATTATTTTTAATTGAATCTTCACATTCGGGAACCTATAGCGGCTAAACCGTGAAGAATTTGAAGATGATGCAAACTAGAGTCTCATCACGTTTTGTCTGTAGATTCTTAAAATATTTTTTTCAAAATTTTTGGAATCAGATTACACTTCTTTTTCCATCTCCCACGAAAACTATTTTTTTTCAAAAAACAACATTTTTAAAAAGTAACGCACACCGTATAACACATAACTTTTTTTCCATGAAGGATAAAATTCTAATTCTTTCGAATTTAGATTCGTAACTCCAATATCTAGTGCTTCCACTTGGTTAGAAAGTTTTTATTGAATATTTTTTCTTTAATAAAGTTTCAAAGTCAAACCAATTACAATTTAGACATAGCATGACCATATAACACAACTTTTTTTGTATATATCAAAATTCAATTTTTTGTTTTTTGTTGGATCAAGGACTTCAATATCTAGTGCACTCATATTTTTCAATTTTTTTTTTATAATATGCTATTTGTCCACATGTGCAGAACAAAGACCTTCATTTTCGATGAAAAACCTATGTTTAATAAAACTAAAAAAACAAATACATAAAAAACCAAAATATATTAAAATTATATTCGTTGGATAGCTCGTTCGAGGACTACCTAATTCTAGTTGGGTTTGTGAAGATCTCTCCATCTTCATCCTCAACTCGAGGTCCGAAATGCCAAAATTCAAGTTTTTTTGTGTCTTAGGGGGGATGAGGAATAAGGGGGGTTCGTTCGAACCAAGGTTCATTCAAACCAGGGTTCATTCGAACCCCCTTTTATAAGGGGTTTTGTTGGATTTTTTGGCGTGAAAGCATTAAAAGGGTTCGCTCGAACCTAGGTTCTAGCGAACCCTTAATGGGTTTAGTCGAACAAATTGGTTCGTATGAACCCCTAAAATCAAGTTTTTTGCCATGCATTCATTTTTTGTGAGTTTTCCTTCCTCACTTCAATTGTAAACCACTATTGTGGCCTCACCCACATCCTATTGGTTTTAGGTCCACGTTTCTTTTTCTCTCCAACCTTAACCTTATTGATTGAAGCTGAAGATTGCTCTAATGTTATTTTCTCAATAATCCCTATGTTATCTTGCAAACCTAACACATCCTCACCTCCAAGCTCCTCATTTGAAGCCAAATCTGTATCTGAATCTTCTAGGTTTCCCCCACTATCTCTGACACCTTCAAAAGCACTATCTAGATTTTGAATAGGGGAGATGGGAATGTCCTTAAAGGTGGTTTCCTCATTCTCCATCATTCTGTCATCTTCAAGAAGCTTGTCCTCTGCAGCTCTATTCTACCTATTAATGCATGGAGATTTTTGTTCTCATTCTTCACCAGGCTTTTCATCTCGACTATGCATGAGCTTGTCAACACTTCCTTTTTTGTTTGGTGATTGGGAGTTTCCTTGCAAGCCTAGTTCAAGTTTAGTTCACTCAACCATTATGTGGGAAAGCTGACCCGAAACATGAACACCACCAATAAAAGGAGATTAATTCTACCTTCATTCACACCACTTCCATTTTTTTGAGAAACAACTTCTACCATCTGCAATATGAGTCCAACAAGGTTTTCACTTTCTCTACCCTTTTGATAATAAAACTTTCCACATTTTGGCTAGATTCTTGGTTATTCCAAACTTGAGAGTTTGCCTCAGAGCCACTTTAAAAAATAATATCTATTTCCTCTTCCTGGACCCCATCCTAGTAGCAATTGGTCCCTATTGTTATACAGGACGAGCTACTTTGGTGTATTTGATAGATCCCCCATTCCTGCAAGTTCCATTGTTCTTCCCATTCATTAGATTTAGTTAAACTCACCAGCTCCTCAGCTAGGGAGTTCTGGGCTAGTCCTTTCCCCTTCTTCACATTTGGACAGTTTCCTTCTATGTGTTATTTCCCTGTGCATTTTGAGCAAGATACCATTGCATCCTCAATCTCCACCACTTGATGCCAAATACCTTCCCCTGTATTTAACTCTATTATTTCTAGAAGTGGGTGGATTATCTGCCATAAAATGAAAACCCTAGGAAACATGCTATAATCTAATTTTTCCACGGTTTCCTCCGACTTCACAAAAACACCTAGAGTTTGTTTCCAATACTTTTGAGGGTTTCTAGATCCCAATACTCCTGTGGGAGATTCTTCAATCTGATCCACACAGGAAATTCCTCAATGTCTGCTGTATTAGGATCAATGTTTGGTGTCCAATATTTTATATAGAAGCCCCTTCCTCCCATCAAGAATGGGCACTATTGATGATCCATTCTTTATCCTGAGTTGTTTGGAAAATCACCAAATAGAAACCATTTTCAAGGGTTTTAAGACCACAGTCTTTGCCCCATTGTTCGTCACACCAAGCCCTAATCTTGGAGTAAGCTGACCATTTCCTTCCCCATTTCATGAAAAAGGCATGGGCCTTAAGAAAACTAACAGAGCCACTACATTCTCTATTTTCCAACAACAAAGAAATCACAGTAGTGTGGGAAAAGTTAGGCATTACCAAGTGCTTGGTTTTGCCTTCTCATCCTGTTGCTTTAGGTGCCAAAACTTTTCATCCAACTATTTAAAGTCCACCCTTTCATTTAAAAACATCGACCTGAACCTCATATCATTCTACACATTTTGTCTGGCTTTTCAACCAACATTTTCTATGGCATCAGTTCTAAAACCATGGTTAGCCAGAGCCTTCCATGTCTGATAGGTTTCATTCCTTCTGGGTTTCTGAGCATTTCTTCCCTTTTTGTTGTTGAAAGGCCATCTGGGCTGCGTTCCTCCATCATATTGCAACCCCCGGTGTCTTCAGAAACCCTGCCTATGTCGATGCTTTTCCATTTTTATAATTCACTGGTTTGAATACTTTTACTATAATATTACATAAAATATATTATATTATTATATTATATATATGTAAATTATATTATATTATTATTTATATATAACTCATATAGAATATAAATATAAATGTAATAAATGATATATTTTATAATAATATATATAAAATATAATATTGTTATATGCATTGTATATTATTATATCATATATAAACAATATATAAATAGATTTATATTAAATAATATAATATATAAATGATGGAGAATAGATATAAATAAGGATTAGTAGAATTATTAAGTGATGATTATTATTTAATATAAATTTCAGTGCTCCTTATTTACGCCAAAGGCGTATCCTATTTGAGAAAGGCTGAGCTAAATTATGAAATCTACCGTTCATCATATTCAAAAAGGGATGTCATACGATTGCAATGATAGTGATCATTCATTTTATGTTATCTTTTTCCCATTTTTTGCTTGCCTTTTCTCGCCGATTTTATTTTTAATAAATACAGTTATCTCGAGTGTTGGATAGATGTCTCATTGCAAAAATTTATATTGGCACCCCCTCACATCCCTTCCACATTCTGTTTTCCACTGAATCATGCCTTGGAAATCATTGGAGAAGCATTGAAAATCCATATTCGGTCTGCAAAACTCCTTGAAGCCATCGCCTTTACCCTTCTCCCACTTCTTTTGTTTGTAATCCTCAGCCACAGGGTAATCTCAAAGCCCCCCCTCTCAGCAAAATCATGATGAAAAATGAACTATTGGGCATAGATGCCTTCATTCGTGCCACAAAAAAAATGGAAGCATAGACAAGGCATGTTAAGTGTTTGACAAAGTGCTTCAAAGAGATGTGGTCTCAAATATGCACAAAAAATGGATTTGTTGAAAAGGCTTTAGAAATTTCCAAGTAAATGCAATTGTCAGGTTTAAAGCCAAATTCCACAACCTTTGCTAGCATCCTCCCTGCCCAATGCCAAAATGGGACCTTTGGAATGGTATGGACATCCATCAAAGCATAAAGGATAGAAGAAGTAACTGCCCTGGTAGAAATGCATGTAAAAAATGGAAGCATTAACAAGGCACACAGACTGTTTGAAAAAATACCTGAAGTAGATGCCATCTCATTGATTGTAGGACATGTGCAAAATGGATTTGTTGAAAAGGCTTTAGAAAATTTCAAGCATATGCAATTGGTAGGTGTAAATCCAAATTCCACAACCTTCGCCAATTTCCTCCTTGCCTATGCAAAAATGGGAGCTTTGGAATAGGGCATGAACATCCATCAACGAATTTGGATTTTTCAGTGTTGAATTTTGAGGTTAAAGGTTTAAAGAGAAAGCTTAATTTTCTAGTGTGGTCTGGAGGTTTGAAGGGTTGGAATCAAACAGCTGAGGACTTGAAGTAAGAACAAGATGAAATTGAGGATTTTTCCAATATTTTATGTTGGAAAAAGATTGTTGAAAAGAATGACCTTGCAATATGGAAAAAGCCATCAAGTCACATGAACTGTGTGAAAACACACAAAATCTTCAAGGTTCCTAGCTTTTGTCAAGATGATATTCCAGATACTCCTTGGTATGATCTTTCTTCAAATTATCTTCTGCTTTATGAAATGGGATAAATATATTAGATCTCAGCTTGGCCTTTAGACGTTTTTTTACATATATGATTTTATTTAAATGACACAAGTTTAACTTTATTTGTGCCTTCATACTTTGGAACTGTTTAGAATCTGTTCCTTGTTATTTGGTTTTGCAATTCAAAATTGTCTCCCATTTGCTTTCTACAACTCATTTGAAAGATATAAGAAGATGGAAACTTGTATAAGTCCCCTTCCATAGGTCAATAATGTTCAATATATCGCTAGAGGGGTTCTAGAAAAGTGGCCAATATGTTTAACAACCATTCCACCTCGAATAAGTAGTGGAAGTGTGGCAGGAATCACAACTGACAATTTTAGCCAAGACATCCAACTTTGAAAAAACTGGGTGGCAAGCTACAAAAAATTAATGATCCATTTGCCCATGGGAGATATCACAACATCATGGACATGAATGCTCATATGGGTGGTTTTTCTACTACCTTAGCTAATGACCCTGTGTGGGTTATGAATGTTGTTCCAGCAGATGCTAAAGACAACACACTCGGTATCATATATGAGTAGGGATTAATTGGCACTTATCATGATTGGTAATGCCTCTGCACCCTCTCTCCTACAATACATTATGTAATTTTTCAAAAATTGCTTCACTTGGAGTCATCTGTTGGGCACCAATAATATAAAGTCACTTCCGTAAATGGTGTTCCTATCTTGACTAGATGTAGGCGTGAATCTTTCTCAACATATCCCCGGTCGTATAATTTAATTCATGCAAATGGAGTTATAAGCATGTACCAAGATAGGTAATCTAGCCTACACTTCTATCATGGCAATTAGAATGTTTTTCACTTTTTATGACTTTGGTTTAAGATAATCAATAAAGCATACTTGCGATAACTGAAGATTACAATGCCAATGAAACTGTATTTTTATTACTATTGTTGTTTTCCTTTGTGAATATTGTAGTTTATTTTAGTCGCAAAAGTCTATAATGTTTTACTTGTTTTTGTTTAGACCAGAATTTTCCCAACATGTTCACTCACTTGTTGTTCGTCTAGGTTGATGCTTCTATTTCAAGTTATAATTCAATATGTACTTGCTTCAGTATCTATAAGAAGAATTCATCATAAATCACATATCTTCTTATATTTTCAGATATTTTTTAATGAAAATTTTATGATGCAGATGTGATGTTGATGACATTCTTTTGGAGATTGGATGTATCCTGTGTCCATAAGGGACAATGATATTGAGAGACGATATAGATACTCCAGTGAAAATATAAAACATAATCGATGGCATGAGATGGAAGAGTTGGCTTGGAAATCATGAAAGTGGTTCCTTTGCAAGGGAGAAACTCCTAATTGCAGTTAAGGAGTACTGGACTGGTACAGAGAAGGCAAAAGAGAATTTTGTGAGGATTTATACGTCATGATTACAATTGAATTAGAATTTTGCAAAACAGAGTGAGGGAGATGAAACAAGAATTACTCTCTTTGTATTCTACAAACTGAGTTTGGAATATGAATACCTATCTATTATAAGGTATAGAAAAATGGCACCTTTCAGCTTCGCATTATGCTCCAACTTAGTGCTCTATAAAATCCTTTGCACTTAACACCTTCAAATATGCGTGCAACTCTGTCTTGTGTACATTTAAAAAAAGTGTTGTCAGTCAGTTTTCATTATGCAATGCCATTTAATAGAGATGCGGATGCAGGAGTAAAATTCTGAACCTACCATCATTTGATCAACGTCCTCCATTTTCATAGTTGGTCCAAAAAGGACAAGCATTGATATATTGGGAGCACAAATCTACACAATCAGCTAAGTGTCACAAACCTAATTTGGTTTAGTCGTTTATGGAAAATAAACCCATTCGAGATTTTTTTCTTGGCTATGATTATGAATAGTTTTAGCAACTCACCATAATGTCAGTGCAAGCAGATCTGGGCAAACTATGGACTGAGATCTGAAAATAAAACAAATTTTGCAACTGCCCCACACCCTGAATGCTCTGTATTTTCCAACATTTGTCGGCTTTAATTACTTTTATTGAGCTCATACTTTCCACATTAAGTGTTTGTAGTTCAACACATCCACTTATATCAAGAACTTTAAGTCTCACCAAAGTAGAGAGCCACACAAGTGTTCTCAAGTTTGAATTAATGTACTTAGACAAAATATTCTTCTTTACGTATCTTTTGGAGATTAAATATATATTTTCTCCCTCTGTTGCCTTTAAACAACCAATTTGTGTGTATGATGACTAAATTCATCTCCATTATGATACTTTATAAATATAAATTCATTGATTCATATCATATGAATTTAGCTTCAAAAATTCTAACCTACTTGTCAAATTCAGCTCAGTAACTTCTGATGTTTGTGTGATACACTGAAAAAGACACAACCATACAGTTGGTCAAGCTTTGTTTTTTGTACTGGTTTTAATGTAGGGCTTGAATTGACCACACCAGTCCTCTGATTCCGACCTTCATGTGTCGTGGTCTATGAATGAATTTCATAACGTGGTCTGCATAGCCAGAGCTTTTCCAGGTAAATATTTGATGGTTACATAATATTTTGGTGAAATTCCAAATTACAATCAATATATTTTTAAAAAGCATTTAATTAAATTTTTAGTTAGATATTTCAGTTTATTATAGTAAAGTGTTTATCTTAAGAGTATTATGAAAAGATAGGTAATAGATTGAGTTTTTTTATTGTAGGTTTATTTCTTAATACTTTAATCAATTCTTTTTTGGTTAATAAATGTTATTTAATGACATAATATCTATTTTAAAAATATTTGTAAGAAAACAAATTATGTTGTAATATATGTTGTTTGTGTTTTGATTGCTATATACATTATCAATATTAATATGTTAATTAAAATATGTTTGCAATTGTATTTATAAATGTGAAAAAAATAACAATAGTATATTATAATTTGAATGCTAAATTAGTAACAAATACTCAAATCTTTCTCACAATAATATAGATAATGCCAAGTTTTTATATTATATAATACATAGGCTAGTAGCCAACACAATGCTCACAATTATTTACAATTTATAGTTTATTTAATAGCATAAGACTTATAAAGCAATATTTTATTAATTTATTTTATTGTTGAATGTATTTTGTTTATTGATAGTGGTGTTGTGGTATGTTACTTAATATACTATTATTTAAAAAAATTAAATACTCATTTATTGTAACATTAACTTACACAACTTTATTATTTAATTTCATTATTATTTATTTATTAATCTTATAAGCCATTAATTTTTCTCTTTTAGACATATAAACATTGATTTACATACATACATGTAAAACATTCACCCAAATTTTTGACATAAATACATGCAACCCTTTACAAAAATTAAGTCCAATCGATTAACTTTAATGTTCAATGATCCATGTTTATGGAGATAAGGGAGATAGAGATTTATATCTCTAGCTCTCTATCACTCTATCTTTCCATCCATATCTCTCCCTCTCCCTCTTCCTTTGTATCTATGTATATCTTCCTCTTTATCTCCCTAACTCTATCTTTATCTCTCCCTCTACCTATCTCTATATCTCTATCTATTTTTCTCCCTCTTTCTTCTTATCTCCTTAATGCAAACATAACATGAACCTATTTGTAATGAAGCCTAGTTATCTTCCTAATTTAGATGTTTTTGTAGTCATGTTTGGATCCCTGGAACTGGATGCATAGTTGATTTGAATCTCACACCTATCCATGTAAAACCATGTCCCACAAACTAGAGGACGATGCAAAACTGCGGAAGCACAACTAATATTTTTTCTTAAAAGTTAAAACAAGATGAGTAAAGTATCCTACTCTAACCACATACATCCTATAGGCTACGTAATGAGTCTACATGTGAACACCATTACTTATTTATTAACCAAACCATAGCATAAGAATATTAAACTCAAGATACAACTTACAACAACACATTAAACCATTGCAAGATAAATCTAACACATAGAAATGTAATGACCATATTTCCATAGATACAACACCATTAAATCCAATAATGAATAGATCATAAATATTATTACAATTACACCACAAAGGTTCACCTCGATACAAATGAGGTATTACAATTATATATATGGATCCACAGTTACAATGAAGAAGGAGAACAACTCCCGAGAACCACACCAACTCCTTGAACAAGAAGATCCTACCATCACGAACAAGAAGAGAAACTCAATAGTGTAAGATGCATGCCACCCAACCATCTGGTACCTGTAGGCCCAACCCCCATGCTAGGAGATAGTAACAGGAAGCCAAGACAACCTATTACCTCTAGACAGAGGCAATATACAAAAATACTTACAGAATAGATAAACAAGAATTAGGGTCACATTGCTTCCAAAATCGCAAAATCAATCACCAACACAATACAATAAACTGACTGTTGACATAGGAGGAGTGTCATCACAAAGGTTGCATTGGTTATCCAAAGGAGATCTTCCTAGGTCCCGACCCCCCTCTAGGGTTATCCTGGTAACCTCTCATGATTCCGGCCCCACATGCACACCAGTGCGAAATCGGTTATCTTTTGAGAAGACAAGATAACGATCTAGCCATTCCAGGCCTTCCTGACTCATCTCAAGTCTCATACAAGCCCTTGAGCCAATGAGCAAGGCTAAATATCTTGTTATATGTGTTAAGCTAATAGATTATTTAATTCCCACTTGATTATACTGACTCCCACACGAGTTGTCCTGGGACCACTTTGTGTCCCGACCCTGGCTGAAAGCCACTCCCCTATCGACAACACCTAACTCAAACCACATGCCAAGGGTAGACCGTGCACTAAAAACAAAACCACAACAATAACCAATACACCTCAAAAGGTAACACATCCCTACGGATGTCCAATACTGAAACCCAATATGTGCACTACCCAAGAAACTCAAAGGGTGAACTAAAGTTACAACAACCCTCTTTACCATTACAACTCTGGATGACTTAGATTCACATAATGACAAATACTTTCCCCCCCAGTACACAATTACCGAAACACGTGTTTTCAAATACAATTCAAGAACATAATCAAATACTATCCTTCGGATTTCCTAAATCCATTGAAAACAATTCCGCATAGTTAAAATGCACCATTTAAATATAACTCCAACATATAATTAATAGCAAGAAAACTAATTGCATATCTTCTAATCTTCACAAGTACTCATAAAATTAACTCAATTTCCTTAATAAAATAAATCAATTATTTCCATTAAATTAATCATGCTTGTAATCCTTATTAAATTACTCATGCATTAAATAAATATATTTAATATATATATAATTATATATATATACATATAATTATATATTATTTAATTATAAAATTAATTATACTTTTCCAAATTCCAATTAATTAATTACAACACAATTTCCAAAACAAATATTATAATTACATATATATATATATACACATAATATATAAATACAAATTATGAATAATATGTATATTATATATTATATATATAATATATATTTATTAATTAAAAAGTAACCATTAAACAAAATGAAACTGTGCATATGCACCAGGGCCGACTCAATACAGCCGAGCCCTTCCCACTATGGGGTCGACAACGTCGGCCGCTCCAGCGCTGCCTGTGAAGACAACGCTAGGTGCTGCCCTCCCCGCCGACTCCCATATGGGAGGGTCGGCGGTGGGGGTAACTCCCCAGCCCTCACAAACATTTAATATATATTTTTTAAAAACTTAAAACCCTGCGATTTTCTATAAATCGCCGTACGATTTAAATTCTAACTTTTTTCAATTTCGTTTAATCTAAAATTTCTTCAAGAAATTTACATTGTTTAAAATCCAATACTATATTTATATATTAAATATATATATGTATATGTACATATATATTTCAATATATATATATATTTAAATATGAATTAATCCAAGCACTGGTTAAAATTGGGCAATAATTTTTTAACAGAAGAAGTTTTTCTACAGGAAAGCTCAGAGGTTTCATTTTCCCAGAAAATTAAAAGAAATAGGAAACTAAACAAAATAATGATTTTCTATAGAGAACTATAATTCTTTTTGTAACAATCTATTTCGAATGAACAAATACACAAAGGATATTTAATTATTTTCTACAGAGGTTTCACTTTCATGGAAATCTTTTAAAAGAAAGAACAAGAACTTCTACAATATTGAAAAATCCTTTCCTAAACATTTCCAATTTGTATTACAGTAATTAAAATAACTTTCCAATACAAAATTCACAAAAATAGTAAAGGAACCTGTTCCAAAAGAACTGTTGCCTCGAGAATTGTTGTTGAGCTTCTCTGTAACTTCGAATTGCCAATGTAGCCAAAACTTCCTCCAGTAAATTTGCCTCTTCCCAGAAAACACAATACACAACCAAGAATTATACAGTAAATTCTCAAACAAATCTTGAGAGAGATCCACAATTTCCTCACCAATTTTTCAACAATCCACACAAAAACTCTCGTGAAACAACTTTCTTTTCTTTTCCCTAATATCTCTTCTGAGAATGAATTTTCAACAATTAGATAACAAATTTCTAACTCCCAGTTATCTTAAACAAAATATCTTTTCCCTCAACAACTTAGATATTTTCCATTCACATGCATTTAAATATAATAATACAATTTACTAATTGCAACCAATTTAAATATTTTTATTTATTTAATTACCGTTTATTTTTAATAATAAAATTTACTCAACAATAGAACCAAATTAAATTAATTAATTAATTAATTTATTCTAAAGCCCTTACAACAATAATTCATTTAATTAAATATTTAAATTAAATACACATTTAATCTACCAAATTAAATTTGTACAATAATAAAATACCCAGAACAACAATGATAAAACTAAGACCAAACTCAAACTGACGACAAACTGTACTAGGGTAAATGTATGACTAGGTAGCCCGTTACTATCTCCCAATATTACTGTTGAGTAGTGGACACACTCAAACCTGTGAAACTAGGTGAAGCTAATGTCCTATACCTGCAATCCTATAAACAAGCAAATGTCGCACATGTATACATATAGTAATTCATACACACCGTGAAGAGAGAATCGCGGAAATCACAGGGAACTTGCAAGCGAGTGATGCAATACCGTTCTCTTCACCAATACAATATCACATCAACTGACGAGATAATATATCAATTAAACTACAATAGGAAAATATATCAATACATCATCACAACTAAGCATCTATGCAACCATAAAGCATATTAACATAATCATCATGCACATAATGTTTAATCACATCAATATAATCTATCATCGCTCCACTGTCAGCGATAGAATAACCACAACATAAAACATAGTCTAACAAAGTATCTAAGCTATCAAGAAGACATAACAAATCGGAGGGGTGTCACATCCTCCGCCGCTAGGATCAGGCTTACTCCTGGAAGCCTGCAAACAAGTAAGGGTAGAGCTCCCTCATCCTGGTAGCATCCTCCCATGTAGCAGAAGTGTCATCTCTAGGATCCCACTGGACCCTCACCTGCTCAATATCTTGACCCCTGAGGGTGAGTCTCCTGTGCTGGGTAATGACCACGGGCTCCAAAGCTAGCTGACCGTCCTCTACCTATAAAGCAGTCCAACCAAGGATATGAGAAATGTTTGGATGATAAGGTCTAAGTACATAAACATGAAACACATCGTGGATATGCAAGAGATTGGGTGGTAAAGAAAGGCGGTAAGCAATTGGCCCAATCTTCTCTAGAATCTCAAAAGGCCAGACAAAATGAGGTGCAAGCTTAGAACCCTTTCCATAACGGATCAGACTCTTCCTCGGTTGCACTCGCAAGAGAACTCGGTCACCTACAACAAACTGGTGATCCACACGATGTGCATCCGCATACTTCTTCTATCTATCCTGTGCAGCTACTAAATGCTCTCTGATCCGATCCACCTGCTGCTCCATATCTTGTAACATATCTGGACCCAATAGAATCCTATCCTGCAACCTGTCCCAACTTAATGGAGTCTAACACAACCATCCATACAAAGCTTGAAAAGGTGTCATGCCAATAGAACTCTGAAACTCGTTATAAGCAAAGTCTACAAGATAGAGATAATCCTCCCATCGTGTCTGCTGGTCCATGACATACATGTGAAGCATATCTTTGAGAATTTGATTGACCCTCTCAGTCTGTCCATCCGTCTCTGGGTGATACGCTAAACTGAAGTTCAATTGTGTCCCCATATCATGCTGTAACGATGTCCAAAGAGCCGAAGTAAACATGGGATCCCTATCAGAAATAATACGACGCGGAATACCATGCAACCTCACAATGTCCTCCATGAACACTCTAGCAACTGACAAAGCGTTATAGGAGGAACAGATAGGTGAGAAGTGTGCCACCTTCGTCAACCTATCTACCGTCACCATAATCGCACCGTGTCATCACGAAGAGTTGGGTAAACCAATAATGAAATCCAATGAAATGATGTCCCATTTCCACTTAGGAACTAAATGAGGCTGTAGAAGACCAGCCGAATGTTGGTGTTCAACCTTAACTCGCTGACACTCCAAACACTGTGATACATAATCGGCTATATCCCGCTTCATACTTGCCCAGAAATAAAGCGGTCGCAGATCGACATACATCTTCTTCACTCCAGGGTGAGCTGAGTAAGGTGCCCGATGTGCCTCTATCAAAATCAAGGTATGAAGCCCTTCTGAAGATGGAACAAATATACGTCCCATGAATCTCAACAACCCATCTGTCTCCAAAGAATATCCTGAGTATATTCCCTCCAAAATCCTGCTTGACTCAATCTCAGACCTTACCTCCTGGTACTAGCTATATGTAGGAAGTGCGGTAAGAATCTGACTCCTCAAATCCATAGTTAGAGTCATCTTAGATAGTTCGTGCCTCCGTTGACTAAGAGCATCAACCACTACATTCTCCTTCCCTTGGATGTACTTCACCTCAAAATCATACTCACAGAGAAACTCCATCCACCGCCTTTGCCTAGCATTAAGGTTAGGATGGGTAAAAATATACTGTAGACTCTGATGATCACTGTGTAACTCAAAACGGTGGCCCAATAGAAAATGTATCCATCGAGTCAAGGCATGTACTACTGCAGCTAACTCAAGATCATGCGTAGGGTAGTTCAACTCATGATTCTTGAGCTTGCGTGACTCATACACAATGACTCATCCATCCTGCGTCAATACCGCTCCTAGCCCCTCTAAAGAAGCATCAACACATATAAGAAAGTCTCCTGTAGGATCAGGTACTGAAAGGATCAGTGCGCTAGTCAACCCCTCCTTCAAAGTTTGAAAAGAATCCTCGGTCTGCTCTGACCAATCAAACTTCTTCCCTTTCCTTTGAAGAGAAGTAATAGGGTGACCTACCCTAGAAAAGTTATGAACAAACCGCCTGTAGTAACCTGCTAGCCCCATAAAGCGACGTATCTCTGCCACATTCGTGGGCGCAGGACAATCCATGATTGCCTGGATCTTTGTAGGATCCACTGCAATTCCCTCTTCTGATATAACATGACCAAGGTACTTGACCTCAGTTTTGAAGAACTCACACTTAGACAAGTTGGCATACAACTTATTATCCCTTAGACACTGCAATACCTGCCTCAAGTGTTCTTCATGCTCCTCAACCATCCTGGAATAAATCAAAATGTCATCGAGGAATACCACTACAAACCTATCCAGGTACATACGAAAAACTCCATGCATTAGACTCATGAATACTAATGGCGCATTCGTCAACCCGAACGGTACCACTGTGAACTCATAGTGGCCATATCGTGTGCGAAACACTGTCTTATGAATATTAGCCTCTACAATCCGCAATTGATGGTATCCTAACTTAAGGTCAATCTTAGAAAAGACTGTCGCACCTTTGACTTGATCAAACAAATCATCTATTCTGGGTAGAGGGTATCGATTCCTGATGGTGACCTTATTTAACTGTCGGTAATCTATGCAAAGACGAAGATATCCATCTTTCTTCTTCACAAAGATCATCAGTGCTCCCCAAGGTGATACACTAGGGCGAATGAACCCCTTCTCCAACAACTCCTCAAGCTGTAGGCGGAGCTCCTTAAGCTCCCGAGTCGTCATGGGATAAGGTGCTCGTGAAATGGGTTCAGAACCAGGTAAAAGATCTACCTTGAAGTCTATGTCATGTTGAGGTGGAATCCCCAGAATATCATTTGGAAAAATATCTGCATACTGCTGAAGTATGGGGTGGCTATCTACGAAAAACTTCTCCTCTCTATCCCCCATCTCCAAATCATCTACTGTAACAACAAATAATGGCACCCCTATCGAACACATCTTCTCAACTGCATAGCTGAGATCATTCTCAGAGATATAGGCCTCTGGACCCCTACTAACTCTACCTCACTGCCAGATGCATCAGTACATAGTATCGACTTGCGTCGACAATCAATCACGACCCTATGAGTATCAAGCCAATCCATCCCTAGCACTATGTCATAAGAACCTAATGGTATAACATGAAGATCTGCAGTGGTGTGGAAAGAACCAATCTCCAGTCTACAATTCGGTACAAAGGAATGTACTACAACCCTAGCACCAGATGCTAACTCAACATGCCACTTACCCTCTTGCCTCATTGCTCCCAGTCTGTCACATGCCACAACGGAGGATGAAATAAATGAGTCGGAGGATCCTGAATCAAACAATATGGTAACCTGGTTACCCTGCAACATACCTATAGTCTCCACCACTGTACTTTGGTGGTTAGCTTGGCGGTTATCAACCGTAGCAAATACATGGTGTCCTCTGCCTGCATCCCCTATAGTCAGCTCTAACGCTGCTGGCCTCTGTGTATATCCTAACGTGCCCTTATTGGGACACGACCGAGCTATGTGACCTTGTTGGCCACAAGTGAAACACTCGGTACCTCTACCATAGCCCCTACCACCAGAAGGTGCATTAAACTGCTGAACACTACCCCTAAAGGTAGATTGAGAACTCTGCTATGGCTGTGCATTATTGAAGCGTTTAACATGCCTCCAAATCTGATTACCCCTTGTCTGATATCTATCATTCTGTCTAGGTGGAAAATCCTTTCATTTTCCTTGAGAGTTCTGGTATTGGCCACTCTGTGCTGGTGCCTGCTATGCCCTGGGTGGTCCAGCTCCCTGCGGCTGAAGTGCTACAAACTTGTACTCCAACATGACCACCTAAGGCCATAGCCAAATTCTCCTCAATAAGTCTAGCCTTATCCACCGCTACCTCCATGGTCTTGGGTTCGAAAACCCACACACCTCCACTAATTTGGGAATTTAAGCCCCTAAGAAAGTGCTGCACCAACATGCCCTCATCGTCACCTATGCTTGCGTACAATTTGAGCTTGTAAAAATGATGCTCGTACAACTCCACTGACATAGTCATCTGCAGTAGAGTGTGGAACTCATCCCCACGGCGCTGTCGCCAATGATCTGAGAGAAATCTGGCATGGAACCTCTCAAGAAACATCTCCCAAGACACAATACCAATATCAATATGGAGATTTTTCTCCTCCAATCTCCACCATGTGGAGGCAAATCCTCTCAGGTGCATAATCACATATCTGGCTCTAGTATTGCTACCATAAGGGTGCATAGCAAAGCATCGGTTCAGGTCAATTAGCCAGGTCTCTGCCTCTAAACCGCTGCCTAATCCATCGAATATGGGAGGTCGAGCCCTAAGTAAATCCCTCATATGTGCAGCTACAACTGCATCTGATTGAGATGGTACCTCTCTCTCTCTAACAACAATTTGATCTACCTCCTACTTTGGCCCAAGATGGGCAAGAGTCTCCTCCAATAATTGACACAATTGTGTGCCCTCGATCCCTGGTGGACCTGAATCCTGAACACCACCTTTCAGAATGTTCTGAGAAGCCGGCTTCTCCTCACGGTCTGAATCATGAGCAACATGCAGAGGTGAGTTCTGCTGACTACCCCTGTGTCTGCCTCCTCGACCACGACCACGACCACGACCTCTCCTAGGTGGCATGATCCTGCACAAACACACCAAGGTGTAAGAAAATATATGCAACTTAAATCCTACGCAAAAACTTAATGGTTCCAACAGTAACCTAGAGTTCCCAGTGTTTAAACCTAGGCTTTGATACCAAGTGTAAAACCCCATCCCGCAACCTAGAGGACGATGCAAAACTGTGGAAGCACAACTAATTTTTTTTCTTAAAAGTTAAAACAAGATGAGTAAAGTATCCTACTCTAACCACATACATCCTCTAGGCTACATAACACGTCTACATGTGAACACCATTACTTATATATTAACCCAACCATAGCATAAGAATATTAAACTCAAGATACAACTTACAACAACACATTAAACCATTGCAAGATAAATCTAACACATAGAAATGTAATGAACATATTTCCACAGATACAACACCATTAAATCCAATAATGAATAGATCATAAATATTATTACAATTACACCACAAAGGTTCACCTCGGTACAAATGAGGTATTACAATTATATATATGGATCCATAGTTACAATGAAGAAGGAGAAGAACAACTCCCGAGAACCACACCAACTCCTTGAACAAGAAGATCCCGCCATCACGAATAGGAAGAGAAACTCAACAGTGTAAGATGCACGCCGCCCAACCATCTGGTACCCGTAGGCCCAACCCCCGTGCTAGGAGATAGTAACAGGAAACAAAGACAACCTATTACCTCTAGACACATGCAATATACAAAAATACTCACAGAATAGATAAACAAGAATTAGGGTCACATTTTTTTCTAGAATCGCAAAATCAATTACCAACACAATACAATAAACTGACTGTTGACATAGGAGGAGTGTCATCACAAAGGTTGCATTGGTTATCCAAAGGAGATCTTCCTAGGTCCCGGTCCCCCTCTAGGGTTATCCTCGTAACCTCTCACGATTTCGGCCCCACATGCACACTAGTGCAGAATCAGTTATCTTTCGAGAAGACAAGATAATGATCTAGCCATTCTAGGCCTTCTCGACTCATCTCAAGTCTCATACAAGCTCTTGAGCCAATGAGCAAGGCTAAATATCTTGTTATATGTGTTAAGCTAATAGATTATTTAATTCCCACTTGATTATACTGACTCCCACATGAGTTGTCCTGGGACCACTTTGTGTCCTGGCCCTCGCTGAAAGCCACTCCCCTATCGACAACACCTAACTCAAACCACATGCCAAGGGTAGACCGTGCACTAAAAACAAAACTACAACAATAACCAATACACCTCAAAAGGTAACACATCCCTATGAATGTCCAATACTAAAACCCAATACGTGCACTACCCAAGAAACTCAAAGGGTGAACTAAAGTTACAACAACCCTCTTTACCATTACAACTCTGGAAGACTTAGATTCACATAATGACAAATACTTTCCCCCCAGTACACAATTACCGAAACACGTGTTTTCAAATACAATTCAAGAACATAATCAAATACTATCCTTCGGATTTCCTAAATCCATTGAAAACAATTCCGCATAGTTAAAATGCACCATTTAAATATAACTCCAACATATAATTAACAACAAGAAAACTAATTGCATATCTTCTAATCTTCACAAGTACTCATAAAATTAACTCAATTTCCTCAATAAAATAAATCAATTATTTCCATTAAATTAATCATGCTTGTAAATCTTATTAAATTACTCACGCATTAAATAAATATATTTAATATATATATATATATATATACATATATAAATATATTATTTAATTATAAAATTAATTATACTTTTCCAAATTCCAATTAATTAATTACAACACAATTTCCAAAACAAATATTATAATTACATATATATATATACACATAATATATAAATACATATTATGAATAATATGTATATTATATATTATATATAATATATATATAGCCATACATAAATATAATATACATTTATTAATTAAAAATTAACCATTAAACAAAACAAAACTGTGCATACGCACCAGGGCCGACTCAATACAACCGAGCCCTTCCCAGTATGGGGTCGGCAGCATCGACTGCTCCAGCACTGCCTATGAAGACAGTGTTGGGCGCTGCCCTCCTTGCCGACTCCCTTATGGGAGGGTCGGCGGTGGGGGAAACTCCCTAGCCCTCACAAACATTTAATATATATTTTTTAAAAACATAAAACCCTGCGATTTTCTATAAATCGCCGTACGATTTAAATTCTGACTTTTTTCAATTTCGTTTAATCTAAAATTTCTTCAAGAAATTTACACTGTTTAAAATCCAATACTATATTTATATATTTAATATATATGTGTATATGTACATATATATTTCAATATATATATATATAAATATGAATTAATCCAAGCACTGGTTAAAATTGGGCAATAATTTTTTAACAGAAGAAGTTTTTCTACAGGAAAGCTCAGAGGTTTCATTTTCCCAGAAAATTAAAAGAAATAGGAAACTAAATAGAATAATGATTTTCTACAGAGAATTATAATTCTTTTTGTAACAATCTATTTCGAATGAACAAATACACAAAGGATATTTAATTATTTTCTACAGAGGTTTCACTTTCACAGAAATCTTTTAAAAGAAAGAACAAGAACTTCTACAATATTGAAAAATCCTTTCCTAAACATTTCCAATTTGTATTACAGTAATTAAAATAACTTTCCAATACAAAATTCACAAAAATAGTAAAGGAACCTGTTCCAAAAGAACTGTTGCCTCGAGAATTGTTGTTGAGCTTCTCTGTAACTTCGAATTGCCAATGTAGCCAAAACTTCCTCCAGTAAATTTGCCTCTTCCCAGAAAACACAATACACAACCAAGAATTATACAGTAAATTCTCAAACAAATCTTGAGAGAGATCCACAATTTCCTCACCAATTTTTCAACAATCCACACAAAAACTCTCGTGAAACAACTTTCTTTTCTTTTCCCTAATATCTCTTCTGAGAATGAATTTTCAACAATTAGATAACAAATTTCTAACTCCCAGTTATCTTAAACAAAATATCTTTTCCCTCAACAACTTAGATATTTTCCATTCACATGCATTTAAATATAATAATACAATTTATTAATTGCAACCAATTTAAATATTCTTATTTATTTAATTACGGTTTATTTTTAATAATAAAATTTACTCAACAACATAACAAAATTAAATTAATTAATTAATTAATTTATTCTAAAGCCCTTACAACAAAAATTCATTTAATTAAATATTTAAATTAAATACACATTTAATCTACCAAATTAAATTTGCACAATAATAAAATACCCAGAACAACAATGATAAAACTAAGACCAAACTCAAACTGACGACACACTATACTAGGGTAAAGGTATGACTAGGTAGCCCATTACTATCTCCCAATATTACTGTTGAGTAGTGGACACACTCAGACCTGTGAAACCAGGTGAAGCTAATGTCCTGTACTTGCAATCCTGTAAACAAGCAAATGTCGCACATGTATACATATAGTAATTCATACACACCATGAAGAGAGAATCGTGGAAATCACAGGGCACTCACAAGCGAGTGATGCAATACCATTCTCTTCACCAATACAATGTCACATCAACTGGCGAGATAATATATCAATTAAACTACAATAAACAAATATATCAATGTCATCAGAACTAAGCATCTATGCAACCATAAAGCATATTAACATAATCATCATGCATATAATGTTTAATCACATCAATATAATCTATCATTGCTCCACTGTCAACGATAGAATAACCACAACATAAAACATAGTCTAACAAAGTATATGAGCTATCAAGAAGACATAACAAGTCAGAGGGGTGTCACATCCTCCCCGCCTAGGATCGGGCTTACTCCTGGAAGCCTGCAAACAAGTAAGAGTAGAGCTCCCTCATCCTGGTAGCATCCTCCCATGTAGTAGAAGTGTCATCTCTAGGGTCCCACTAGACCCTCACCTGCTCAAT
>VDFB02000017.1:324738368-324784041 GCA_007258455.2 Sequoia sempervirens
TTTGTACTGGTTTTAATGTAGGGCTTGAATTGACCACACCAGTCCTCTGATTCCGACCTTCATGTGTCGTGGTCTATGAATGAATTTCATAACGTGGTCTGCATAGCCAGAGCTTTTCCAGGTAAATATTTGATGGTTACATAATATTTTGGTGAAATTCCAAATTACAATCAATATATTTTTAAAAAGCATTTAATTAAATTTTTAGTTAGATATTTCAGTTTATTATAGTAAAGTGTTTATCTTAAGAGTATTATGAAAAGATAGGTAATAGATTGAGTTTTTTTATTGTAGGTTTATTTCTTAATACTTTAATCAATTCTTTTTTGGTTAATAAATGTTATTTAATGACATAATATCTATTTTAAAAATATTTGTAAGAAAACAAATTATGTTGTAATATATGTTGTTTGTGTTTTGATTGCTATATACATTATCAATATTAATATGTTAATTAAAATATGTTTGCAATTGTATTTATAAATGTGAAAAAAATAACAATAGTATATTATAATTTGAATGCTAAATTAGTAACAAATACTCAAATCTTTCTCACAATAATATAGATAATGCCAAGTTTTTATATTATATAATACATAGGCTAGTAGCCAACACAATGCTCACAATTATTTACAATTTATAGTTTATTTAATAGCATAAGACTTATAAAGCAATATTTTATTAATTTATTTTATTGTTGAATGTATTTTGTTTATTGATAGTGGTGTTGTGGTATGTTACTTAATATACTATTATTTAAAAAAATTAAATACTCATTTATTGTAACATTAACTTACACAACTTTATTATTTAATTTCATTATTATTTATTTATTAATCTTATAAGCCATTAATTTTTCTCTTTTAGACATATAAACATTGATTTACATACATACATGTAAAACATTCACCCAAATTTTTGACATAAATACATGCAACCCTTTACAAAAATTAAGTCCAATCGATTAACTTTAATGTTCAATGATCCATGTTTATGGAGATAAGGGAGATAGAGATTTATATCTCTAGCTCTCTATCACTCTATCTTTCCATCCATATCTCTCCCTCTCCCTCTTCCTTTGTATCTATGTATATCTTCCTCTTTATCTCCCTAACTCTATCTTTATCTCTCCCTCTACCTATCTCTATATCTCTATCTATTTTTCTCCCTCTTTCTTCTTATCTCCTTAATGCAAACATAACATGAACCTATTTGTAATGAAGCCTAGTTATCTTCCTAATTTAGATGTTTTTGTAGTCATGTTTGGATCCCTGGAACTGGATGCATAGTTGATTTGAATCTCACACCTATCCATGTAAAACCATGTCCCACAAACTAGAGGACGATGCAAAACTGCGGAAGCACAACTAATATTTTTTCTTAAAAGTTAAAACAAGATGAGTAAAGTATCCTACTCTAACCACATACATCCTATAGGCTACGTAATGAGTCTACATGTGAACACCATTACTTATTTATTAACCAAACCATAGCATAAGAATATTAAACTCAAGATACAACTTACAACAACACATTAAACCATTGCAAGATAAATCTAACACATAGAAATGTAATGACCATATTTCCATAGATACAACACCATTAAATCCAATAATGAATAGATCATAAATATTATTACAATTACACCACAAAGGTTCACCTCGATACAAATGAGGTATTACAATTATATATATGGATCCACAGTTACAATGAAGAAGGAGAACAACTCCCGAGAACCACACCAACTCCTTGAACAAGAAGATCCTACCATCACGAACAAGAAGAGAAACTCAATAGTGTAAGATGCATGCCACCCAACCATCTGGTACCTGTAGGCCCAACCCCCATGCTAGGAGATAGTAACAGGAAGCCAAGACAACCTATTACCTCTAGACAGAGGCAATATACAAAAATACTTACAGAATAGATAAACAAGAATTAGGGTCACATTGCTTCCAAAATCGCAAAATCAATCACCAACACAATACAATAAACTGACTGTTGACATAGGAGGAGTGTCATCACAAAGGTTGCATTGGTTATCCAAAGGAGATCTTCCTAGGTCCCGACCCCCCTCTAGGGTTATCCTGGTAACCTCTCATGATTCCGGCCCCACATGCACACCAGTGCGAAATCGGTTATCTTTTGAGAAGACAAGATAACGATCTAGCCATTCCAGGCCTTCCTGACTCATCTCAAGTCTCATACAAGCCCTTGAGCCAATGAGCAAGGCTAAATATCTTGTTATATGTGTTAAGCTAATAGATTATTTAATTCCCACTTGATTATACTGACTCCCACACGAGTTGTCCTGGGACCACTTTGTGTCCCGACCCTGGCTGAAAGCCACTCCCCTATCGACAACACCTAACTCAAACCACATGCCAAGGGTAGACCGTGCACTAAAAACAAAACCACAACAATAACCAATACACCTCAAAAGGTAACACATCCCTACGGATGTCCAATACTGAAACCCAATATGTGCACTACCCAAGAAACTCAAAGGGTGAACTAAAGTTACAACAACCCTCTTTACCATTACAACTCTGGATGACTTAGATTCACATAATGACAAATACTTTCCCCCCCAGTACACAATTACCGAAACACGTGTTTTCAAATACAATTCAAGAACATAATCAAATACTATCCTTCGGATTTCCTAAATCCATTGAAAACAATTCCGCATAGTTAAAATGCACCATTTAAATATAACTCCAACATATAATTAATAGCAAGAAAACTAATTGCATATCTTCTAATCTTCACAAGTACTCATAAAATTAACTCAATTTCCTTAATAAAATAAATCAATTATTTCCATTAAATTAATCATGCTTGTAATCCTTATTAAATTACTCATGCATTAAATAAATATATTTAATATATATATAATTATATATATATACATATAATTATATATTATTTAATTATAAAATTAATTATACTTTTCCAAATTCCAATTAATTAATTACAACACAATTTCCAAAACAAATATTATAATTACATATATATATATATACACATAATATATAAATACAAATTATGAATAATATGTATATTATATATTATATATATAATATATATTTATTAATTAAAAAGTAACCATTAAACAAAATGAAACTGTGCATATGCACCAGGGCCGACTCAATACAGCCGAGCCCTTCCCACTATGGGGTCGACAACGTCGGCCGCTCCAGCGCTGCCTGTGAAGACAACGCTAGGTGCTGCCCTCCCCGCCGACTCCCATATGGGAGGGTCGGCGGTGGGGGTAACTCCCCAGCCCTCACAAACATTTAATATATATTTTTTAAAAACTTAAAACCCTGCGATTTTCTATAAATCGCCGTACGATTTAAATTCTAACTTTTTTCAATTTCGTTTAATCTAAAATTTCTTCAAGAAATTTACATTGTTTAAAATCCAATACTATATTTATATATTAAATATATATATGTATATGTACATATATATTTCAATATATATATATATTTAAATATGAATTAATCCAAGCACTGGTTAAAATTGGGCAATAATTTTTTAACAGAAGAAGTTTTTCTACAGGAAAGCTCAGAGGTTTCATTTTCCCAGAAAATTAAAAGAAATAGGAAACTAAACAAAATAATGATTTTCTATAGAGAACTATAATTCTTTTTGTAACAATCTATTTCGAATGAACAAATACACAAAGGATATTTAATTATTTTCTACAGAGGTTTCACTTTCATGGAAATCTTTTAAAAGAAAGAACAAGAACTTCTACAATATTGAAAAATCCTTTCCTAAACATTTCCAATTTGTATTACAGTAATTAAAATAACTTTCCAATACAAAATTCACAAAAATAGTAAAGGAACCTGTTCCAAAAGAACTGTTGCCTCGAGAATTGTTGTTGAGCTTCTCTGTAACTTCGAATTGCCAATGTAGCCAAAACTTCCTCCAGTAAATTTGCCTCTTCCCAGAAAACACAATACACAACCAAGAATTATACAGTAAATTCTCAAACAAATCTTGAGAGAGATCCACAATTTCCTCACCAATTTTTCAACAATCCACACAAAAACTCTCGTGAAACAACTTTCTTTTCTTTTCCCTAATATCTCTTCTGAGAATGAATTTTCAACAATTAGATAACAAATTTCTAACTCCCAGTTATCTTAAACAAAATATCTTTTCCCTCAACAACTTAGATATTTTCCATTCACATGCATTTAAATATAATAATACAATTTACTAATTGCAACCAATTTAAATATTTTTATTTATTTAATTACCGTTTATTTTTAATAATAAAATTTACTCAACAATAGAACCAAATTAAATTAATTAATTAATTAATTTATTCTAAAGCCCTTACAACAATAATTCATTTAATTAAATATTTAAATTAAATACACATTTAATCTACCAAATTAAATTTGTACAATAATAAAATACCCAGAACAACAATGATAAAACTAAGACCAAACTCAAACTGACGACAAACTGTACTAGGGTAAATGTATGACTAGGTAGCCCGTTACTATCTCCCAATATTACTGTTGAGTAGTGGACACACTCAAACCTGTGAAACTAGGTGAAGCTAATGTCCTATACCTGCAATCCTATAAACAAGCAAATGTCGCACATGTATACATATAGTAATTCATACACACCGTGAAGAGAGAATCGCGGAAATCACAGGGAACTTGCAAGCGAGTGATGCAATACCGTTCTCTTCACCAATACAATATCACATCAACTGACGAGATAATATATCAATTAAACTACAATAGGAAAATATATCAATACATCATCACAACTAAGCATCTATGCAACCATAAAGCATATTAACATAATCATCATGCACATAATGTTTAATCACATCAATATAATCTATCATCGCTCCACTGTCAGCGATAGAATAACCACAACATAAAACATAGTCTAACAAAGTATCTAAGCTATCAAGAAGACATAACAAATCGGAGGGGTGTCACATCCTCCGCCGCTAGGATCAGGCTTACTCCTGGAAGCCTGCAAACAAGTAAGGGTAGAGCTCCCTCATCCTGGTAGCATCCTCCCATGTAGCAGAAGTGTCATCTCTAGGATCCCACTGGACCCTCACCTGCTCAATATCTTGACCCCTGAGGGTGAGTCTCCTGTGCTGGGTAATGACCACGGGCTCCAAAGCTAGCTGACCGTCCTCTACCTATAAAGCAGTCCAACCAAGGATATGAGAAATGTTTGGATGATAAGGTCTAAGTACATAAACATGAAACACATCGTGGATATGCAAGAGATTGGGTGGTAAAGAAAGGCGGTAAGCAATTGGCCCAATCTTCTCTAGAATCTCAAAAGGCCAGACAAAATGAGGTGCAAGCTTAGAACCCTTTCCATAACGGATCAGACTCTTCCTCGGTTGCACTCGCAAGAGAACTCGGTCACCTACAACAAACTGGTGATCCACACGATGTGCATCCGCATACTTCTTCTATCTATCCTGTGCAGCTACTAAATGCTCTCTGATCCGATCCACCTGCTGCTCCATATCTTGTAACATATCTGGACCCAATAGAATCCTATCCTGCAACCTGTCCCAACTTAATGGAGTCTAACACAACCATCCATACAAAGCTTGAAAAGGTGTCATGCCAATAGAACTCTGAAACTCGTTATAAGCAAAGTCTACAAGATAGAGATAATCCTCCCATCGTGTCTGCTGGTCCATGACATACATGTGAAGCATATCTTTGAGAATTTGATTGACCCTCTCAGTCTGTCCATCCGTCTCTGGGTGATACGCTAAACTGAAGTTCAATTGTGTCCCCATATCATGCTGTAACGATGTCCAAAGAGCCGAAGTAAACATGGGATCCCTATCAGAAATAATACGACGCGGAATACCATGCAACCTCACAATGTCCTCCATGAACACTCTAGCAACTGACAAAGCGTTATAGGAGGAACAGATAGGTGAGAAGTGTGCCACCTTCGTCAACCTATCTACCGTCACCATAATCGCACCGTGTCATCACGAAGAGTTGGGTAAACCAATAATGAAATCCAATGAAATGATGTCCCATTTCCACTTAGGAACTAAATGAGGCTGTAGAAGACCAGCCGAATGTTGGTGTTCAACCTTAACTCGCTGACACTCCAAACACTGTGATACATAATCGGCTATATCCCGCTTCATACTTGCCCAGAAATAAAGCGGTCGCAGATCGACATACATCTTCTTCACTCCAGGGTGAGCTGAGTAAGGTGCCCGATGTGCCTCTATCAAAATCAAGGTATGAAGCCCTTCTGAAGATGGAACAAATATACGTCCCATGAATCTCAACAACCCATCTGTCTCCAAAGAATATCCTGAGTATATTCCCTCCAAAATCCTGCTTGACTCAATCTCAGACCTTACCTCCTGGTACTAGCTATATGTAGGAAGTGCGGTAAGAATCTGACTCCTCAAATCCATAGTTAGAGTCATCTTAGATAGTTCGTGCCTCCGTTGACTAAGAGCATCAACCACTACATTCTCCTTCCCTTGGATGTACTTCACCTCAAAATCATACTCACAGAGAAACTCCATCCACCGCCTTTGCCTAGCATTAAGGTTAGGATGGGTAAAAATATACTGTAGACTCTGATGATCACTGTGTAACTCAAAACGGTGGCCCAATAGAAAATGTATCCATCGAGTCAAGGCATGTACTACTGCAGCTAACTCAAGATCATGCGTAGGGTAGTTCAACTCATGATTCTTGAGCTTGCGTGACTCATACACAATGACTCATCCATCCTGCGTCAATACCGCTCCTAGCCCCTCTAAAGAAGCATCAACACATATAAGAAAGTCTCCTGTAGGATCAGGTACTGAAAGGATCAGTGCGCTAGTCAACCCCTCCTTCAAAGTTTGAAAAGAATCCTCGGTCTGCTCTGACCAATCAAACTTCTTCCCTTTCCTTTGAAGAGAAGTAATAGGGTGACCTACCCTAGAAAAGTTATGAACAAACCGCCTGTAGTAACCTGCTAGCCCCATAAAGCGACGTATCTCTGCCACATTCGTGGGCGCAGGACAATCCATGATTGCCTGGATCTTTGTAGGATCCACTGCAATTCCCTCTTCTGATATAACATGACCAAGGTACTTGACCTCAGTTTTGAAGAACTCACACTTAGACAAGTTGGCATACAACTTATTATCCCTTAGACACTGCAATACCTGCCTCAAGTGTTCTTCATGCTCCTCAACCATCCTGGAATAAATCAAAATGTCATCGAGGAATACCACTACAAACCTATCCAGGTACATACGAAAAACTCCATGCATTAGACTCATGAATACTAATGGCGCATTCGTCAACCCGAACGGTACCACTGTGAACTCATAGTGGCCATATCGTGTGCGAAACACTGTCTTATGAATATTAGCCTCTACAATCCGCAATTGATGGTATCCTAACTTAAGGTCAATCTTAGAAAAGACTGTCGCACCTTTGACTTGATCAAACAAATCATCTATTCTGGGTAGAGGGTATCGATTCCTGATGGTGACCTTATTTAACTGTCGGTAATCTATGCAAAGACGAAGATATCCATCTTTCTTCTTCACAAAGATCATCAGTGCTCCCCAAGGTGATACACTAGGGCGAATGAACCCCTTCTCCAACAACTCCTCAAGCTGTAGGCGGAGCTCCTTAAGCTCCCGAGTCGTCATGGGATAAGGTGCTCGTGAAATGGGTTCAGAACCAGGTAAAAGATCTACCTTGAAGTCTATGTCATGTTGAGGTGGAATCCCCAGAATATCATTTGGAAAAATATCTGCATACTGCTGAAGTATGGGGTGGCTATCTACGAAAAACTTCTCCTCTCTATCCCCCATCTCCAAATCATCTACTGTAACAACAAATAATGGCACCCCTATCGAACACATCTTCTCAACTGCATAGCTGAGATCATTCTCAGAGATATAGGCCTCTGGACCCCTACTAACTCTACCTCACTGCCAGATGCATCAGTACATAGTATCGACTTGCGTCGACAATCAATCACGACCCTATGAGTATCAAGCCAATCCATCCCTAGCACTATGTCATAAGAACCTAATGGTATAACATGAAGATCTGCAGTGGTGTGGAAAGAACCAATCTCCAGTCTACAATTCGGTACAAAGGAATGTACTACAACCCTAGCACCAGATGCTAACTCAACATGCCACTTACCCTCTTGCCTCATTGCTCCCAGTCTGTCACATGCCACAACGGAGGATGAAATAAATGAGTCGGAGGATCCTGAATCAAACAATATGGTAACCTGGTTACCCTGCAACATACCTATAGTCTCCACCACTGTACTTTGGTGGTTAGCTTGGCGGTTATCAACCGTAGCAAATACATGGTGTCCTCTGCCTGCATCCCCTATAGTCAGCTCTAACGCTGCTGGCCTCTGTGTATATCCTAACGTGCCCTTATTGGGACACGACCGAGCTATGTGACCTTGTTGGCCACAAGTGAAACACTCGGTACCTCTACCATAGCCCCTACCACCAGAAGGTGCATTAAACTGCTGAACACTACCCCTAAAGGTAGATTGAGAACTCTGCTATGGCTGTGCATTATTGAAGCGTTTAACATGCCTCCAAATCTGATTACCCCTTGTCTGATATCTATCATTCTGTCTAGGTGGAAAATCCTTTCATTTTCCTTGAGAGTTCTGGTATTGGCCACTCTGTGCTGGTGCCTGCTATGCCCTGGGTGGTCCAGCTCCCTGCGGCTGAAGTGCTACAAACTTGTACTCCAACATGACCACCTAAGGCCATAGCCAAATTCTCCTCAATAAGTCTAGCCTTATCCACCGCTACCTCCATGGTCTTGGGTTCGAAAACCCACACACCTCCACTAATTTGGGAATTTAAGCCCCTAAGAAAGTGCTGCACCAACATGCCCTCATCGTCACCTATGCTTGCGTACAATTTGAGCTTGTAAAAATGATGCTCGTACAACTCCACTGACATAGTCATCTGCAGTAGAGTGTGGAACTCATCCCCACGGCGCTGTCGCCAATGATCTGAGAGAAATCTGGCATGGAACCTCTCAAGAAACATCTCCCAAGACACAATACCAATATCAATATGGAGATTTTTCTCCTCCAATCTCCACCATGTGGAGGCAAATCCTCTCAGGTGCATAATCACATATCTGGCTCTAGTATTGCTACCATAAGGGTGCATAGCAAAGCATCGGTTCAGGTCAATTAGCCAGGTCTCTGCCTCTAAACCGCTGCCTAATCCATCGAATATGGGAGGTCGAGCCCTAAGTAAATCCCTCATATGTGCAGCTACAACTGCATCTGATTGAGATGGTACCTCTCTCTCTCTAACAACAATTTGATCTACCTCCTACTTTGGCCCAAGATGGGCAAGAGTCTCCTCCAATAATTGACACAATTGTGTGCCCTCGATCCCTGGTGGACCTGAATCCTGAACACCACCTTTCAGAATGTTCTGAGAAGCCGGCTTCTCCTCACGGTCTGAATCATGAGCAACATGCAGAGGTGAGTTCTGCTGACTACCCCTGTGTCTGCCTCCTCGACCACGACCACGACCACGACCTCTCCTAGGTGGCATGATCCTGCACAAACACACCAAGGTGTAAGAAAATATATGCAACTTAAATCCTACGCAAAAACTTAATGGTTCCAACAGTAACCTAGAGTTCCCAGTGTTTAAACCTAGGCTTTGATACCAAGTGTAAAACCCCATCCCGCAACCTAGAGGACGATGCAAAACTGTGGAAGCACAACTAATTTTTTTTCTTAAAAGTTAAAACAAGATGAGTAAAGTATCCTACTCTAACCACATACATCCTCTAGGCTACATAACACGTCTACATGTGAACACCATTACTTATATATTAACCCAACCATAGCATAAGAATATTAAACTCAAGATACAACTTACAACAACACATTAAACCATTGCAAGATAAATCTAACACATAGAAATGTAATGAACATATTTCCACAGATACAACACCATTAAATCCAATAATGAATAGATCATAAATATTATTACAATTACACCACAAAGGTTCACCTCGGTACAAATGAGGTATTACAATTATATATATGGATCCATAGTTACAATGAAGAAGGAGAAGAACAACTCCCGAGAACCACACCAACTCCTTGAACAAGAAGATCCCGCCATCACGAATAGGAAGAGAAACTCAACAGTGTAAGATGCACGCCGCCCAACCATCTGGTACCCGTAGGCCCAACCCCCGTGCTAGGAGATAGTAACAGGAAACAAAGACAACCTATTACCTCTAGACACATGCAATATACAAAAATACTCACAGAATAGATAAACAAGAATTAGGGTCACATTTTTTTCTAGAATCGCAAAATCAATTACCAACACAATACAATAAACTGACTGTTGACATAGGAGGAGTGTCATCACAAAGGTTGCATTGGTTATCCAAAGGAGATCTTCCTAGGTCCCGGTCCCCCTCTAGGGTTATCCTCGTAACCTCTCACGATTTCGGCCCCACATGCACACTAGTGCAGAATCAGTTATCTTTCGAGAAGACAAGATAATGATCTAGCCATTCTAGGCCTTCTCGACTCATCTCAAGTCTCATACAAGCTCTTGAGCCAATGAGCAAGGCTAAATATCTTGTTATATGTGTTAAGCTAATAGATTATTTAATTCCCACTTGATTATACTGACTCCCACATGAGTTGTCCTGGGACCACTTTGTGTCCTGGCCCTCGCTGAAAGCCACTCCCCTATCGACAACACCTAACTCAAACCACATGCCAAGGGTAGACCGTGCACTAAAAACAAAACTACAACAATAACCAATACACCTCAAAAGGTAACACATCCCTATGAATGTCCAATACTAAAACCCAATACGTGCACTACCCAAGAAACTCAAAGGGTGAACTAAAGTTACAACAACCCTCTTTACCATTACAACTCTGGAAGACTTAGATTCACATAATGACAAATACTTTCCCCCCAGTACACAATTACCGAAACACGTGTTTTCAAATACAATTCAAGAACATAATCAAATACTATCCTTCGGATTTCCTAAATCCATTGAAAACAATTCCGCATAGTTAAAATGCACCATTTAAATATAACTCCAACATATAATTAACAACAAGAAAACTAATTGCATATCTTCTAATCTTCACAAGTACTCATAAAATTAACTCAATTTCCTCAATAAAATAAATCAATTATTTCCATTAAATTAATCATGCTTGTAAATCTTATTAAATTACTCACACATTAAATAAATATATGTAATATATATATATATATAATTATATATATACATATAATTATATATTATTTAATTATAAAATTAATTATACTTTTCCAAATTCCAATTAATTAATTACAACACAATTTCCAAAAAAAATATTATAATTACATATATATATATACACATAATATATAAATACATATTATGAATAATATGTATATTATATATTATATATAATATATATATAGCCATACATAAATATAATATACATTTATTAATTAAAAATTAACCATTAAACAAAACAAAACTGTGCATACGCACCAGGGCCGACTCAATACAACCGAGCCCTTCCCAGTATGGGGTCGGCAGCATCGACTGCTCCAGCACTGCCTATGAAGACAGTGTTGGGCGCTGCCCTCCTTGCCGACTCCCTTATGGGAGGGTCGGCGGTGGGGGAAACTCCCTAGCCCTCACAAACATTTAATATATATTTTTTAAAAACATAAAACCCTGCGATTTTCTATAAATCGCCGTACGATTTAAATTCTGACTTTTTTCAATTTCGTTTAATCTAAAATTTCTTCAAGAAATTTACACTGTTTAAAATCCAATACTATATTTATATATTTAATATATATGTGTATATGTACATATATATTTCAATATATATATATATAAATATGAATTAATCCAAGCACTGGTTAAAATTGGGCAATAATTTTTTAACAGAAGAAGTTTTTCTACAGGAAAGCTCAGAGGTTTCATTTTCCCAGAAAATTAAAAGAAATAGGAAACTAAATAGAATAATGATTTTCTACAGAGAATTATAATTCTTTTTGTAACAATCTATTTCGAATGAACAAATACACAAAGGATATTTAATTATTTTCTACAGAGGTTTCACTTTCACAGAAATCTTTTAAAAGAAAGAACAAGAACTTCTACAATATTGAAAAATCCTTTCCTAAACATTTCCAATTTGTATTACAGTAATTAAAATAACTTTCCAATACAAAATTCACAAAAATAGTAAAGGAACCTGTTCCAGAAGAACTGTTGCCTCGAGAATTGTTGCCAAGCTTCTCTGTAACTTCGAATTGCCAATGTAGCCAAAACTTCCTCCAGTAAATTTGCCTCTTTCCAGAAAACACACAATACACAACCAAGAATTATACAGTAAATTCTCAAACAAATCTTGAGAGAGATCCACAATTTCCTCACCAATTTTTCAACAACCCACACAAAAAATCTCGTGAAACAACTTTCTTTTCTTTTCCCTAATATCTCTTCCGAGAATGAATTTTCAACAATTAGATAACAAATTTCTAACTCCCAGTTATCTTAAACAAAATATCTTTTCCCTCAACAACTCAGATATTTTCCATTCACATGCATTTAAATATAACAATACAATTTACTTATTGCAACCAATTTAAATATTCTTATTTATTTAATTACCGTTTATTTTTAATAATAAAATTTACTTAACAACACAACCAAATTAAATTTCTAAAGCCCTTACAACAATAATTCATTTAATTAAATATTTAAATTAAATACACATTTAATCTACTAAATTAAATTTGCACAATAATAAAATACCCAGAACAACAATGATAAAACTAAGACCAAACTCAAATTGACGACAAACTGTACTAGGGTAAGGGTATGACTAGGTAGCCCGTTACTATCTCCCAATATTACTGTTGAGTAGTGGACACGCTCAGACCTGGGAAACCAGGTGAAGCTAATGTCCTGTACCTGCAATCATGTAAACAAGCAAATGTTGCACATGTATGCATATAGTAATTCATACACACCGTGAAGAGAGAATCACAGAAATCACAGGGCACTCACAAGCGAGTGATGCAATACCGTTCTCTTCACCAATACAATGTCACATCAACTGATGAGATAATATATTAATTAAACTACAATAAGCAAATATATCAATGTCATCACAACTAAGCATCTATGCAACCATAAAGCATATTAACATAATCATCATGCACATAATGTTTAATCACATCAATACAATCTATCATCGCTCCACTGTTAGCGATAGAATAACCACAACATAAAACATAGTCTAACAAAGTATTTGAGCTATCAAGAAGACATAAAAAATTAGAGGGGTGTCATAATCCATTAAGACCTTTATTGCACAAACATCATTTTCTAAATGGCTTACTAATTGACCTCATGTATTACACAAATGTATGAAAAAAAATAAAAAATAAAATAAAAAATAAAAAAAATCAAATTTTAAACCTAATTGACCTTCCCCACCTCTTCGGCGTATCCATTGCACACCAAGGTGCAATTTATAGTATATATATAGGTTAAAAGAGATAAGTATTATTGAATCAGTCAACGTTTATTGTGTGCTATTTATTTAAGCCCATTGGATACCAATGTATAAGCCCAAAAACCTACAATTATGGTAGTAGAGAATGAGTACGGGCAAGTGCCAGTCATTGATTTCTCTCTCTTAAGGGATGCACATTTAGAAGATGATAATGAGAGGGAAACTGAATACATTCAGCTGAGAAAGACGTGCACAGATTAGGGATGTTTTTTGGTTGTGAATCATGGAATAAAGGAGATCATTCGTGAAATGGAATCAGCTGCTCGAGATGAGATGTTTAAACCCCCCACAAAATCAAACAAAGAAACAAACTTCCAAGAAACGAGTTAGGCTACATCCACTCTGTTCCCGCAGTGCCCTTTTATGAGAGCCTTGGAATCCTCAGAGCCCCTGATCCCAAGGCGATTTAGACATTTACCCATCACTTGTGGCTGCAAGGAAATTCCAAGATCTGGTACGTCAATTAATATCTATTAGCATCTGTGTTTCAATCATATTTATTGAAGACAACTTTCATATTTGTGCTTTCTTTGTGTTGGTAGCAACGCCATACAGACATACACATCCTGTATAGAAGAGCTTACGACCAATATAATCCAAGCGATTCTCTGGAGCTTTGGGGTGGGAACGTTTGATACATCTGAGTTTTGGGGCTTCCTTCGCATGAATTACTTTGACGTACCTCCACATGAAAGAGGGGGAATGAATTCCCATGTCAACCACAATACTATTGTGGTATTATATATGGATGGCATAGGGGGTCTTTCAGTGAAAAGAAAGTCTGGGATGTGGGTGGATGTGAAGGGTGTGGAAAAATATTTAATTGTGATAATGGGCTACTGCTTCAAGGCAGTCACTAATGGAAAAACTCACAATGTCACCCACATAGTGATAATGGATAGATCTGGTGAGAGAAAATGTTGTTTGTCGATCCCCTTCTTTTATGACTTTTTGTTAGAGGCCATTGTGGATGCACTCCCATAGTTTGTGGATGACCATCATCCTCGCCTCTATAGGTCCTTCGTCTATGGTGAGTACAGGAACTTCTATATAGAAAGCCAGAAAATAAAGATAAAGAAGGAAGGTAGTTTCAGATCTGAAACAGTTGGACCAGTAAACCTTGACATTTTTGCTGGAATTCAAGAAACTGCAGGTAGTCAATGATGTAGCACGCTGTTGATGTAATGTTGAGGAGGTTGTTGTTTGATTAAATTTGATCTAGCATTTTTATTTCACTTGTGTAAGTTTCCTTTGATTGGTTGATCGCCAATTTGAAAGGAGGACCCACTTGTTGACTTGTGATTGATCGATTTCCATTGATTCTATTAAATAAGTACAATCTGTTTGTTTCTATTTCTAGTTGGGAATGTTTCCCAACATTTCTGTGTTTACTTTCTTGATTGGGAAAGTTTCCCATCGTTGCATTTGGTGTCTTTTTCAGCTGTACCTGTTGCTATATATATTTCACTTTTCTCTCAATAAAATGTGAAGACATTGGCTGCATATTTTCTTAGTAAAAATATAAAGTTTTAAAGTCCTTTGCTTCTTGATTTTTATCACAACTTTATTGTTTACAGTTTGTTTATTTTCTGATTTTGCAAGCTGTATACTGTTATATCTTGGTATCTATTTCTTTTAATTCTTCTAACATATGGTATCAGAGCCGGTTCGAAAAAATTATTTGGGTTTGAGAATTTGCAGCAGCAAGAGATGATGCAAAAAAGATTGTAAGGGGTGAATAAAAGGAGATATGCATATGTTGCAAATTATATATTATAGAAAAAGATGATTGTGTTTTGTTTTATTACATATTATACTTGAGCGCCAAAAGTTTTCAAAGGAGATCGTTTGTTGTTAATCAAAATATATTTTTATTATTTCATCAAGTTTGATTGCATGATCAAAATCATTTACATCATACCTCTTTTATAGAGGAGTTTACAACTTACAAGAAAAATCTAAAACATGCAATTTGCATAAAAACTTAACTAAATTTTAGTTTATTTCTAATTATAATAAATATTGCTCATGCAAAACTATAGTTTCTATTTATGCAACCAATGGGAGAAATTACTTTCCAACAGATTCATCTGACAAAGGAGATACAAAGCATTGGTATTGATCGATCGAGATGTCGCTAAACTTATTCTTGAGCCCCCGAGGTAATGTCTGAATAAACGAATAAAGGATTTTGAATTCAAACAGACTCTGCCATTACACTAAAACACATTAACACAATTTTTTTTGTATTTTGTTATAAATGCAAAACTAAATGCAAACCAAAGGTTCCTAGAACTTCAATGAGGCTCATAAAAAAAATAACATACCTTTGTTTAATGCTTCAACCATATAGGATAATAGAGGGCTCATAAAAAATTCTGCAATAGGTTCAATATGGAAGGATACTTATATATAAAAATTCTCTAATCACTAATATGCACTTATTCCTTGGGGACTCTCACTAAAAAGTTGCTCACAAGTTGAAAGTTAGTTGTGTTTTTTTAAAGGAGAATTATTAAAATAAATTCATTACATTTTACAACAAAAGGATTTTCAAAGGGATAAATCCATAAATAAATCAAGAATTTGAGAAAATACTCAGGAAATTTTTCCACTACCCCAACCCCCAAAAGATTCAAAGAAGCCCATCAGACAACTATAATATTTCAAAACATGAACTCTCTTATCCACTAGGTAGGGGAGTAGTTGAGCATGCCCAAGAAGGAAAACTAGGCTCCATTACCAACATAAGGCCCTTGAAGAAGAATTCTAAGTAGAGTGGCAATCAAATAGCTTGAGTTGTACCACATAAAATGGTTCAAATTCCAACATTTGTATAGGTTGGAGAAATGAATGGATTTTTTAGGAGATATGAACTCCCATTAGAGACATTCCAATTGCAATTTTTCTCAATAGCCAATTTGGAAAGGATCTCCACTATGAGATTCCATTCCTTGGTAATATGAACAAAGGAAATAACATCAAAATTAGGACTAAGATGGAGAATCTACTTAGGGAAGGTTACTAGCCCCCAAGAGGAAGCATGGGTCCTTGCTCTATTTAGATGAGAAACCATGGTTAAGGAATTATATTCTTCTAGCCTAGCTCAAAAGATTTTGCAAGAGCCAAAAGAATATCTCAAGCTTTCATTTGATTGTTGGTAATGGACACCATAGTAGTTGAGAAGAAAAAGGGAATAGTCCCATCTTCAACATGACCAACCCCTATAAGCTCAACATCACCAATATTACCATGAGAAGAGCCATTATTAAGGGGATACCATTTATCAACCCTATTAACCTTTCTAGAAATCCTCAAGGAAAGATAAGAGTGACACAAGGGAGAAATAATAGAATGAATCACAAGGCTAGTTAGAAGTTAAATATCATAGGGTGACAAGATCTCATCCATATAGCACTTGGAAAAATGGTTTCTTTAACAAATTTTATGACCTTTTTCTATATTTAGGAGAAGAGACTTTGGTGTCCTTGGAAAATATGATGGTTTAATTTATGATAATATTTCCTTATGATTAAAATAGGGCCAAGCTTCTAGGAAAACATTAAGAAAAGTAGCTATAGAATGTGGCCAATCCATACTCGCCAAAAAATTAGACAAGTAACATGAATGATAAGCCATTTCTAGATCTACCACCACCATCCCAAAATACGTGAAGGGATAATAGAAGAAAATGTTAGAAAAAAATTCCTCCTCCATGACAACATTTTTAAGGGCCCTAAAATCCTCTCTTTTTGATACTATCTTAGGCTATACATTTATTTTGATAAAGCAACCATATTATAAATAAATTGTATTTAGGCCAACTAGTTCTAGCTTTTGTTCCACCAAGGTAAATATCTATTTTCACTTTTCTTTAGATCAAGATACTTATATTTAAGAGGCATCATATAATTCCCTCTAATATCATGGCCCCACAAAATAATATTTGCTGAACCTCTAGAGAGCTTGACATTGTTGATTAGTAAGAATGGAAGATAGGGTGGCCTAGACTTCTGGAGTTCCCTTACAAGTCATATACTAGAGTCTTTCCAATGATAGATTAGAGATTCCACTACCTCAAGATTACTTGTAAAGTTAGCCATTTTTATGCCCTTAATCCTATATGTGCTTTAGGTTATGAGTAATCTTGTGGCTACCTTAACTCATAATTAAGTTACATATTCATTATTATAGTCTTATATAGGTCATTAGGTTGACCTAAGAGTCATGATTGAGTATCTATACTGGCTTAGGTAATAGCCATGCCATAATTAGGTGTATATAGGAGCTAATGATAAGTTTATTATAATCATAGATTCTGAAGTGTGTTCTCATTGGAGATATTTGGACTTTTCCGCCTCAAAGTGGATTATTATTCTCAATCATTATCAAGTATTTGTATAATATTTCATATTATATTCCTTTGTTGTGTTTATAGTTATTTCATTACAATCTTAGACCATATCATTGGATTAAATTTTTTTCTCAAGGGATAAATAAGAGAAGATGAAGTGACTCGGATTAGGGGTGAAAATCCCAATAATCATTCTGAAGAGGGCCCTTTGACCATTTCGATAATCTAGAAGGCACCATCCTTGACAAGTGAATCTTCCTACTTAATATTATTTTTAACTTTCAACCAAATCCATTCTCAAAATATCGCATAGGGAAAGGAAAAGGTAAATATCTCACTCTTTTTGCCTCTTCATCATCTTATACAAAATGGATACTTGATTTAGGTGCTATACACCACATGGCTACATCAAGTGAATACTTTCCTTCACTTAAGCCATGCTCTAGTGTGACTATTCAAATAGGTGATGATTCTATAGTTGATTTTGTAGGGATTGGTTCAATTGAGATTATTGAAGGACACTTCAAAAATATTCTATGTGTCCTTCACTATCATCCAACCATCTCTCCATTTATCACATTAATTATACAAGGTTAGGGAAGTGAGTTGAGATTAATCTAGAGATAGTTACCATAAGGGATATTGAAGATGATTCCCAAGTTTCCCTTGCAAACACAAACCGTAAGTAATGCTTGTACTAATTTTATATTTTTTTATTGATTCACCTTCCAAGGCCTTACCTACACTAAATGGGTAAACTATGATGTGATTAGTTGGGAAAATTAAATTACCATTATCTTTAGTAGTTGGAAGTCAATATATGTACACAAGAATAACTCAAATCTCCTTCTCTAAAGGTATTTTTCATGGTTTTACATTATGCAAGCATCCTAAAGATAAACATGACAAATGAACTACTATAACTCTTGAGTTGATACATAGTGATCTAGTGGATCCCTTTCTTGCCTTGTCCTTTAGAAAATGTTGATATCTTCTCACTTTCATAGATGATTTTATCAAGTTTCACAATGGTCTATTTACTTCATAAAATTTAATGAAGTGTTTGGAAAATTATAACACTTCAAGGCCTTAACTAAGAAACAAATAGGTAAGGTCATCAAACACTTTTTCACTAATAAGGAAAATGAATACATGTCAACCATTAGTTTGAGGAATTATATTCTACCAAAGAGATAAATATTTAACACTATTCCATATAGCCCATAGGTAAATGGAGTAGTAGAAAGGAAGGATAAGTCCTTGACTTCCATAGTACTAAGTTGAGGCAATAAATTGTGCTAATTAAATATAAAACCACACTATTGCACAAACCCTAGGAAGATATCACTATAATTGAGTCTTGGGATAGTCATAAACCATTAGTTAAATAGTTAAGAGCTTTTGAAGATTAAGCTTGGACTTGCATGCCTTTAGTAAAACACATATAAATGAAACCATAAATAAGTTATTGCATATTTGTGGGTTATCCATATAGAGTCAAAGGGTATTATCTTTTGGAACCTGATAATCATGATGTAATCATTGGAAGAAGTGTTAAGTTTGAGGAAACACCTTTGCATAATATTAAAATTTCCTTTTCATCATACACACAAGTATTTCATCAATCTAGAATGATTTTGATTCAAATATAGAGGAAAATCATCCTCCCACTCCATCTTACTATCTCACATACATGCTTCCACTTTATCTACTCATCCACTTTGGGCCAATTAAAGATTATATGTAATAGGTACATCAATTGGGGGTCCATCAAATAGTAGAACTTGGACTTAGTCACAATATCAAGATTTGCCTCATTCATAAATATTTGAGGCCTTCAATCCATAAAAAAATGATGAAGAAATGGGTATAATTGAATGTGACTCAACTATGGAGGGACAATACACTTCCTTGATCAATAGTCATGCTTGGGGTCTAGTCCCATTTCTCGAGGGAAGGAAATCGTTTGATACAAGTGGATCTTTCAAACCAAGTATCTAGTACATGTAAGCAGATCAAAAAATAAAAATGATGAATTGTCACTAAAGGATTCTCACAAGTAACTAGCATAGATTATACTAGGGCCTTTTCACCTATTTCCAAAATTAATTATATCTACCTCACTCTAGCCATTATCACCACTCACCATTGGTTTGTATATTAGATGGATGTAAAAGGTGTATTTCTTTATGGTGATCTACAAGAATAAATCTATATTCAATACAACTAAAGGGTTTCATTCATGATCATTCCTTGGTATGCAGGCCTCAAAAGTACCTCTACAACCTCAAATAAGCCCCTAAGGCATGGTATACCAAGATGGATTCCTTCCTTCTTTCTCTTGGTTTCACTCAATATTATTCTAACCCTACTATCTACATTGTATATAAATATGGATATAATATCTTTTTGGTATAGTATTTTGATGAATTGATCATCATCAAAAGTTATTTATTCATGATTAGCTCCATACAATTTTCTCTACATGACAAATTCTCGATGAAAAACTTGGATTGTTACACTGCTTCCTTGGGATTGAGATCATTCAGATTGATTATGGGATAAGTATTTTTCAACCAAAAATGTTCTTGATCTACTATCATGATTCCACAAGGCTACTTGTAAGCCTTCCCCAACACCCTTTTTATTAGGTGTTAAATTGGATGCTCATTGTTTTACTCCTCTAAATGATGCTACCTTGTATTGAATATAACTTGTGGGGAATATCATATACCTCACACATACTCATTCTAACATTTCTTATATTATTGGCATCATCTTTCACTATATGAACCTCATGAGCTTCATTATAAAGCTACTAACATATACTAAAATATGTATAAGGAACACACTCATTTAGGATGTACACTATATAGTAAGCCAAGATAAACACTTAGTAGGATACAATTTTTTGACTAATTTGGTGATTTTGAGGATAAAAATTCCACATTTGGCTACAAATTTATCTTATATTTGGTCCTATATGTCGGTTGATAAAAAAGAAACATGCTATTGCTCTCTCATCTATATAAATATAAGATATAGTGAACATTAATGTTTAAAGGCCATTTGGATTCATCACATCTTGACATATTTTGGAATCACCTATTAGAATTCATCTATCATCTATTGTGATAACCAAAGTTCTATTGTAATCTCAATAAATATCATTCACTATCAATGAACACAACATATTGAGATCCATATTTGATACATTAAAATTTTTATATAAGAGCTTAGATCACCAATATTTAGTATTTTCCTACATCAAATTAGATTTTAGATATTTTTATCATACCCTTTTAAGAGAGAACATATGTTCATCTTTGATCTCTTCTAGGTGTGTACGACACAATCACTTCTAGGGAGATATCTAGTTCTTCCACTTCCCTCCTTGGGATAGATATCTTTCCTATTGGTTTTTTCTTTCTCCTCTAGGGGCTGGGTAAACCCACAAAATTGGTTTACAATTCCAGTGAGGAAGGAAAAGTTGCAAAAAATGCCCCCATGCAAAAAAAATTGGTTTTTGGGGGTTTGAACGAACATCTGGTTCAAGCGAACCCAAAGGGGGTTCGCTAGAACCCCCCTTCGAGTGAAACCATTAAATGTTGGGTCCCACATTTCTCGGGAAAAAAAGAAAAGAAAAGGGTTGTGGAAAGGGGGTTCAAATGAACCCTGGTTTGAGTGAACCTCCAAGGGGGTTCGCTTGGGTTCGCTTGAACCCCCTTTTCCCCTTTCCCTCGCACCAAAAACTCTAAAATTTTTCCCTTCAAGCTCGAGTTGAGGATGAAAATGGAGGAGACTTCACAAAACCAACTGGATGATGGTAGTCCTCAAAACGAGCTATCCAACAAATATAATTTTAATATTTTTTGGTTTTATTATGTATTTTTTTTTAGTTTGATTAAACATAGGTTTTTCATGAAAATCAAGCTCTATGTTTTGCACATGTGGAAAAATAGTAGATTATCAATTTTTTGAAAAATATGAGTGCACTAGATATTGAAGTCCTTGATCCAACAAAAAAATTGAATTTCAATACATACAAAAAATTTATGTTGTTTACGATTACCTATGTCCAATTGTAATTGGTTTGACTTCAAAACTTGATTAAGGAAAAATATTCAATAAAACACTATGAAACCAATTGGAAGCACTAGATATCGTAGTTACAAATCTAAATTTGAAAAAATAGAATTTTATCCTTCATGGAAAAAAAGTTATGTTGTATAATGAGCCACTCCTTAAAAATGGTGTTTACTAAAAAACTAGTTTTCAAGGAGATGGAAAAAGAAGTGCAACTGATTCCAAAAAAATGAAAAATATATTTAGAATCTATAGACAAAATGTCACAAATCACTATGCCTTTGACATGATGATATAATCTTGAATTTATGCAATAAAACTTCACTAATATGCCTTTGAATGCCTTTGAAATGCTCTATAATTCTCTTGCTCTTGATCTCATGAAGTCACATAAAATTTCTAGGTGAAACTTTGTGAATTAAGATTATATTTATACTAAATCTAGAGATTAACCCTGAAATTCAAATAATTCAAGCCGACACCAGATCTAGGATTGAAAATCATTATAATCCCACCATAATTAAATTAAAAAAGGGGTGTCCTATGTGAGGAGGACCCATTCGCCACTAAAGGCGAATGGGTCCTAGCATAACTTTCTAGGACCATGCCTCGAGGGGGATGAAATAACATCAAAAACCCATTTCAAAAATTCCAAGAAAGGGGTGTCCTATGTGGAGAGGACTCATTCGCCAAAAAAGGCGAATGGGTCCTAACACCATTTTCTAGGACCTTAAATTTTCCAAGTTAAATGTCATGCCATATCATTATTGGGTGTCAAGATAGATCCTTTGGAAAGTGTAATTAAGAGGGCTTGAATTTGAATTAAATGGGCTAATCAAGCTCAATTAACTACAATTAATTAATGAAACCCTAGATAAGTGTGAAAGTGTAATAAAACACTTTACAACATATGATATTGCTATCAGGATTCAACTGTGTAGTTTTACAAGTCAAACTCATTGACCCATGTTTCATGAGTCATTGAAACATGGGTCAATGAGTTTGACTCGTAAAACTACATGGTTGAATCTTGATAGGAATACCATAATTTGACACACTGTGGAAAATACCTCCTACTTAACACTTTACAACACCCTAAATAAGGTATAATTTAAGTACATTTTAGTTAAAAGGGCCCTAGGTTTTGTGTGAATGTGTAAAACACATTACAACACTAAATCAAGGCATAATTAAGTTAATTTATATCAATTATTCCCAAATTAAGCATGAAAAAGGGTTACTTTTTTCAATGCTACATTTTTCCCCCAATTTAGTGAGATTTTTCCCCCATGAAAAACTCACACTAAAGTAGACATTCAAGACACATAAGTATGCAACAATAACAAAGATACATAGTCATACCCTATCAAAGGCCAAGAAAATAAAGAAAAACAAAGGATCAAGACAACCATTCCAACATAATGTGGAAAGGGGTTGTTTGTCCGTAACATGCGTTGCTCACTATGGGGTAGTGGAACCTCAGTCTGTCCACTAGGTGAGTTATCTCAACGAGGTGGAAAATGAGAGAGTTATATTAGCCTCCCATACCATACCGAAGTTATCCTCCTGAAAACCTCGATAGGGAACCACAATGTAATGCTTTTGTGAATGATTTTGAATGTGATGTCTACAATTTCTTGTTAAATTGGATTTTTATTTGTTCGTGTACTTAGGTCTTCTTCTTAGGGAATATCATGCCTAATGTCTCTAAGAGAGGACAAGTCAAAGAGTATCAGATCACCACTTATGGGATGCCTCTCATTTCGCATCATGCCACCAAGGGAGATCGCATACTTAGAAATATCACACTCTTGGAGGACATCAAACCAAATGACACCACCAAGAAAAAGACACATCACAAGAAAAAAGAAAATCGCGCCATGAAATATGCCGAAAGATGTCATCAATGTATTCCCCCACTTTAAAGTGGTTGCTAACACCATTACTATGAGAAATTGATTTAAAGTAGCCAATGTTTTCTCCTAAGACATGAGAAATTTCCTCAGAAAACCATATGCCAAGTCATATGTTTCTAAAATAAAGCTACATCATGAAAAAGGAGGGAGGGGTTGCCCCCAAAAATACAATGCTAAATGTAGAAAGAAAAGTATGTCACATGCAATCCAACTTAAGTCATGTCTTCCACATCCCAAGATTACTCTTATATATACATGGAAGGAGGTCAAATAGCCAAAAGAGACAATGACAAGTGCCATATGAGGACAAAGCTACCTAACCCCTTGCCCCCACTTAGTGCAAGAAAAGGATGAGCCGAGAATGGATGATGGTATGCCACTCCTTGCAATAAGGAAATGATTTGCAATGAATGTAAAACATGTAATAGTGAGTATCCTATGATCCTACAACTATTACATGGCAAGGAGCAACAACTATTGTTATCAATTATAATGAGTAAATAAAGTATCCACTTGATGCCTATCTAATGAGATATTCCCACATGTAGTATCTATCAGTTCAGGATGCACCAAAGTTAAGGTTGGATTGGAAGAATATTTTGTAAGGTTGTTGCTAGATTAAGTGAAGGTTTGTTTGATGGTTTTATTTCTATCAAAGGAAAATAACCAAGACCATGCGTTTTTTCTTGCATGTTAGGATCTATAGGGACATAGATACCTTGTTCTCTAGCACCACATCCTTTTCCACTATAACGAAGTTGCTTCATAAGTTAATAACCCTATCCATAAAATTTTTCATTTCTTTTAGATTTAGAGGTTGCTCATAATCAAAGTTTCATCAAAGTTTGTTGTGTAATTTTCTTGATCTCCTAAAGTAGTTGAGGTGGATTCTTTTGAATTTTGTGTTGACATTACCACTTTTTCTTTTCCCTTTTCAGACTCTTTGTTTATGATCTTGTATTCACCCATGAATGTTGGTACAAAATATAAGGAGCCCCAATCATCTTCAAACAATTTAGTGACTTCCTCATTTGCTTCTCGTGTTCTTTTTCCTTTGTGATTTACACTTTTTTCTTGTTCCAATACTTCTAAAGGATTTCATCCTTCTCTCTTAGCAATCAAACAACTTTCAGGTTGAGGATCTAAAACTTGAGTGTGTAAACTATATTTTCATAGACGTACTTCATTACATGATGGAGAGTAGAAGGTAACCCATTCATTGCATGAATCCATGGTCTCCCTAGGAGGAGGTTGTAAGAAAGATTGTTAGACATAACGTGGACCAGAGTTTGTAATGTTACTTTCCAAACTCTAATAGGTAATGTGATGACTCCAAGTGGTTGTTTTCCTATATTATCAAATCCACAGATAGATAAATAATTGAGTTTAATATCGCTTCTACTCATTTTTATCTTTTCCAAAAGGCTCACACTACACACATTCAGGGCCAAACCATTGTCAACAAGGGTTTGTTTTATCACGATTCAATTAGCATAGACTATAAAATTGAAAGATTCATTTTGTTTTTGCTCTTCTAATGGAGGTAATTCATCTTGACGAAAAGTAATGTCTAAGTTGGCCAGAGTTATATCTTGAATTTGGGATGTCACATCATTTGATTGCACATTAGGAGGGGTAGGAACTTGTTGTAAATAACTTTGAAGCATATTATGATAAATAGGTGAAGCTTGAATAAGTTCCCATAAGGATATCTTAACAGAAGTATTTTTATGTTGTTCAACAGGATCATAAGTATCCTTTCCTCTTTTTATAGGAAAATGGGGAGGACCAGGTAAGATAGGGTTAGGAAATGGGAGGGATGTTGAAGGTGTTTGTCTTGGTTATGGATTATTCCTAGTGTTATCAGTATGAGCAACAATATTGTAACTCGGTTGCTATGAAACATTATCAAGTTTCCTTTTAGGTGGTTCTAAGATAAGAATAGGTTTATTTTGAACTTGTGGTTTTTGTGAGGGTGGATAAATGATAAGTTTAGGCTCAAGAGAGTACTTCAAGGGATATCTAATGTGCATAACCTCGAAAGACTTATCCTTATTTTCATGATCTCGTAGTGAAGGAGAGTCTAATTTTACTTCATCATCTTCATCTAAAGAAGCCTCACCACTAATGTTTGAAATACATGTGTCAATGTTCTCATTTTCTTCCACCATGATATCTTCCCTAGTAGGAGATCTTTTAGGAGAGCTACAAACTAGATGTTCATGAAATTTAATGGTTGGTTCTTCTCAAATAGATTCATCACAAGTAAGGAAGTTATCAATGGTTGGATTTCCTTTCTTATAAATGATGGTGTTCTCTTGTTCAATGATGTTTTCCCTAGGGGAAGAGAGAGAAAGATGATTCTCATGACTGCCATTGATTGGATTTTCTAACATCAAAATATCTTCTTTACCAATAGTAGAGATATTAGGAGAATGCCCAATTTGATTGTTATGATTGTTCATGATTTCATCCATTTTCTCTTGTGCTATAATGTCTACCCTATTAAAGGAGCTTTTAATATTTTCATCACATTCCATGGTTAGATTTTGTAAAGTAGCTTCATCACAAATAGGGGAGGCATGAAGAGAAGAACAACTATGAGTTTCATGCTTACTAATGATTGGGATTTTTCATTCAAATAGATCTTTCCAAATGGTAGGAGCATTAGGGAAGGGAGGAACAAGATTCTCATGACTCTCAATAAGTATGTCTTCTAACACCAAATGATCATCTTTGCATCTAGGAGGGATATTAGGAGAAGAACAAGTTTGGTTGTCAAGGTTATCTACGATTAAATCCTCATGTCCTATAATGTCTTCCCAAGTAGGAGAGGTAGGATTTTCATAGTTATTAATAATTGGGTCTCTTAGCACCAACATATCCTCCTCACAAATGTGATTTTCATGATCATTCACGATTTTATCCTTTTTCACTAAAGCATTCTCACAATTAGGGGAGGTGATGGGAGATGAATGGAGACTAGGTAAAGTAATGTTAAGGAATGTTTCAATGATCTCATCTTGTTGTTGCATCAAAATGAAACATAGAAAAATAGGTTCACCATCAATAGGGTATCAATGATGAACCTAATTTTTAGTAGGTGTATGTTTCATTCAATCATGTGTGCAATATGATGCAACTAAGGTACAAAAATTAAACCTAACTATTATAATAACAAAAAGGTAGGTTTTAAGAGGGTAAAATGATGTGTACCTTGCCAGAAAAGTGTTGTTTCAGGGCCCACTAAGGACTCATTCGCCTTTAGTGGTGAATGGGTCCCTGTTAGGGCTTTTGAAAAGTGCTTTTTGGGTTTTGTTCCTCTCAGTCTGTAACTCTAGATTCCAGATGTTCAATGCTTCAGGCCTTACTGATGACTCATTCACCTATAGTAGTGAATGGGTTCCTGTTAGGGTTTCAGGAATCAATTTCTGGATCTTGTTCTTCAATGTCTGCACTCTCAACTCCCAAGTTTTTAACTCCCGAAAGTCTGAAACAAATCTTGTAGAAGACTTTCCGTGATCTTGCAATGTAGATGACAAATTTTTACAACTTTTCAACTTTGACAACTTTGCTTCAAATCTTGCTCTTCAACCTAAAACTTGCAAACACACATCAAAGAGGAGAAAAACTTGTTGATTGTTAGAGGATAGGGGTTTTCCTTGGTCAAATCCCTTCTAGGTAATTAAACCTTGTGATGAAACAATGAAATAAGGACATGAAACATGAAATAATGAACAATGATACCTTGGAAGATGTCTTGTAATGCTAATATACAAACTAACGTGAAGTGGGTATGAAGAATGTAGATCTTGATCTCAAATTAGATGTGAAATAATGCTTACTAATAGATCTTCAATGCTACATCAACAACACTAGCTCAACAACATGCTTGATGCACTATGCCTTTGACATGATGATATAATCTTGAATTTCTGCAATAAAAAATTACTAATCTACCTTTGAATGCCTTTGAAATGCTCTATAATGCTCTTGCTCTTGATCTCATGAAGTCACATAAAATTTGTAGGTGAAACTATGTGAATTAAGCTTATATTTATACTAAATCTAGATATTAACCTCAAAATTCAAATAATTCAAGTCAAAACCAGATCTAAGATTGAAAATCATTATAATCCTGCCATAATTAAATTCAAAAAGGGGTGTCCTATGTGAGGACTCATTTGCCACTAAAGGCGGATGGGTCCTAGCACAACTTTCTAGGACCATGTTTTGCGGGGATGAAATAACATCAAAAACCCATTTCAAAAATGCCAAGAAAGGGTGTCCTATGTGGAGAGGACTCATTTGAAAGTAAAGGCGAATGGGCCCTAGCACCATTTTCTAGGACCTTAAATTTTCCAAGTTAAATGTCATGTCATATCATTATTGGGTGTTGGGATAGATCCTTCATAAAGTGTAATTAAGAGGGCTTTAATTTGTATTAAAGGGTCCAATTAAGCTCAATTAACCACAATTAATTAATGAAACCCTAGATAAATGTGAAAGTGTAATAAAACACTTTACAACACCCTAAATAAGGTACATTTTAAGTACATTTTAGTTAAAAGGGCCCTAGATTTAGTGTGAATGAGTAAAACACATTACAACTCTAAATCAAGGCATAATTAAATTAATTTTATATCAATTATTCCCAAATTAAGCGTGAAAAAGGGTTACTTTTTTCGATGCTATAGTGCCTAACATGGCTTATCTTTTTGGGGCTCATTTTCTTTCCTAAGTTGCACTTAAAGGGGGTGTAATTATTTACTTATTGCATCTTATATTAAGTTTTTGTAGGTACTTAATATTTATTTACTTATGTGAATTAGGAAATAGTTGAGCACACGCATCATCTCTTTTATTTATGGGAGCACATTCCACCTCTACCTCATTTAAACTCCTTGACTGATGGTAGTTAGGTTCCACCTCTCCTTCATCAAATTGATTCTATTTGACACCATAGCTCTTGCATGTAGATTCGATCCTCTAAATCACTTAGGATTTATTCGATACTTGTTAAATTGGCTCATGCATCCCAAAGCCTATATATATGTAGTTATTTCTTTATTTTATCATCTAAAAACATGCATATATTATAAGTTTTTCAATTTTCCTTAAATGAATGTTAATAAATCTATGATAAAATAATTCTATTTCGATTTTAGGTAGATTTAATTTTATCAATGATTCTTGACTATTAAATATAACACATTGATCTTTTTGCTTTTGGTACACCTCATGGAGATATTTTTCAACTTTGTACGGAGGTATTTTTCAATTTTTAATCTAAATATCTAAAGTAAAATGACTCAAATTTGAATTAGTCTCTTATAAATATCTTTGAATTTTGATAATTGATCCTCCATAAATAAATTATACATTGATGTACAATTGAAGGTGCCACTTTCAAATTTTCTAGAAATAATCTCCCAAGTGTATGGAGAATCTATGTGAAGGAGTAACATGGAATACAATTTTTATTCCTTTAGGTCAATTTAAGTGATAAGTTGATACAATGTAAAGTATTTATCAATAATCCATTTGCCATCTTTAGGGGGACACTTGAATGAGCATAATATTTAGAATTTATATTACAATGAAAAAATAAATCCTCCATGCATATGTTATATATTGGTGTATTGTATCAAAAATGATATCACCAATAACATGATCATGCACATTTATCCTAAGAATACAATGGCTCGAAGAGATTGTTTTGTGATATCTCTACATAAAAGAAGGTAATTAGTGGAGTTGGATGTGAAGAATAAAATATAGCATTGGTGTCAATTTATCCCACAAAAAGCACATGTTTGTGATGTTTTAGTAAAATCAACATGAAAATACTCCATAGTATTATTATTCTAACTAGCATCCATCATCAAATGCTATCATGCACCTTTATATTATTCATATGATCTAGGAACGGATCAGTGTAAGGAGCCAATCACCTATTAGAAGATAAAATACATTAATAATGTTTTTGTCTATAGGAACTTGTATCCTAAGCTTGAGACCCAATACATGATTTTTTATAGTGGCCCTTAACTAGATATGCAATTTACATTGCACTTGCTCATAATAACCTACAAGAAGTCACTTGTTTTGATATAAAGGATGGATTGGAGGAAGAGTAATTAATTTAGAACTTGATAAAATTTGTACCACATCATCTAAGGATTCTTATATCTTCATAAACTTCCAAGGATTAGTTTTTATATAAGATGCAAAAAGTAGATGTTGTAAATTGCTGCCACAATAATGGATTACACTTTCTGGGACATCTTGATTTTTGCTGAAACCACATATTTTTAGAAAATATAATGATTTAAGCATTGAAAGGTTTCATTTAAAGGATTTTAATTGAAGAGCATTTGATCAAACCCCCTTAGATCAAACCCCCTTGGATAGAACCATGCTAGTTTTAAACCATACCTATAATGGAGTCTCCTCTACACCTATCAAAATGCTGATAAAAAACCACTTTTGATTTACCTTTTGGGGGATCAAATGAATTCATTTAAAAATTTATATTTTGTAAGTATGTATTCCTTATTATAAGCTTCCTAAAAAATATAACTTTAAATATATTTAATTTGATTATTATATTTGTTTTGTATTTCTTGTGAATGTAGGGTTTTCACCGAAAATCAAGCTCTCTATTCTGCACATGTAGAAAAATAGTATATTATTTTAAAAAAAATCTAAAAAATATCTATGCCCTTGATATTGATGTCCTTGATACAACAAAAAAATTTGAATTTTGATACATACAAAAAAGTTATGTGTCAGCAAGTAAACCTATGTCTAAATTGCAATTGGTTTGACTTCAAAACTTAACTAAGAAAAAAAATTCAATAAAACACTATAAAATCAAATGCATGCCCTATATATTGTAGTTAAAAATCTAAATTCGATTTTTTTTTTATCTTTCATAGAAAAAAGTTATGTGTTAGCAAGTACACATCACCCTTTAAAAATGTTGTTTATTGTTAAAAACTAGTTTTTGAAGGAGATGGAAAAAGAAATACAATTTGATTCCAATTTTTTTTAAATATATATATTTAGAATCTATAGAAAAAATGTCACAAATCACTTGTTTGCATCATCTTCAAATTCCTCATGGTTTAGCATCTATAGGGTCTCGAAAGTGAAGATTTAGTTAAAAAAATTCAATTCAATGTCAAGTTTGGCCAAAAAGTGTAACCCACTATTGTGGGATCAATAAGTAGCTACTTGATTCACATTTTTCTTTTTAAATTTTTTGTGATAACACATTTTGATTTGATGACTCAACTATATTCATATGCGTGCACATATTTTACTAAAAGAAGAAAAACTATTATACACCATATTCATAATTAGTTTAAGTGATCCTTTAATAAAGTTTTTTTTTATTTAAAATAATATAAGTAAACATTTTAGATCACAAGGACTAAAATTCTTATAACATAGTTGTTAATAGATACATTTAGTCATTGAAAAAGCTCAAAAAGATTAGAAACAAAGACTTTAAGATTCATATTAACTTTGAATTGACTAAAGAATACTTTTGTCAAATCATAAAATGTGTGAAAATATTCATGAGGTAGTGAAAATATCCATTCAATGCCATTATCCTTTAAGTTTTTGATTAGAGGTAAAGCAGGTTTTGAAGGGGCCCCAAAACCCTTTACAAAAAAGGACAACTAACTCAAAAGATAACTACAATAAGCATACATCAGCCAAAACACAGTAAACCATCAACGCAACAATAGCCAAAAAGGAGGAACAAAAAAATAGCAACACTACATATTCTTCAGGATATCAACAGCCTCCATGTCGCTCGTCCTAGTCTCCTGAAAGTCATCGATAACTTAAGATAAATCCTTAGCAGGAGCCCCGACTTGCAGCTTGGTCTTATTACATGTACGCACACTAGGACCACCCACATTCACCTCACTAATCAAAACATTCTGCACACCCCCAACCTTATCAATAGAAACCTCTTCCTCCACAGGCCTACCATCAACACCAGCAACCTCACCAGGAGAAAGATCTCCTTGCTTTTCTTGGAAATTTCCATAAGGGGAGAAATGCTAACAGATTCATACTTCACAAAAGATTTAGTCCCTTCCCCACCCTTCTCCAAAGTAGCATTAATCCTTTCCATATGGTCCTCAAGGGTCAAGATTCTTAGTTCTAACATATGCTTCATATTAAGGGTTTGCTCAACAACAGTCTTCAAAGAATCAAATAACTCATCAATTTGATTTTGTATCGAGGATTCTCCCACTTTACTCACCACCTCACGAACCCGAACATTGGTCATGTTCAGTTCATGAAACACCCATTTAACCAATTTAAACAAAGAAATAGAGCTCTCCTTAGCCAACCCCAGAACATCAGAGATTTCCTCACGGTCAATGTTAAAAAAATTCTTACCCATAGCAGTATCCTCCTCAGAGGAGCTAACTTTATCCTGACTGATACAAATCCACTTACCTTTACCACCAGGAATCGACATTTGAAGCTTGCACATCGAATCAAAAATATCCTCAAAAATAGACCTTCTTCTGTTCAACATACCCAAGTCCACACCCGGGGAGTCCACAACATCCTGCCTGCCAACATCCTTCAAGGGAGAAGTAGATTGCATTTCCAACAATTGGCTAGCAGACGTGATCGCCAATTTTTTGTTACTGCCCGCCTTCAGGTCCTTCTTTCTCTTGGTCTACAAAATAGGGGAGGGCGGGGACACTTCTTCAACCCCTTCCTTCTAAGTAGTAGAAGGAGCTTCAATATTAGTTGACTTATCATCAACCTTTTGCTCGCTACCAATCTCATAGCCCTTCAAATTAGGACCTAACTCCCCTTTACTAGACAGTCCCACATCCTGAGGCTACGAGACCACTTCCAAGGAAGCTTGGGAGTCTAGAACATAATCCATGTCATCCTCAGATTCAGAGTCCTCCTCAATAACAATTTTCCTCTTTTCCCCTTTCTTGCAGACTGACTCCTCTTCAAAGATAGTATCATATTCCATAGTCGGATTTTGTTGCTTACCCTTGGGGGTGGAAAGTGGTTTGGAAACCTTAAAGGCTTAGCATAATCTATAATTAACAAAATAAGCCCTACATGCAGCACCGGGTTCTTGGGATTCCTTTTGTGATCCTTCAATCTAGATTCTAGAGACGCTAGAAGATAAAAAGGAAATGAAATTTTCTTTTTATGGTGAAAGCGATTAAGGAGGACAAAGTGATAAACATAATTTACTGCAAAAAAATACCTTTAAGGGTAATATATCTCATAAGTTCCTTGGATGTCCCCCCAAAGCACTTTGAGAGAGCTCCTCTCGTGCTCACCACTCTTAGCTAGCTTAAGGTCTTGAGCTTCATTCCCCTTGAAGAAAACCTGCATGGCAGCGTTCGATTCCTTCTTGTCTCTGTAGAATTTCTTACCTTCTGTCGAGAGCCTAGTGATATTAGCTATGAAATCCTCATTTACATCAAACTTTGTACCCCACAACTTCAATACCTATAATTCCAGGCTTTAGCAAACATAGCCGTTGCCTGTGGGTTGTTTCCATGCAACCTTTCCAGATAAGGTGTGAGCCCACCTTTATCCAAAATATGCCACACCTCCTCCTTTTTCTTAACAGAGTCGCAAGAAAAAGGCTCCACACAATTCCTGTCACCTCCCATGGCCCCAAAATTTGCAGAAGATAGAAGTTTGAGAACCTTGTAGACAATAAGGAGAAACCTCGAGAAGGAGAGAAAAATGCCCAAAATTTGTGTGGCAACGGTATTATGGCAGAGGTAAGTAATTATTTTCGAATGCCTCCCCATATGGAGATCGAGCAAGGTACCATCTGCTCGATTATAATCTAGCTCGCCATCACTCCAAATGATTACTCGCCGCGTGAAAATAGCCATGCGATCCCAAAGCATTAAAAGGTCATCGGCCAAGTTGGAAATTTTGAAAATCATGATTTATACATGTAGTTTCCTCAATGGGGAGAGGGTCGTTCACCTCCCATTCCCTAGGACCCCTAACATAAAGATTAGAAAAAATACCAGCTAGTCCATTTCCTTCTCGAAATATATGAGATATCTATTATTCATCAAGGGAATTAAGGATTTCAATAGCATCCAAGATTATGGCTTCAACACTCCATGAGGGGACATAGCTTTTCTTCAGATTATTAATAATATTGAGAGAATCCCCCTCAAGCCATACCTTCTTGTAACCTTTCAATTGGGCCGTTTTCAAGCCATGATAGGCTGCAGCTGCCTCCACATAGTGGTTCATCTGGGTTCCCTAAGGGAGTGCCTCCATTATCCTTATATGGAAGTAGCTTAGCTAATATAGCTTATCCTCATATAAAAATTCGCTTCATGCATCAATAGAATATCCCAAGTGTGTATTTGGGTCAAATTTTTCATTGTAAATTTCAAAACTAGATGTCATAAAGCTCATAAGAAAAGTATGTGTAATAGTATCATTCATGATTACATGGTGTTTCTTTGGCATCCTAAAATCCCTTTTTTCTCTCACATCCATTTTTCTTTCATTCACTCTTTTCTTTTTTTGGTCTATATTTTGCATGAGAACATCTAAGGTAGAGGAGGGGATGCCAACAAGAGAAGGTTGAAGGCCACTAGGGTGAGTGTAGGTATGGGTGTTGTTAATATGAAGAATGACAGTGGTAATAGGTTGAGAGAGAGGCATAGACCTAATGAAGTATACTAATATGTACATAGTAATAAATTATGGTATGTAATGAGTAGTAGCAATGGTAGAGTGAGTGGTGGAAGTAGGATTCACACAAGTGAGGAGGATAGTGGATACGGTAGGTTGGGTAGTGATAGATAAAATAAGAATAAAGATATAAAACATCATGTGATGTAGGTATTGTAGAGGGATATAGTTAGGAGGAAGGTCATCAAGAAGAATAAAGGTGGAGAAATTATGTGCATTATGTAGTGGGACACTAGTAGAAGTATTAGTTACAATACAAGGTTGAACCATAATGGTAACTAGTGGACAAGATAATGTTAGAAAATGAAAGAATAGTACAAGATGGAAAAGAAGTAGATGTACCTAAAAATATAGAAGGTGCAACAATCTTAGCACTTATAGCTTGTTAGACCTCTAGCTTTTGTAGCCAAACTAGCAAGTGGTTATATGTATGGAGATGGGGGGCCAAAGAGTGGTCAAAATAAACATAAAAAAGTTAATTTCATCATGATTAACATTACATATTTCTTCACAATATTTTTTAAAAACTTTCATATAATATCAAGATAAAATAAATATTTTAAAATGACAATTACATGAAGAAATATTATACAATAACATACAAATATCTCATTTTGTAATTGTGTAAAATTATATTTTTATTTCAAATTTAACAATCAATTACTCATCAAAATAGTAATAAATATTTAATGATAAACATAATAATATTAGTAATATCATTTAATAATGAAATAAATCTTGGATAAATATAAGGTAAATAAATCAAATTCAAAATATAATTTTTACAAGATTTTTTTTACAAAAGTAAAATCCTTTTTAAAAATGATTAAAGAATGTTTAACAATATAATATAATGGTTCTTAAATAGTTATAAAGTAAAATAAAATAACTAATAAAATAAGTAAATTCATATTATTTTAATATCACATTATATATTTAAAATAGATTCATAAAAGTTGAATCAATTATATAATGTGAATAAATTATATAAATAAAATGTTGGATGAGATTAGGGGTTATTTTTTTTTAAAACAATTCTCATCTAATTAAAATAATTTAATATTATGAAAATATCTTATATATACTCATATATAATTAAAGAATACAACATACAAATCTCTCTCTATATAATCATTTTTGTATAACTCTTTTGTATTTTTATTTTAAAATAACTTTTAAATAATTAAGATACATTTTACAAATTTCTTTCAATTATCTTTAGCAAATCTATTATTTAATTTATATGTTGTAATTCTAAATACTACTAACATACTTATCTTTAGAAAAAATATGTAAAAACACTCAAAGAGGAATCCTTCTAGAGGTGTTAGAGGTGTTGATCTCATTCTACTTCTTTTCTTTTGTTTCTGTAGGAGTTCTTGATGAATCCTTCTTTTGTTGTTAATGATGATGACTATGACTATATGAAAACCCTTTTGATATTCTTATATTTCAATATTTTATTAATCTAATTTTTATTTTTACCCAAAAAAAACATTATAAAAATGACTTCACCAAACTAATTTTTTTAAAATCATAATATTTTAAATAAAAAATATTAAATAATAATAATAAATGTATTTTAGATTTTAAATATATAATTACTAACCGGAATCATATTACTATTATCTAAATTTATAAAAACTATATTTAAATCTTAAAGAAATATTTAAAATTATTTATTTTAATGAAAAAATTGAGTTAAATAGATATTATACACTCCATGATACTAAAAAAAATATAGTCAAATAATAATAAGAGTAATATTGCAAGTAACTAAATTCCTCAACATGTGTGTCACTGATTTGAAACTCAAACCGATGTAAGAGATGGGAAGTAAAATAAAATAGCATACATTTTCATACAATCGACTTATCTTAAGAGACCAAACATTTTATATCTCATAAAAATACCATGTGCATAAATCCTTGTGGTCAGCAGTGCACTCTTTCTTAAGTTTTTTTTGATAGGGGAGAGGGGCACATAGTGGAGTGGGGTCTAATAGTGGGGATAAAAAGTAGTCCTTAGTGGGCTCCACAGTGGAGCACCTTAAGATCTAATTGCAAAACACTTTTTATCCATATAGTATACAAACTGACAAATCATGTGATGCCACATTAGCGCACCAATAAAACATGACTTAGTGCACCACTATTGGTCTCACATTTTTTTGGGCCTTTTTGGATACCTAAAAATAAAGCATGTTGATGTGGCATTGTATTTGGTGATGTGTCCCTAAAATGAAATATAGAAGCACGCAAATTGCCAAATAAACTATTGTACAAAATTGGGAGTGATTTGAAATTTCCACATAGAATTTTGAAAAACACGAAGTTAGGGTGTTCCACTATGGGCCCCTCTCCCCTAGCTTGACTTAAAAAAAATAAAAACAAGATTCCATCACATGTATAATGAGATTTCATCACATATTTTATGCTATAATTTTTCTTTGGTTGGTTGATTGCCCGAGTTGTTTCCCAGGTGGGAAATGAGTGAGATTCACACAATTTTGAACTGTATTTATTCTAAATGTGGCGTTAAACCCTAGAAAATGCCATGGAAAATGGTATAATAAATACTAAAATATTATGGATTAAACAACCAGAACAAAAAAAAAAGGCTTTGCCTAGCGTGCTCTTGCAAAATGAACATAAAAGGCTGGAACTATTTATCATAATCAACATTATATATTTCAAATCTTGAGAAAACTACTTTGAAATATCAAGATAAAGTAAATTACCTAGATTATTTAAAAAAATAATTCATAATTAATTTAAGAGTAATAATATTCTATATAATAGGTAGAATTATATTTGAGTAATAATATTTGTTAATCAAGTGACGCAAGCGTCGAGTTCCTATCAGAGAGTGTAATGCATTTAGATTCAAAGGAGAAAGTAGATAAAAATGTAGTTAGCGGCCGATGAATTCTAGCGATGAAACAATTACTATATGCAAAGGAGATTAAAAAAAAATTCAAGGAAAAAGTTTTTAGGCAAGCAACAAAGAAAGATGTTTTGTCAAAGAAAAGCAGAATGAATATAGTTGTTAGAGTCATTTATTTTTAGTCATCCCACTTGACAAGATCATAACTTCTATCACATTGCTCAAACTTTAAGGTTTAGAAATGCATAGAAAAGCTTAAATCACAAGCTAATTAAAGTGGCTCAAATAAATGTTAGATCGACCCATCAAAGCACCAAAACAAAGCTTTAAAGTTAAACTCCACTTTGGAGCTATTATATAGCTTTACACTAAATCAATCCATCTATACCAAGTTCAAACTAATCCCAACACAAGCTGGATTCACAACAAACCCAATAACACAGAGTGCAAATTAATACAATAATGTAAATGGCATGTTTGTCAGGATCCAAAAACTCTAATATAGTTCACAGTTGTAAGATACATAATGGGAAAAGAAAGTTATTAAATTGACATATGAACAAGACACTAAGATAGACTATGGAAAAATAATAAGTTATTAAACTAACATATCACCCACTACTCATGTTTTGGTAATGGCTAGGCTTAAAATCAAAACATGTGATCTTTGAATAAAAACCAAAACTGAAAGAGGGAAAAGAGAAGAGTCTCATTTAGGTGCTATGAAACCCAAAATTAGACAAAGTTAAAAATAGTTTGGATTGTCATTTCCTGCATGTAATGAGAAAAGGAAGGAACTTCCATAGGGAAATAGATAGTAGTGTGTATTTGAAGAGTTGTAGAAAAGATAAGTATGACACCAATCCTTACTTTACATAATTTAAATATAACTTCAAAGGAAAAGATGGATACAATTAGTTCATAGGCAAGGGTAAGACTTGTATGTTATCATTAAAAAACATTTAAAGGTCTCATTTTAAAATACATCTATGACAAGGAATTAACACTTTTCTCAATAGCAATTTTTAGACCCAAAATTATTATAAATATTTTGTTAGAATATTTGAGTTTCATTTCTATAAATAAATTAAAAATATATATTATAAAATTATTTAATAATAAATAAATTAGTAAAAAACACTTAAACCAACATTATTATAAATATTTTGCTAAAATATTTGAATTTCACTTAAACCAACATTATTATAAATATTTTGCTAAAATATTTGAATTTCATTTCTATAAATAAATTTAAAATAAACATATTATAAAACTATTTAATAATAAATAAATTAAGTGAAATAATAAGCTTAAAATTTTGTATAAAAACTGTTTAGACCCTATTCTACACCATGTATACATATAACATATATGTAATAAAATAGAAAATGCTAATATAAAATAAGAAAATAATGTAAAGTTATTTTGGATGATTAGAAAATTTTGCCAACAATTCAAATTTGATATTGAGTTGTACCTTTTTAAGTTTGATAATAATCTTAAAACATTTAGTCGGCGATGGAGGGTGCTTAAGAACATGGAGTTTACTGCATAAGACGTTGAAACGAGAGTGACATAGTTGGAAGGGAGGGGTGACCTCCATAATTAACCCAAGGAAAATATACACCAAAATAAAGCGAATTACTTCACTCCAAATTCCAAGATTTAAAGAAAGAGTAAAACTTCGGCATAAAAGAAAAAGGCTACAGAGAAGATGATGTAGATAAGGCACGTGAACTGTTCGACAAAATGCCTCAAAGAAATGTAGTCTCCTAGAATACCTCGTAGAAATGTGATTAGATTAAAATCATGTAATCGACAGTGCTGTAAATGGCAAATGCAATCTCAATTTATATTAAAAAATTCAGAGCAAAAAATTTGCTTCAAAAACACATATTTTCTTGTTAGCATGGCAAAACATACCAACAAATTCCCTTGCCTTGCCCACCCATAGATGAATGAAAAATTATGGCGTTTTCAGTACTTTATGACTTTGTAAACACACGAAACATAGCCAATCCCACAACACAAAACATGGTAATGCTTCCAGAAATCTTCAACAGACCAGACCCAAAAACTCTTAAATATTGCTAATTTATTTACCTTAAAAATTATAAACTACAAATTTGAGCAAGCAAAAGAAATTACTAATAAAAGTTAAAAAGGGCACTTGGAGTCCTTGTGAGCCAAGACTAATGGATGGAATGGATGCCATATTTCCCTAAGGCTCTAAACAAGTGTGAATAAAGTGTGCCAAAGTGGTGTGGAGCGTTAAATTATGGAGTAATTGCAAACGAATTGCTCCAATGAGCTTTTGTGAAGCTTGGTGGCTTTTGGGTTAGTTTGAAATAAGTAGCTCGTGGGAGGCACCAACATTGGTAAAATTGTTGTGCGGAGTATAAAATGAACCCGAAAAATCCAAATATGCAGTGTAAAATGAGAGAAAACTGAGAAAAATAACTATTTATCACCTCATGTAACTTGTTTCTGGTTCTGGACTCTGCAACTATGACAACACCCACTCACTGTAAACTCTCGTAGGATAGGGACTTGCAGAATAAAAGAAAACATGCATAAAATGATAATAGTGATCCATAGCAACTACACTTTAATCTATATTAAATAAACGAAGTACACTAACCACGCATAGCCATCCAACGATTCCAGCGACTTCTCCTCCAACTAGATGCCATTTAATGCATTAACTATGCATTGATGGATTCTGTACCCCCAACCGCCAGTTTTAATCTTTCATTTTTATTTAATCAATCTATGCCTTCGTATTTTCCTATTTTTTTTAAACATAAATGATTTATAGAGCTACTCGCACGAATAGAAAAAGAGATAAATGTTAATTTTCAAAAATAAAAAATAAGTTTTAAAATTCAGACTATAGAAATAGAAAGTAATATGTTAAAATATAGAAATGTGATTGGCCGATGCTGCCTACCAAAAGCATATTGAATGAATGCAATAGTAACCTGCCTTACGACAGGAACTAATAATAGTTATATATTAAATAAAAATAGTAATATTAAATTTAGTGGAAATATCTTAAATTTTTGTGTTATATTTTTATATTAAAATATCAAAAATATAATACAAAATTCACATAAAAGATAGGTGTAATGGAATCACACATAATTTTTTTAAGTTTGATTTATACAAAGATCAAAATAAGGTGGTCAAACTATTAAATTGATGAGACTATATTAGCAAGAGAAGGGAGATCTCTTTTGGGGGGAGGGCCCCCACCTTTTGGGAGATCTTGGGCATCAACAATGGGCTTCTAACCTAAGATATAGTCATCCTTATCTTTTTATTTTTCTTGCTAAGTAGTAACACATAAACAAGATGGTAAGATCCAAGCGGGGAAACTTTCCATTGTCTGGCTAGCAAGAATGACCATGTTGAGACGTAGAAGAGTTTCCACATGATAGAGGACTCCATCCATAGTGTCTAGGAGGTGGAGAACCCTAGGACCCATTATGTCTACACTTGGAGCTATGGTTGCAAGCATGTGGAAATCCATGTGGCAAAGAGGTATGCCCTTGGGGTGGAGAAACATCAAACTAATAATAGGGGAAGATTTCAAACAAGCAACTATACAAGGGGTGTTATTATAGTGTTCAATTGTTAGGAAAAAAGTGTCAACCTTGCAATTATAAAAGGTTACTATTTATAGTAAGTTTACATTTGAGCATGGATGGCTTTAAAATTTTCCCCAAAGCTACACAATGACCAAATAAATATGCTAGTAAAGTTTCGATAAAGGTCATGTTTGGATTTCAAGATATTAAAGCTTCTATTTTTAAAAGTTTCAAAGTCAATTTTGAGACACTTAGAGGCCATTTTTGGGCCCAAAAGTGGTCTTAACTAATGAAGCGGTTATATCTTGATAGAGCACTTCACGAGATTTCCTACAGTTCATCAATTGGAATTCAAAATCAAAATTTATGGTCTTTGAAAGTTGGGTCTCCTGAATTGAAAAATGTGAAAATATGTTGAACACAAAAAATAATTGTAAGGGGGAGTTAAACATGTTGGTTGGTGTTTGGACACATCATAGGAAATATTTGATTAAAGATAAATTGGATACCACTTTTTGATTGGTTTTAACTCATGGTTTTGTAAATATCGTTTGATAGTTTGATATATTGTATATCCTATATATTAGGTGCTTGTGATGGAGGTTGAGTGTGACAGTCTTATAGATGTTGAGTAGCCTCTAGATCTCTGGTTAGTGATACTTCTAAGAGAGCTTTCTCTGCAAGTATATTTTAATCTTGTTGATTTCTAAATAATATATTGGGAAAATTTTGGAGTGTGGGGTTTTTCTCCCAAAAGGGCTTTCCCCACATAAATCACTGTGTCATGGCATAAATGATATTTATGTTTATATATGCTTAGTTTTTGTATTTTTTGTAAATATTTGATAAATCTTTTGCATAAAACTCCTCTCAAGATTAGTGTAGGAAGTTGTTCCACTACCTTAGCTTCCTTTACATCTATTAAATTCTATAGATGAGAAATCTCTAGAGACACTTTGTTAACTTGGACATGGATTTGTAACATGAGGTTCAAATAGATGATAACTTTAGTATATATAGAAAAATATTCATCCATAATGGAGCTAGCAAACAAGAAAATTTTCTCTTTCCAAATTGGGAAAAGTAACTCCATTATGAAATTATGTCAAATCTAAGTGAATCTTACTCACATTCTAGCCAGTTCCCTAGAAGTATCATATACTAAGAAAAAGGGTTTGGTATGAATGGTTTAAAAATATGTGTCCATTGCCAAGTAGCTTGAACCTATGGATAAAAACAAAATAAATGCTAGAGGGTTTTAATATGTCCAAAAAGGACAAAGGGGAGCTATCAATCCTAGATGAACCAATTGGTATTTGAAATATGACATGTCATCATTGTGAAGTGGATAATTACAACTTCTATTTCACATTAAGCTTGGGAACCATTAGAAAATAGATCTAGAAATGCAATAATATACCTTACAAGGTTTGTTACTTTAAAAAGGAGCATTTGGGAACCAATTTTATTCCTTACACCAAGGCTATGTACAAAGGATTTCAACCTTGTGAATCATATGAAGGGGAATTGAATCAAGTATAGTCTAGAAAGACTCCAAATGTTGGTTACCAAGCTTGGATTTGGCTTTAAAATATAGCCAAGAAATTTATACCTTGGTGCTTCTAGAAAGAAAATATGTAAAATACTAGAAACCTCACATTTGTAAACCCTTAAGCCATGGACCCAAGGAAGTTTAGTGAATGGTCTAACTTGACAAGTAATCATAGTAGACCACCATAAAGACTATTGGTTAAGATAAATATTATTTTTAAATTCATTCCCATTCCAAAAAATTCATGGCTTGATTCATCCTAGGAACATTGAATGCTTCTAGCAATAAAGTGCCTTGAATGTGCATAGGTTCACTCAAGATTAGGATGGTATGAAAAACCAAGCCATAAAAAACACTCTGTCTGGGGACACTAAGGAAAATACAATGCTAGAGTAAAAATTTCTAGTATCTATTTCGACACAAATGATCCATTTGGCATATCAATTCAGTCCTTATCTATAAGTATGAATTAAGGAAATCCCACCAGAGTACCATCAATTGGAGATAACATAATTCCTAGGAGACTTTTAAAATCCTTTACCTTGCTTTGAAGAGGCCTAGAGAAAATTTTTGAAAATTCATTCTAGCTGAAAGTAAGAAGCTTTGGATTGGATCCAACAAATGAATTTAGTAAATAGAAATACTAGCAAGAACTTTGGAACAATCTTAAATTTTCCAACAATGGAAAGTGGTTGACACTCGAGCTTTCCATAACATGGAAAAATAAGACTAAAATAAAAATGAATGCCCCCAAAAAAACCATGATTGACCCATTTCTAACCATGGGCATCAATCCATGTGGATTTGGGTGGAAAAGATTAGTGGTAACATTGCATTTTTCCACTAGGTGCTAGAACTAGATGCAATGTAGAAAGTATTTGAACATTGGAAGGAATGATCAACATTATATAGTTCCTCCAAAAGATGTATAGAAAATAATCATTAGAAAAATGACCATTAACAAGATGCGAAGGAGAATTAGGAAGATAAATACTCTTGAATCTTTATTGAGAAATTGCATTGAAAATCAAATAATCAAATCCTTTAGTGGCCATGACATAAAGTGTTGGACCCAAAGTGTATCCTTATCTAATGGAATGAAAAATTCTAAAAGAGGAAGGCTACTAGCCGTTAATGGTAACATATGATGACACATTTGCAAAGAAAATTTGAATCAACCAAAGGAAATTGGGGCCAAATCCCAACACTTGAAGCATAACCTAAATGAAAGGACACTCAATTTGATCATAGGATTTAGCAAATCCAATTTGGAAGAAGATAAGATGTTTATATCAATGCTTAGCCTATTGCATACCTTCCTAGACAATAATGATGTTGTCTAGAATATAACAACCTTTGATGAACTAACTATCTTATGCCAAATGATTATAAGAAGAAAATGGAATATGTGGATCATAAGGGATTTGGCTATGATCTTATAAGATGTGTTCAAGAGAGTTATCAATTGCCAATTTCTAATCTCCCTAGGATCACTAAATTTAGGTATGAACTCGATGTTTCCTTCTTTTTTTTATAGTAGCTCCTTGGGAACCTACAACAAAAGATTAATTATAAATTTACAATAAGTTAGGACCAATAGTTCCCATAGAGGGGTGGGTGCATAAATATGGGGGACCAAAATGGGGTCTTAAGTGGCCATTTTTTTTTTTTTTGAAATTAGGAAAGGCTAACCTTGGATGAGAAATTGAAGATATTTAAACTCAAAATTTTAAGATGCAACACAAAAAAGGGTTCTAGTGCTCCAAATCTACTTTCTAAACTATATTTTTTTTTGAAAATTGTAGAGATTAAGGGGTTCAAAAAGGGGGGCCACGCAAATTGGTCCTTAAAAAAAAAAAACAACATAGCATTTGGTGCGGCCCCCCTAAAATGTTAACTTATTTTAGTATTTAAAAAATATCTTTGGTGAGAAATTAGCTAACATCATGTAGTTTATCCTTTTTTTTCTACTAATTTTTTAATGAATATATTTTTTTACTAATTTTTAAAGTGGACACATCCTGAAAAATAAAAACTTGAGCATGCTTCCCCCTAATTTTTTGGAAAAATAATCATTTTTTTTTTTGAATATGTGTAGAATGGAGTCTAGTTTTTAAAATTGTAATTTATTTGAGATTTCAATGAACGGTTAAAAACAAGTAAAAAATACCAAACATTAGTTTTTGACAAAAAACAGATACACCAAAAAAATAAATTAAAGATGAAAACCTTAACATAGTGAATATGTGAAAATAATTACATGGTTAGATAGCTAAGAGAGATCTTAACATTACCTAGGTTTTTTTTGACTTGACATTTAAACATGTGCAAACTTGATGGGGAGCATGCTCAAGATTATGTCAAAATTTTCACAGTCTACAAAAACATGTCTTTGGATGTCTTTTTTTCTCTTTCTCTTTCTTTCTCTTTCAGTGAAACCATATACATGAAATAAACATTTACATATGGATATTTAATTTGTTATACTTTAAGTTATATTTCATGTATATAGTTTCAGGATGTTTGAGAGTGATTTGGATCTCTAGGAGTTATAATGCAAAGTCTAGATTTTGGAAGATCTTATAAATTTTCAAACTTAGTCAAATTTTAGTACTCAACATGTCAAATTTCAATAATCAAGAGGTCAAATTTCAGTAATTAGCAAGTTGTATCATCTTTCTCTCTTTCTCTCTCTATCCCACTCATTGTTTATCCCTTATCTTCTAGACCTCTCTCTCAATGTCTCCATCCCTTTATCTAACTCTCTCTCCCTTGAGCTCAAGAACTACCTACCTCTCTCTCTCTCTCCCTCTCTCTCTCTCTCCAAATTTTAGTACTCAACATGTCAAATTTCAATAATCAACAAGTTGTATCATCTTTCTCTCTCTCTCTCTCTCTCTCTCTCTCTCTC
>VDFB02000017.1:324794500-324888614 GCA_007258455.2 Sequoia sempervirens
ATGCGGCTGCATGGATGGGCCTATGGAGTTGGTTTTGCCATCTCCTATCAATGATCTCCCAAATGGGACGATACTTATCATCAACTCCACCATAGACTGATCTAATGGCCTCTTTGCCCCTATCCATGCCCTCATATATGTAGCCCATTGCGGGCTTCTCCCCATCTGCAACTCGTAGGAGAACTAGCAAGGGCTCAATAAACTGCAAAGTGCAAACATGTTTCAAGTAAGTGTGACTGTCAATGAAAATGAACAAATAAAAGTAAGATATGATTAAAAATTAAAACATAATAAAGAATTAAATGTTACCTTCACAATCTCATCTGCTGGTGTCCAAAACACTGCCTCATCAAATATGCAATCAGCCACAGCAATCCCTGCAGTGCTTGTAGAAAAGGATGAGGAAGACCACTCCTCACTAGCAAACATGCGCCTCAAAGGTGCCCTTGACCGAATCAAGGATTGCAACATGATAAAATTTGATGCAAACCGAGTGATGCCAGGACGAGACACCTCCCTCAACCCCGTGTATTGCCTCATAAGGTTAAGCACCCATGCATGATTGTAAACAAATTTGCAAATGTTTCTTGCTGATTCCATACATGTTTTTATCCATGGGAGCTTGCCAAGATCCTCCATCATGAGGTCAATGCAATGGGCGGCACATGGAGTCCAAAATATAGTTGGGTGCCTCTCCATCAATAATCTACCTGCAGCAACATAATTTGCTGCATTATCTGTCACCACTTGAACTACATTTTCTTCCCCCGCATCGGCTATCACCTCCTCTATAGCCTCACATAAGTATGTGGCATTTTTGAATTGGGCGGAAGCATCAATGGACTTTATGAAGACAGTGTCACCTGAAAAAATAAGCAAAACCAAATTACCAATTATTCAATAAATTAAAAACATAAATCGGCCTTATTAAATTATTAATCACTAAATCAAATTCAAATATCAATGTATTAAGGTAAGTACAATTACCTCCAGAGGAAACTAGAAAGTTCAACAGCGTCCTATTTCTCCTATCGGTCCAACCATCAGTCATGATGGTGCAACCAATCCTCCTCCATTGCACACGCTGCTCCTCTAATTGTGCTTTCACATCCGCCACCTTTTGAGTCAAAAGTGGGCCCTTTAATTCATCTTCGTTGGGGGCTTTGAACCCCGCCCCACATATGGTTATTGCATCAACCATGTTTTGCCAAAAAGGAGACCTAAAACATGTCATAAAATGAAAAGATTTAAGTTTTTAACTTTAAATTTGAATTCGATAGTGAGATACATCTAAATTCTAAAACAATAAAATTTAAATATAAATTTTAAAACAATTAAACGAAAAAAGAATTACCTGGCTACATGGAAGGGAATGGTGCAGTAGTACCAAAAGTCTGCAATTGTTTTTTTTGCTGCATCGTGTGCATCCTTGTTCCAACCCATGCTCTCAAGCGACGGTTGGGAACCAGGAGTAGTGCGTGGTACAAAATATGAGTCCACCCTAGATTTACGAACTCTAGGGCCAATGCTAATACTGCCACTACCACTAGCAGTAGCAGCGCCACCAGCACTAGGAGTACGCATAGGAATAGATGGTGCAGAAGCAGAAGCACTAGCACAAGCACTAGCACTAGGACGGTATGGAGGCATGGAAGAAGCATCTCCAACAGCACCAAGTCCCTGTCCAACTCCAACACCTGCCAACTCCTCCCTCTGTCTCTTTCTAATTTCTTTTTGCCTTTCAAAATTTTCTAATTGCACCTGCACTTCACGAACAGCCTCAATAGGTGCTAGGGTGCAGCCCACTGCATCATGGATGGGTATGCGTGCAAGGTGGTATTTCAATCTATTTATGCCTCCATGATATATTGTTTTGCAGTATTTACATTTTGCTTCTCCTCTTTTCATTCCGGGAAAGATTTCAGCATGTTTCCAAGCAGGGTCTTTTCTGACTGGGGTTTGAGACATTGTGAAAATAATAATATGGTTTGATTTGCAAATGAATGTGGCTGCAATAACAAGTAGGGTTTGTAAAATTATTTAAGTTGCAAGTAGGGTTTGTAAATAAAAATGCAAACTATAATAATTTAAAAACAATGATTTTACAAATTACAATGAATTATTTGTTAAAAAAACACAAAAAAAACCATTAAAATCAAACTTACCTCTTAGATTTGGCTTGGAATGCAATGCAAACTCCTCCCAATCACTAGCAATGAACTTTCAATGCACCTCCTTAGCAGTATGAAGCTTCCCAAATGATATATGACCTTGCTTTTGTTTTAAACAATTTGCTGGTTGCCCTCTCTTCTCCTCCTATTTTTCTTCACAACTCTCTCTTCTCCTCCTATTTTGCCAAAAGAGTGAAATGAAGTTGCTTTTAGGGTTGGAGAGAACATATAGAACAAAAAAAAAACTAACTTTAACTTTTAGTTTTATGTTTTTTTAGTGTTTTAACTTCTTGCTGCCTCGGCCGGGTCACAGGGTCGGGACTCTCCGAGTCTGGGCGAGTCTGGCGAGTCTGGCGAGTCCGGCGAGTCCGGCGAGTCCGGCTCTGGACTCGGCGTGTCCGAGTCCGAGCTCCCCAGACTCGGCCAGGCTGGCTCGGCCCGGGACTCGCCGAGTCATGGCGAGTCATGGCGAGTCTCGTTACTAAGGTTGTAATAGTTGGCAGTTCCCGCTTTTTCTGTTTTTTTTTAGGGTTTCTTCTTTCTAGATTTAGTAATAAAGCTTGCTTGCTGAGCAAGCCCTAGATTGTGAAAGCAGGGAGATTTTAGGGTTCCCTACTCCTCTACTTCTCTATAAATAAGAGCCTTTGCTCATTTATTTTTCTTTAACCGTGCTAGTGAGAACAAAACGCTGAGCCTATTGTGCCTTCTATTTGTTGCTCAAGTATTGTTCATTTGTATTGTGATAAAGCAAATTGTTGAGCCTCTTTAGCCAACAAGGAGTTAGTAAGATTGTTGTTTTCTATTGTGTTAAGAATAAGTTTGCAAGCCTCCTTAGCTGCAATTTCTTGTTCAAGGCATGTTAGAAGGGAGTTTTTGTTTCAGAGATTTGAGTAATAAAATCATGAGCCTCTTTTGCCTTGGTCTAAAATCTCAGATTTCCGTTATCTATGTTATGCTTTTATGATCTTTATTTCAGCTTACAGTGAAGTGTGTAGTTGTTTGTTGAGAGAGAGATTGTTAAAGTATTTTGTCAGAAAATCTGCCTTGTTAATTTCTAACTTCTCTTGCTCTGCTATTACTTCAGAGGTTAGGAACGTCTTTAGTTTAAGTTAGTCGTAGTTGAATTTCTTATCAGAAAATCTCAGCTGCGGCGTTTGTGTTTAAAAAACCTTGTGCTCTAAGCTGATCCAAAAAGATAGGCAACTTAGTTTTAGTTTACTTTCTTTCAAACACCATCAGCAAGAGGGAGCTTCCCCTCCTAATTTGAAGAGCAGTTTATCTGTGCATAGCTGTCCGTTTTCAAATCCGCATTCCAGAGGTGCGAATTTAAACGCCAACAAATATTTAATTAATTGAATTATTGTTGTGAAAGCTTTAGAATAAATAAATTAAAAATTTAATTTAGTTATGTTATTAAAAACTTTAATTATTAAATTATATGGGAATTAAATAAATAAGATTATTTAAATTTGTGGAAATATATTAATTGTTTTATTTGATTTTAAATGCATGAGGTTGGAAAATATCTGGGGTTGTTGAGGGAAAAGATATTTTGTTGGGATAACTGTGAGTTAGAAACTGGTTATCTAATTGTTGTAAATTGATTCTTGAAGGAAATATTGGAAAAAGGGAAAAAAGTTGTTTCACGGAAAGAGTTTTTGTTTTGTTGAAAAATTTACTGAGGAAATTGTGGATCTCTCAGAGGTTTTTGTTTTAGAATCTTGTTGTAGAATTCTTGGCTGTAGTATTTGTTGTGTTTTCTGGAAAGAGGCAATTGCACTGGAGGAAGCTTTGGCTACATTGGAAAATTGAAGCTACAGAGAAGCTCAGCAACATTTCTTGAGGCAACAGTTCTTCTAGAACAGGTTCCTTAATTGTTTTTATGAATTTTGATTTGAAAAAGTTATTTAATTATTGTAATGCAAATTGGAAAATATTAGAAGAGGTTTTCATTATTGTAGAAGCTTTTGTTTTTAAAAGATTGCCGTGAAAAGTGAACCTCTGTAGAAAACAATTTGGATCTTTTGTGTAAATTGATTATTTGAATTAGATTTAAGCTAAAGGAAATTATAGAAAAATCTTAGAGCCTCTGTGAAAATGGAATTGAAACTGTAGGAATTTGTAATCCTCTGTGTCAAGATTATTATTCTTCTCTGTAGAAAATGATAAATTTCCGTGAAAGATTTAGATCTCTGTAGGAAATGATTTTTAACACAATAGATAATTCAAAAGAAAATATTTGAGAATTTAGGAAACCTCTGTAAATTTGTGAATCTTTCTTGTATAAAATTGTAAAAAAAAAAAAAACAGCAGAGAGAGACGGTTACTAAATTAATCATAACTAAAAATTTACAAACTAGGTATGGCTGATTTTTTGTATTCAAAAACTTGGTGGCGCACCTTCAGTAAAAATTTCAAAGAAACCCAGATCCTAAATCGAAAGTTATTAAAGTCGCAACTGTAATGTCCCCATTTTTGCGAGCATCAGAGTTCGTAAGAATTAGCCTATTATGCGACCCTCGTAGGCTGATAGGATGGATAGAGGGTCTTGTTAGAGCTTGGCTTGGCTTCGGATCGTCAGAATTTACCAGTTGGCTTTCGTTCGGGCTCATTCGGACGACTTTTGCCTGACTTGCTATTTTTAGCAGTAATAGTCATTTAGCGGAGCACCCCTGCTATTTTTAGCAGTAGGGTTTGGTCATGTGCAAAATCAATCACTTATTCTCCAACTTCAGACGGTTCGTTAATCGGACGTAAATTGAGAAAGATATTAATATTTTAATTGTCAAATTAAATATTAATTATTGAAGCTAATATTATACAGTTATAATAATTTTTAATATTATAACTTAAGTGATTTCTTGAAGGGTTCGACCAACATTGAAGGGGGCCACTTTTTAATTATATTTTATAATTAAAAGTGCGTCGAGACTATTGAAAAATTAAAAGTTAAAATTCAACTTTGATTTAAATGATGCCTTTTGAGGAAAAAGTCGACCCTCTTGAGAATATAAAGAATTTTCATTGAAAAGAGTTGATTATGATATTGAATATTGAAATTTGAGCAAGTCTTCTTCCGGAGAACGAAGCCTAGGGTTTCTGTTGTCTACAAACATTGGAGAACAAGCCATCTTCAGTGTTGCGATTCAGAGGCTGTGAGATACCAGCTGATCTATTGCATTTCAGAGAGATTTCTTCATTCAGGAGAGATCATAGAACATTCACAGAACATTTATCTTCAGGGTTTTCAGAGTGATATTCTTCCAGTAGGGATTCTTCAATCCAGTCGCCTATTTCATTGAGATCTGGAGATTTGAGTGGAGGTCGTACTTTATTCATTGTTGCTGTCTCAGCCGTACCTTTCTACAGCAGATCCGTACCAGCATTAAAAGGGCCGTACTTTTGTTCTTGAGAAAAGCGCTTCATCATTTGGTCTCCAGTCTTCACCTACAGGGGCGCACTTGCATCTGGATTTGTTCTAGATCATCAGGTACAGAGGAAAGAAGGATTCTACTTCAGCCGTACCATTCTTGACTGTTCACAGGAGGCTGCAATCAGGTTTTAATCTGATTATTTTATTTATCTTGCCTGCATGTCAGATATCTATCATTGTAATAGCCTTTGAAAATTAATATAATGATTAGCAGTGGTTCTGGAGTCCATTATTGTTAGATCTGGACTATTTGTATTAGTCAAAGATTATTTAATAATTTTATATCCATTTCTTTCCAAAATCGCAATATTTCATTTATGCTCAAAAACCACAAAAAAATCAAAATACATCAAAACAAGCAAAAAACAGTCAGACTTAGAGAACAGGGGAAACAAGGGTTTCTACAGCAACAAACTAGTTTTATGCTTAATATTGTTTGAAAAATATAAATTAATATATATATTTATTTAAAATATATATATTGGAAAATTTGCATATAAATTTAGAATATTTAAATAATATATTTAAATATAAATATTTATATGTATTTTCAAATAGGTGCATGCACATGCACAATTTAGATATATTAATATGAAATATTTTATCAAAAAGAATTGATATTTATTATTATGTGTGATTGAATAAATTGAAGTTAAACAATTAGTTTTGGTTTCTTATTTTTATTGTAAATAGAATTATAATTTAAATGATTTATTTCATGCAGTGTGATTGTTTGAATTGGATTATGTAATTAGATAATATATATATATATATATATATATTTAAAAAGGGTATTTGTTTAGATGAATTTTATTGCTTTAAGTGCATGCAAGCACGAATGGTTAATTTTAAATGATTGATTATTCTAATTGTGGAATAGAGTTAACTAGTTTGAGTAATTGTGAAACTAAAAGTTAAATATTTAGTTCTTATTTCATTGTTTTTTTATTAATTAGAATTAAGCTTAAACGATGTATTTTAATTATGAGATATTGATCTATTGGATTTAGGAAATCCGAATGGTAGTGATTTTAATTACATGAGTTGTTTATTTTAATTACATGTATTTTTGTAATTATGAATTGGGGGAATATTTGTTGTTGAGAAAGTGTAAGTCTTCTAGAGGTTGTAAAATTATGAAAGGGTTGTTGTGTCCGTTGTTCATCCTTTGAGATTTCCTTGGGTAGTGCATGTTTTGGATTCAGTATTGGACATCCGTAGGGATGTGTTTCCTTTTGAGGTGTATTGGTTATTGTTGGCAATTCTTAGTCCATTGTCTACCCTTGGCAGGTAGTTTGAGTTATGTGTTGTCGATAGGGGAGTGGCTTTCAACGAGGGCCGGGACACAAAGTGGTCCCAGGACAACTCGTGTGGGAGTCAATTTAACCATTGTGATGACACTCCTATGACAACAGTCAGTTTATTTGTATTGTGTTTGTAATTGATTAAGTGATTTTGGAAGCAATGTGACCATTGCTCTTGTTTACCTGTACTGTGAGTATTTCGTATATGGCATGTGTCTAGAGGTAGTAGGATTGTCTTGATTACCCTTTACTATCTCCTAGCACGGGGGCTGGGCCTACGGGTACCATATGGTTGGGTGGCATGCTTCTTCACTGTTGAGTTCTCTTCCTGTTCGTGATGGCGAGATCTTCTTGTTTGAGGAGCTCGTGTAGTTCTCTGGAGTTGTTCTTCTCTTTCTTCATTGTAACTGTGAATCATTATGTATAATTGTAGTACCTCATTTGTATCGAGGTGAACCTTTGTGATGTAATTGTAATAATATTTCTGATCTATTCATTATTGGATTTAGTGGTGTATGGAATGTTATGTGGTGTTGTATCTGTGGAAATATGTTCAATACATTTCTATGTGTTAGATTTATCTTCCAATGGTTTAATGCTTTGTTGTATTTTGTATCTTGAATTTAATATTCATATGCTATGGTTGGTTTAAATTTTATAAGTAATGAGTTTACATGTAGACGCGTTGCGTAGCCTAGAGGATGTATGTGGTTAGAGTAGGATACTTTACTCGTCTTGTTATACTTTTAAAAAAAAAATTAGTTGTGCTTCCACTGTGTTGCATCGTCCTCTAGGTTGCGGGACGGGGCTTTACAATTATGCTCACTAGCTACCTCTTTAGGGTCAAATCCTCCTCACCAATGAGCCTACCTTTATGTATGGACCCTAGTTATTCAATACCCTTTATATCAAGATATCCACCATAATGATTTTCTACAAAAATTTGTTAAGGCATTTATAAATAGTAAACTTTTTATAAAAATGTAAAATTGTCCATAAAGGTCCTTAGCGTTGCAATTTTTTTCCCCTTTCAAAATGTGATGACTCTTTACTACTTTTGTCTATGAATGATGTCATTGAAGATTAATAAGTTGTAGCTCTTGGAAATAAGTGGTCCTAGGTTCAAGCCACAACAAGGACTTTTTTACTATTTTAGAAAACAACCATGTTTAAATAAAGCTACGTAAGAGTTCTATTTGATAAAATAAAGTCTTCCAATTCCATTTCAATGGTCAATAATAATAAATTGAGAATTGTTTATTAGTAATTGGAGCATTGTTTACATTTTTCGAGAATTCTACAAAGCTAAAACTGGTCCACATCATAAGAACCCACATAGGCACCAACTCCATTGCTCATCTCTAGGTCCAACAATGCAAGCAAGACGGTGGGGTTACTAATTACTCCCTCAACAATTGTCTCATTGACACTACAACAAAAGCACTAAAGAATATCAAAACCTTAGGCTCCAAGGTTTTGTCTATCACCGAACAACTAAAATGTGTACAACCTCTAGAAGAAGAAGAAATAATTAAACTATGTGTGAATTTTCATAACAACCTTTGAACATTTTTGCATCCACCATGGCAATACAAACATCATCAAAGACGTGGGCAAGAGCCTCAATCTAATTGTCATTAAAGCATCACATCAAGAAGTGATGAAGTACATTCAGCAAAAAAGTTTCACATCTAACTGATGGGGAGTTAAAGCAAGATTGCAATCCAACATATTGAACTTAAATAGCACATCCAAAGCATAATTAAGTTGGAATAAAATAAATTCATCCTCATCCTACATCACTTGAATTCCAAGAAAATAATGTAGTAATCCAAGCTCTATCATTTCAAAGGCTCCCTTAAGCTCCCTCTTTGTGTCATTAATCATTCTTAATGAAGATACTATGAATACAAAACAACTTTGGCCAAAGTCGGTGCATGAGTCATTGCATGCACGTGTCGGTTCACCATGTACCAGATACTTAATGCAATCAAAGTTGTCTATCATAGTTGGAGGTTTTCCATAGTTGATAGACGGTATTGGTTAAGTAGGTCACAAACACTAGAGCTCAGATGGCTATTATTAGGGGGTTCCTAACCATTTTCTTCGTTGAAGGGAAAGGCCACTTCCAATTCGGAAGGCATGCAGGGGACCGCTTAAGTCCGTGGTTGGAGGTAAAGCACTTGGGTGATGCTCTCCCTCTTGTAGTTGACTTGCCAAGTCTTGGGAGACGAAAAAGAATGAAAGTATCCAAATAAGGATCTCTGACCCTAATCTTTATTTGCTTAATGTTCTTTTGTACTTGAAAAAGTTTGTGGCAAAATGTTAAAAGAATAATGAAATGTACTTTCTAAATTGAATCAATGAAATGGAATGAAAAATGCTTAATCATGTTTTCGTTTATGAAAATATATCTTATGTTATTAAAGAAATTTTGTTTTCCTTAGTTTTAGGAATGTTTAGTTTTCACTATGAAGTTAAAAATTTCCATGTAATTTCGTTGTAATAAGGTCGTCGTTGTTACACATAAGGTCCCCCTTTTCCAAAATTAGAAACATGTAAATTACTTGAAAGACCTAGACTCGGCTTTGGTAGTGTTAGAACTGTAAAATTCTGAAAATTTTACAAGTTGTTTCATACCCCGAGTTTCCAAATGAGTCTTCATCATAGGCACATAATCCTCTCTTCATAACATTTTTCCCATATTTGGCCATGTGTTCCCATAGAATCCATCTAATCCTGAATATTTCACTATATAATTCCTATCGGCATGAGGTGATCAGGGTCTCCCCAATCCATAATGTATTTTGCTAATATATATCTGCTGTAGGTCTATCAGCAAGACTTCAGAGATGTCACACCGATTGGAATTCATCTGCAGGCACTTATCGGCAGGACACAACTTATTGTTTCGGCGACAGAAAGGGAACACATCGGCAAGAGAGTCATCATCGGAATGAAGTCATAGTGAACTCATCATGTCTTACCGACCGGTGCACAATAAAACACTTCGGCCAAACCAAATGTCTTCGATATGAGGTCTAAGCGAATACATTGGATCTTGCCAATAAAGTTGTTATGGGGATCCTATTGAATAATCATCAGAGTATGGTCATGCAGTCTTGCCGACCCGTATGTCTCGCCAAATGTGGTTTCATCGGTGAGAAAATTAACGTCTCAGCGACAAGAATGTATCACGGGGTATATCGGTAAGACTAAAGTGCATCGGAGTAATGTTTCATCGAACACGTCCAGTCTTGCCGACAAAACACAAAAGGATTCTACCGAAAGGTTATCGGGGTGAGGTCTCACCGAGTGGCTCCGGTCTCATCGACAAAGCGAATGGAGTTCTATCAATGGTTTTCGGTGTGATGTTATATAGTCTTGCCGACCCGTTTGTCATGTCGAAGTGTTTCATCGGTGAGAAAGTTAATGTCTCAGCGACCACAAGAATGTACCACGAGGTCTCTTGGTGAGACACAAGGTGATCTGTATGACGTCTCCCCGACCCCGAATGTCACAGCGAAAAACAAAGGATGAAATTTTTTTTTCTCGGCAAGATCCCAAATGTCGATGAGACAGGGGGACATCATAGCGATGTACAGATGGATGACTATCGGCGAGACATCGGACTTCGGTATGACTACGAGATGTCTCGGCGAGTGTTTGGAGAATGTTAAATGAAATCCGAATACAGTTGCTCGCCGACATCTGAATACGAAGCGATGTGTCTTTTCAACTACTAATGTATAAATGTTCATTCCCAATTTGTGAAAAGTGGGAAGACACAGTAGATAGGATAGAAGATAGATTAGGGAGGATACAGTAGACAAAAAATGTCATACTATGAGACTATGATGCATGATTGAAAAACAATGGAGATTTCAAATTGAATTTTTGATGTGGTGACATATTTCTGGTTTCAATTGTCTGTTGTGCTCATTGAAAGTATTACTAAAGTTGTCTCTAGGGTTGGCGTTTTCTGGTTATTTAAATTGGTATAACAAGTTTATATTCAGTTTATCAGTGCACATTTGTTGTATCTGTGTGGTTAATTAACTGGTTCTTTCAAGGAGAGATTAAATCCTTTTAATTGATCATAGTAATCAAGAGAGTTCATCTAGATTATTAAGAAGAACTTGGTAGTCACAGTCTTGCATGTTTATACAAGTTATAAACAAAAACATATGCCAAACAATTTGAGTGCTTTCCATAAATAAGTTAATCATTTAGATTTCATTTGACTCCGCATACCCAATAAGGCACTAGTCTCTACACTTTTCATCATTCAGTTTTATTCATTTCTTACATCTGTTAACTGAACATATTAGGATTTAGTTTTGAATATTGCTATACAATTTATACCAAATTTAGTTTTATTTGTCCACTCCCATTTGCCATTGTGGGCAAAACATTTCAAAAGAAATAAGCACAAGTTAAGTCTGCTCCACTCATATAGGTACACCTGCCTAGGTCTAGTAGCACCTGAAGAGTAGAAGGTCTAAAACATTCAACCTTGTCTGTTACCCTAAAAGGTACCAAGAGATTGGCAACCTCTTGAGGCATTCCGCTTGCATTTTTGAGAGCTAACAGGTAGCATTGGTAACACAAAGAAACTATCATTATAACACTCTAAGAAGTTCATAGACTCTTCAAGAGTCAAAAACTCATTGCCCTTACTATTAGAATATTAGAATAATAGTATAAAAAGTGTATCTTTACACCTATATGTAATAGGTTAGTGGTTAGACTATGAAATGTCCCACCCTAGTTTGAGTTTCGGCTTTGCGGATTTGTTCGATTAATTTTCAGTTTTATACAGGGGACATTTTGTCAAACACTTTCATTACATTGCCAATATCAGGGTAATATTCAAATAAAATGCAAATACAGATTTAGTAATCAAACTTCATCTTTTCAAACTTTCATATTTAGCTGTCATACGATTTTACAATGCAGAAGTCACACTACAGCCTTATGCAATTACAAATCTGGGCAATATTACGAGATAAGGTTGCAAAGATTGATGTTGTAATGTCCCCGTTTAAGCTCGCCTCAGCATCTCGTTGGTTAGCCTATCATTTGACCCTCGTAGGCTAATATTGTTGGTTAGAGGGTCCTGTATGGCAGTTATCAAGTTGTTTTCTTCTCCAGAGTATGTTATTAATCAAGATTCGCCTTTGGGAATTGATCAAGACTCAGTTTTGACACACTTACTATTTATAGTAAGTCACCTAATTGTCAGAGTCCAGTGTTACTATTTTTAGAAAGGCACCTAGATGCACAGTGGATGCAGTGTTTGACCTCCTGGTTCAGACGGATTGGCAAAATGATGATTATTGTGAAAGTTATATTATTTTAATTATTATTAAAGTTTAGCTTTAATAATAATTAATTATTTAAAAATGCATTATAATGTTATATTTTGACTTTATGTCAATGGGGCAATTTAATGACTTAAAAGTCAATTAATAAAGTGCATTAAAAGGGGCGCCCATTTAATGAGGTATTATAAAGTGCAACAAAAGCAACATTAATATATTTTTAATGAGTAAAAAGGCTTCTAGGTGGTCGAGCTTCTTCATGAAGCATATATAAAGCATCCAAAAAGCAAATCATGATTATTCTTGATCATTCTACACTTGTCGATTATGAGCTTTTGTTGTGAGAGAAGAGAAACCAGGGTTTCTGCATATTTTGGTCTTTGAGAACATAGTCTCTCATGGATTCAAGCTTCCTGAGGGTGTGTAATATCATCTGAAGGTTGCTCTTACTGGTGGCTGCAAACCAGTTGTCACATTGAGCTTATTTGGGAAGTTCTTGCAAGGGATAGAAGGATTATCATTGCTGCTAGCATTTATTGAAGTTTTGTTCATTTGCTGGGCTCAATCTCATCAACTTCCAGGCCGTACTGTTCATGGCTGCCAGGCCGTACTGCACCTAGAGGCTGGCATTTGATCTTGAGGCTAAAACGCCTATGCTATATGCTCATATTCACTGCTAATGGGGGCGGCCAGTCCATTGGTTTATAACAGCTGCAACTTTGTTGTGGAGAATGCACTTATCTCAGCTAGGCGTCTACATGAGGGCTTTGCCAGGTGGCTGATCACCACTTTCAGAATTGCATAATACCTTGACTATGTCATTTCCAGGTATGATACTTTGTAGAAACTATTATTAAAGAATCTGAAATTGAACAGCTATTATAATTGCAAATATTAGAGACCAATCTGCTCCTTGTAATCTGTGCATTGCTTCAATAATAGCTTTCAGATTTGCCTTGGTTTGCATTATTTGCTTTTCCTTTAATTTCCTAGCATCTTATTTGCAAAAAATCAAAAAATAAAGAAAACTTCAAAAACACAAAAAATATCAGACTGGCAGTTGCAAGGAAACTATCTTAGGGAGAACAAGGGTTCTTACTCAGAATGAGCTACAGCAGTACCAAATTAATTCTTTCAACAACAGTCCAGCTTGCAGCAACATGTACAATTGATAAACCCTTATTAACTACTGGTGGAGCAGCAATGGTATTAAATGCAAATATAAATGATTTTCAGACCTGATATAAAGCATGCCAAGGTCTGATAATGAGCTCGAACATGCTGATGAAGGGTTTTCAGATATGCCACCAACCATGTGCCATGGTTCTCCAACACCCAGCACTCTCTCCACAAGCCAACACATCTTTCACAAACCCTACGCAGCCTGTATGGGATCTGTACGGCCTGCACAGGAAGTATTTCCTAATTCTGGAAGTTCACGTCCAGTTTTCCAACACTAGGGTTTTCAGATATGCCACCAACCATGTGCCATGGTTCTCCAACACCCAGCACTCCTTCCACAAGCCAACACATCTTTCACAAACCCTACACAGCCTGTATGGGATCTGTATTGCCTGCACTGGAAGTATTTCCTAGTTCTGGGAAGTTCACGTCCCAGTCTGAATGGTATTTGCAGCCAACACTAGGGTTTTGGTAGCCTCAAGATCACATACAAACAACCTCAAACTTGCAGATTTATGGCATCCCAAATGTATTATACAGTTTCCTTCAAACTGATATCAATCTCACCCTTACACACTCTGTAGTTTTCTTAAACTCAGATTTCCAGATTAAATCTTCAAACCCTAGCTGTGAAGCTTTTCCTGTAATTTCTTTGGAGCACAAGCACAACTTGCAATGGAATTGTTTGCAAGCTAGCTTGAGAGATCTTTCACTCTTGTACCAAGCTATTCTTCCTTAGGGGTTTCGTCCTCAAAAAGTCTATGGCTTTCAACTAGCAAACCCTTGCTGAAGCTCTTCACCAATTTTCTCCAACACAAGAATGATATTCATGAATTAATAAAATGAACTCCAAAAAGCCTTTTCATACTTCACCTCAAATTCACTTTTAAATTTCATTTCATTCAATTTACTTTTAATTTCTTTTAATTTTGGTGCACAACTTAATAATATAAAGTATACTTTAAAAGTCACTTATATCTCCCTTTTCAAAAATGGCATTTTAACTTATATTGTAAAGTATACTTTAAAAATCACTTATATCCCCTTTCAATATTAAATCCTTTTAATTTATTAATAATGCATAAAGTTAAATTATTTAATTTAACTTTATTATTTGGCATTATTAATATTTAATGCATAAATCCAATATTAACCAATATAACTCTAGGATATAAATGCACCATCATGCCAAATATAGAAACTTTGCCAGCTGACCATACTAGTGACTTACTATAAATAGTAAGTATGAGCAACACATCTGAGTGACTTACTAAAAATAGTGTGGGTCAAAGTGTCCAGAATGGCCTCCAGAAGGCACACCACAAATAAACCGGGACACTGAGTTGAAGAGTACTGAAATAAGAACCAAAGGGTCTACTTAAGAGCCATACATCATTAGTGACGGCGAGTAAATCACGTCAAAACTCGCAGACGATTAATGTAAAAACGTGCGGTGATTTTTTGCAAGTTTAAGCACCAAAACGCGCGATTATCAGCTGAAAAACACGTCCAAGAAAAACGCGATTAGGTTTTAGGTATAAAGCAGGAAAAAATGCAACTTTTTCCCTTATTTTTCATCCGCAAAAAAGGCAGGAAGAGGTTAAGTGCAGGGCGCACGACTAGGGCACGCGAGGTTACGGACTTACGAGGCTTTTTTGATGTTTTTTATTTCGATTTCCGCCATTTATAAAAACGCGATTTTCTGCAACTCAATTATTAAACACGATTTTTTCCCCTTTTTTATTCTGCCATTTCTAAAATGTCCAATTTTCTGCAACTCAATTAAACGCGATTTTTCCCTTTTGTTTTATACTTAGCAATTGATTTTATTTTACCTAGCAAGTATATTTTTTTTTAATATGGGATTTTTTTAATACTTGCCGCTGCAATATAAAAATAAATCGCAATATGTTATTGTATTAGACTATATTTTAATTTTTCATTTTGTTATATTATTATATTTTAACAATATGTTATACACCATTATTATTTTTTATACTTGCAAATTTGCAATATAAGCAATTTTATGAGTAATTTATAATTTTAATTTTTATATGAGTAAGTTATAATTTTATATGAGTAATTTATAATTTTAATTTTTACCAATAATTTATGATTTTATATGAGTAATTTCTAATTTTAATTTTTAGGAGTAATTTATAATTTTAATTTTTATATGAGTAATTTATAATTCTAATTTTTACGAGTAGTTTTGAATTTTATATGAGTAATTTATAATTTTATATGAGCAATTTCTAATTTTAATTTTTATATGAGTAATTTATAATTTTATATGCAATTTTTTATCCTTGTTGCAAAATATAATAATATTAATTATATTATTTTATATTTTATTTATTATCCAGTTTTGATCCAAATTTTGGTATATAGTTATAAATAATAAATATAAAATATAAAATAAGATATTTAAGTTGATATGTATTGAGAAGTTGAACTTATTTTTTTGGTCTATGATACATTGATGATTGATATGTATTAAGGTTTTAAACTCTAATTTTGATTTATATATGATGAAATTAGTAATATGTTCTAAAAATTGAAAAATTCAGTTTGTGTGTTTTTTAAGAATATTTTAAAAAATTGTGTATTTTCAAATGTTCGATAAATTTGTCGAGTTATTGCCGAGTTTTTCCTCAAGTTTTTGCCAAGTCCCGAGTTTTTAAAAATTTTGGGTCTGCCGAGTTATTGCCGAGTCCAAGTTTTTCAACTATGTCCTAAACAACCTGTTAGTCTATGGGGACTAGTTCGTAGACTAACCACTGCATCTGACCATTGCCTATTAGTTAGTGATCATTAATGAGGTTATTGTAATTACTGCCTATTTTTAGACTATAACTACTTTCTATTTTTAGTATATTATCAATAATATAATGCACTCGTCTCAACTTTAGATAGCATGCCAATTTCTCTCAATCTCATTTCTTTGGATTTTCCCAACATTGCTATTAGTGCCAAATTGTGTTGAAGCCTCATCAGTTGATTACAACACCAAGCATATGGAGTTTAAAGGACATCAGGAAGAGAGGAGGTCAAAAGGTGCAAAGTAAAGTAGAGTTAAATCTATGGGAAAATTGTGGAGAGCAATTGTGGATTCATGAGGAAGGATCAAAGCATAATTTTCAGGAATTGCAACATAATTTTCTAAGGTAAGAGGATGCAATCTCTAGGGCTAGGGAAGCCATGGAAAATCAAGTTGCGGGAATTGTAGAGTGTTTGGGAAACAACTTACAATCATAGCACAAAAAACAAACTTGGTTGCACATTTTTCTACTTTATTTGCAATCACAAATGCCTTAGCATGTAGGATGGTGCAATCCCAAAGGTCACAAAAAGAACATTTGAAAAATCATGGGCTGCATTTTTCTTTCTAGAAAAAGATCAAACACATGAAAATCACTAGTGTTTTCCTAATATTGTGAGGCACACAAGTGTCATGGAAAAATAGCAAAAAGATTATTGTTGAAAGCAAGTTGCAACTAGGGCCCACAAGCAATGTGAGTATTTTGCTTTTTCATTTTGAAACTCCTTGTAGAGTTTGCATCCAAATTTTCATTTAATTTTTTTAAGTTCAAAATTTTCAAAAAGGGTTTATATGAATTTTATAAAACTCTAAACTTTATCTAAGTTGATTAAAAGTCAAGTGATTTTTTAGCTTAAATAGATTTGCAAAAGGATTAGAGCTTCAAGATAGTTTATTTTTTGGGGTTGCTAAGTAAATGGTCAATATTCAAAATTTAATCTTGTTGGAGGCACAAAATTGACTAGGAAAAATATCATATGGAGTCACAAAATACTCACTATCACTGAGTATCAAATGTGTGATAGAATACTATTATGCACTGAATCTAGGCCAGCTATGTAAGAAGCCTGGTTCTACTTCACACAATCAAGAGATACTGAAACTGAAATCTCAACAATCAGATCTATAGATTTAACATTAGCAAGTGTTTTGTAATGTCCCTTTTTTTCATAAGCATCAGAGTTTAGAGGATTTAGCCTATTCCTAACCCTTGTAGGCTAATGGGCATGGTTAGAGGGTCCTCTTGGTAATTACCCAAGCATTGGTTGGCTCATCGGACGCATTGGATAGTCATTTCTCATGATATTTTGGATGTTGGATGATATAACGTGTTTGAAAACATAATGTTGGATAACATATTGTTGGCAAACATCATGTGTTTGCAAATAGATCGTCAGAAAACATATTGTGTTTGATATCATATTAATGAATTATATTTTTATAAAATACAAGTTGTAATATGATATTATAATCTTCTAGAAGGCCGACTTATGGAAAGTTCTAGATAGGCTGACCTCTTGAGGGAAAAGTATAATTAGATGTTGTGGGCTCATTTCTCATCATCCAGGAATTGTTATTTGAATTGATTAAGTTTATTGTGGAGCCTAGGGTTCCTACAATTTCTACATTCGATCATTGAGACAGAAAGCTCTCTTTGATTGGCATAACTAAGGTGGTGAAATATTCCTCCGAAGGGTTGCAGCTGAGAGGAAGATACTTCAATCTTCCATTTGTGCTTCATTGCAAATTTTGTGGCCTTTGGCCAAATTTGGAAAAGGAAATTACAAATCAGCTTATTGAAGCAAATTTGAGTAATTCGATTGAAGCAATATATTCAGTTTTGAGGAGATACTTCAGTTCTTTGGAGAAGGACGAGTTGGCAATTGAAAGAATCGACTTGAAGAAGATAGTGCAGAATATTCGCAGCATTAGCAATCCATATTTGTATTCATCTGTGGATTCTCTTGGCCTTCGTGTGGTGAAGACAATTCGTGGGAATTATATCAGGTTGTTTGCTGCCATCGACCTCCATGCCTGACTTCAGATTTATGCATGCCGCAGTCTCATGTTGCATCGAACCGAGTTGAGTATTGGAGCGCTTCATTTGTGGAAGCTAGGCACTGCTGTTAGAAGTCGTGGTGAGTGAAGGGAGGCTGCCACAAATAATTTTCTGAAGGTTGCAGTCCAGGACAGGGGCGGCTCATTGAGGTGGTCAAGTCTTCATCAAAAAGGGGTCTCTTTGGCTGCTAAATACTCTTATAAGCTGCCAACACTCCAGCGACCTGTGTCAGCACTAATTTCCAGGTTCAATCATCATTTGGTACTTGTTGCATAGCTGTCATACATTTAGATTGCAGTCATATAAAGGTAGATTGTAGTTGCATATCATTTGGATCTTGTAAGCCGAGAGTCTTGGCCAAATATTGTAAGTAACTTGTACTCAGCTTTGCATCAATTAATAAAGGGGATATAAGGTTGCATGGCATGTGTTTGTCTAAATGCCTATCAGCTGTAAGTGCTCAGCTACAAATAATGTTCGCATGACAAGTGTTTGCTAAAATACCTATATGCTGTAGATGAATATTTCAGTCCTTGAATGCATGGTAAATGTTTGTAGAAATGCCTTCAATGCTGTAGCTGCATATGCATCATCATTTTCAGTCATTTACATTCATTGGAAGGCTGTATATAGCTTTAGTGTTGCATTCTCTTCAAATACAGTCATTTAGATCAACTCTTTCAAGTCATATCAGCATCATTAAACATCAAGCCAAGACCAAAACTCCAAAGCAAGTTACAAACAGCAAGTACAGAATTTGTTTGACAACTGTTTGACAATATTCCTTGAGCCATATAACAGCAGGTTTGAGATCATATTGGACAAGGGATATTACATGTTTGCACCGAATATTGAATATCAGATTAAGAATCCACAGTTGGCAGGAATGCAAACATCACTGTCTGAGAACAATCATCTGCCCAGATTTACTTAAAATGCATACATATATATATAGCAATATAGCAACATCTCTGAGATACTATTAGCGCCCATTACACAGTCCACACCAATAGGAATAATTAGATCTATAACAATGGCACAGAATCGCAGATAAGGTGGGCAATGACAACTATCAGGTTTATAATCAGAATCAGTCTCTGAAACAATTCTCAAACAGTAGTAACCAGATATAACAGGAATAACCAGAATAATATATTCAATTTACTCAGACCTCATATGCTGGCATAACAAGATAATATCCTGAATATACGACCCCAATCAGTATCAAATCTCTGAGGATCACAATGACCGGAAATATAGAGGATGTCGCTGTCTTCTCAAACATTCACCGACCTGTAGCTGCTCAGCAGCAATTGATATGAAATGTTGTCTAGGGCTGGAGCTTGGCAGATGATGGTGGCCCAAGCCAATAATGAAGAGCGATGAAGTAAACTTAGAACAGAGCTATGGTGCTGGGGTGAGGGCTACGTCCCACCTGGCATGGTTAGCAAAGGGATACGTCCCTGCAGAACCGAATTTACAATTCCAATTCCATGATAATGAATAATGAACATCGACCCCATATAAATACTAAGCACAAACACCAACTAGAAGAAGTCGGCCATCTCAAACAAAAAATCCAAATATTATTTTAGGCGCCAGGCTCAAGGAGTTGGTCAGAGATAATATAAATTTAAATGTTATTATTTAATAATTCAATTTATATTTAATATTATTATTTTATTATATTTAAGTCAGCCTTAAAAATTATTTAATAATGGCTAGCCGACCCAGCCTAAAATTGGGGACATGACAAGCTAAGAACCCAAATGATTTTGACAAGCGTCATAGAGAAGCCTTGATATTACTCAAGTTAGTTGTGTAAAATGATTTACTCCCCAAAGTCTGAAATGCTATGTCTGCATATAGATTATGGGATAATCTAAAAGACAAATATCAAGTCTGGCCAACCATTGTATTTAGAAAATCCATTGTTTTCCACTAAATTGCATGAGGGGGTCTTTGTCAAAGCATCTTCTAAAGCTCAAAGATCTCGAGGATCAACTCGTAGCAATCAACAAACCAATGGACAAGGAAGATATGGTTGCTCTAATCATCAACATCCTGCCACCCTCCTTTGACACTTTTGTAGAGTATTTAGCCTATTGGCAAAAAGCCAAACTTTGACATTTGATAAGGTCATTTCATATTTATTTTTAAAGGAATAACAACAAGAATAGCTGAGTAAAGTTCTTTCGAGGAGTTCCCAAAGTGCACTTATTGCATGGTTTTAGGGTACAAATAATAGTTCTCCTTCTCCCATTTCACAACCACAAAGAAAGTTTTAAGTGTTTTTATTGCCAAATATTTGAGCATGTGAAGAAAGATTGCAAGAAAAGGTAGTATGATCTATTCCTCAAGCCACAAAATGAAGCTAGTGTGGAAGATATTGCTAAGGAAGACCATGATGAGGAGTTTGCATTGATGACTTTTTTTAAATAGTGTTAAAAGTAGTTGTTGGTTCTTTGATTCAAACACTTCACATGTCGAAAGGCCTGATATATCAAGTTTACTGCTGACGATACTCATAGGGAATATGTTTCGTTTGGTGACAAGTCATATATAGTTAAAGGAATAGGTGATGTGTTGTGCATCACTCTTGTCATATGGAATGTTAGGTATGTTCCAAGATTGAAGAAAAATTTACTCTCTATTAGCCAAATTATAGAAAATACTAATGTTCTAGTTCAACTTTTTAGGGCAAAGTGCATTGTTTGTGATATAAACTAAGATAAATTTGTTGCTTGAAGGCCAAGTGGTGTGTATAAAGGCTTGTACAAACTTACTAATCCTATTTTGCAAACTACAGAGGAGGAACCATGGTCTGGTCATAAATTTAAGGAGATTAAGACAAAAGCTAGTACAATGGCACCTTTGACAAATGTATCTTACAATTCATGGGCTATTTCAATACATCAGTCTTTGACTGTTTCTTTTCCACCTATGTATCAACAATGTAGAACTAAAAGCATCTCCATTCCAATTAAGGTTCATCCCGTACTAAGTTTGTCTCCAATTGAGACTTTGTCTTCACAACATTTGCCCATTTCAAAGGCCCCAATAATATTTGAAGGTGAACATGATGATAGCTTGTTAAAATCAAACATACCACCTTGGAGGATAGAAAAATCAATCAGTAATTCCATAGTAGAGCATGTTCATTTTTATTCCTTTTAGCTTATCTCTCTCAAGTGTCTGCTGTTTTGATATATTAAGTAGGGAAAATGGGACCCAAGCCTTTACATAAGAAACATATTTAATAAAGATGAAACTAAAGTTCATGAAACAGAGAAACAATGCTTCAACAAAGTGGCAGACAAACAGCTAAAACAGAAACCCAAACCAGTACCAAAGCAAGGAAACAAAAAACTCCACACACCAACTCAACCAGACTTGAGATTTTTGAGACTCATTAGTGCACTCCATTCATCAAAGAGAAAATTGAGTTTTATCATTCCAATCATCCATCTCAACGGATTCGTCATCTTCCTTAGTTGAAATTTTATTTTTTAGCTTTTGTCTTGAATTTTCATTTTGCTGTTTTTGATATATTAAGCAGGGAAAATGGGACCCAGGCCCTTACATAAGAAACATATTTAACATAGATAACACTAATGTCCATGAAACAGAGAAACAATGCTTCACCAAAGCAGCAGACAAACAGCTAAAACAAAAACCCAAACCAGTACCAAAGCAAGTAAACAAAAGTCTCCAGACACCAACTCAAACAGACTTGAGATTTTGGAGACTCATTATACACTCCATTCATCAGAGAGAAAATTGAGTTTATCTTTCCAATCATCCATCTCAACAGCTTCAATTTTACTTTTTAGCTTTTGTCTTGAATTTTTGTTCTTTTCTTCAATACTCTTTTTCCTTTTTCGAATTTCTACTTGTAGAATAACAATATTGGTGGCCGAGCATTTCATCATTTCCTTGTTCATATTTATTACCTTTGTCATTGTGTTTTCCAACTGAATAATCCTGTTCTCTAACTTTTCAACTGAAATATGCTAACCAATTTTTTCGAAGGAAAAATCACAAATAACTAGCCATAGATGATTGGATTAGCGTTAGCCTCAAATACAAATTTGAACTTGAATGGAAGATAATAAACTTGAACTGAAGAAGCTGAACTTGAATAGAAGAACTACTCAACGTCAAGAATGTGCACTCAAGATCCCACTGAGGGCGAGGTGCTAACATATGACGGAGTCTAAGAAATTGAAATTATGAACTATTAGGCGGATAACCAGCCATGAGAAAACAATTCCACGCTACCACCAAACAGTGGGGGGAAAAGATTACAAAATAAGCAATTCATCCGCTGCGGCGGGCATCCACAATGCTGTGGGGATTCACCACTATGAGTGGGTATGAGATATTACAATCAAATTAACCTCACTGGCGGTAAACCATCCAGGGGACTTATGTGAGAAGAAACAGAAAGAAATTGCAGCCAATTAAACTGGAACAGTACTACTGTTTACAGTTTGTACAATGTGGAATAAACTGCAAATTACATAGGAAATATAGAATTCTTCATACACAAGATTAAGAGATGATTTGCAATGGTATTTTAACCCTCTAACAGCTGCTAATAAATCAGAAATCAGAACTTCAACAAACTGATGTAAAAACAGTAAACTGGAAATTTCAATCTGCAACTGTGAGAATCAATGAAAATATCATAACTCACTCAAATCTTCTCCGAATGGCGTGAAACGAGTTGCAAATGCACCTTACAAGTCTGGCGCCCAAGTTAGACTCCGAAACAGCCTCCAAATATTCTAGTTTATTTGGCACGAATCCCAAGGCATCATCAAATGGTACGGCCCATGAAGAAAATCGATTTTGCAATATAAAATTTAATACTTGGAAATAAATTCCCAAATTTTGTGAAAGGTGGCGCCTTCAGATAACTAAAGCATGGCCAAAGTACCCAGAACAAAATAAAATTCACTTCAGAAGTTATGAACAAAACTCAGCTTCAGCTGTGTAAAAACCAGGAACTTCAAAACTGTAGAATTCTCCAAAATTCACAACCTTTGTTGCTCAATCTGCTAGTCTGATGTGAGAAGCAGCAATATTCCAACTAGGTGTTGTATTTCAAACACGAAATTGGGAAGGGGCTAGGAGGTAGCATCCTCGAAGCAATAGCAAAATGTCCATAGTCATTTTGACAGCATAACAGTAATGTAATTGATGGATATCAAATGCTGGAGTCATGTCTTCATTTTATAAGAAATGAGAAACTCTTCAACTTCCTCAATTGGCACGCCAAAAGACAACCATTTGAATTCTCCTTATTTTCAAATTTCATAAAAATATATTCCTCATAAAGTGGCGTCCACTTTCCTCCAAGCATAAATTCAAAAATATAAAATATTAATATCACCTTATGACAAGGCGTACCCTTCAAGTCCCCTTTTTAAAACAACTTGCAAGTTGTATCCTTAGGCCAAGGGGGTCAATTGAAAAATATAACACTTATGCCAATACTTAGTAAATTTCAACAATTAAGGCTTGAGAGGAAGATATTGAAACAACCAATAATATGCTCACTGAAGAGAAGACTGAAGACAACCAACTGCATACTGCCACAACCATCATTTACTAAAAATAGTAAATAAAATGAAATGCTACAAAAGCCAAGCCCATGAAACCCTAATTTCCACCTCATTCCAGTCTACGGGTTCCGGAATAGACTGAAGAATGCCAATGCTGATCACTGATGAGAAGGGGACATTACAGTCCGCCCTCCTCGAAATTGCTTGTCCCCAAGCAACTGCAAAGATGGATGCAACAAAATCTGTTCACCTTCCCACGTAGCATCTTCAATAGGCAAATTCCTCCATCTCACCAAATATTCTTTGATTGTCCTTCTTCTCAAAGAACGTTCTCTAGTGTCAAGGATCTCTTCTGGAATCAACACTAAATGACCTTCCTCATCCAATGGAGGTAATTCTGATGTAGCCACCACATTGTGTCCAATTGCCTTCTTGAGGCGAGACACATGAAAAACATTATGTATTTTGCTTTCAGCTGGAAGTTCCAACTCATAAGCAACTTCACCAATCCTTTTGGTGATTTTGAAAGGACCATAAAAGCGTGGCTTCAACTTTTCTGCACCACTCTTCTTGAGAGAAGATTGTCTATATGGCTGAAGCCTCAAATAGACCATGTCCCCAACTTCAAAAGACCTTTCCACACGCTGCTGATCAGCGTATAACTTCTGCTGATTTTGAGCTTGTTGCAGATTTTCCTTAAGAGTCTTCAAGATGTCTTGGCTTTGTTGTAACATATCCAATGCTTGTGGGGCTCTACTATCACCAAACACTAGATCAACAAAGTTAGTAGCCTCATAACCATAAAGAGCCTTAAAAGGAGACATCTTAATTGACATGTGATAAGAAGAGTTGTAACAATACTCTCCTAAATGAAGCCATTTAATCCAAGCTCGCTGCTGTCCTGAAACATAGTTCCTTAGGTAGCCCTCTAACCACTTGTTAACAATTTCTGATTGCCCATCTGTTTGTGGGTGATAACTTGTGCTTGGAGTAAGCACTGTCCCACTCAATCTGAAGATCTCCTGCCAAAAAACACTTAGGAACTTGCTGTCCCTATCACTGACAATTGTTTTAGGCAACCCATGCAAACGGAACACCTCTCTAAAAAACAACTCAGCCACTTGAGCTGCTGTAAATGAAGTGGTAACAGCAAAGAAATGAGCAAATTTCGTTAGTCTATCAACCACAACAAATATACAGTCACGTCCTTGCACCTTGGGCAACCCCGTGATAAAATCCATGGCAATACTTTCCCACTTCTGATTTGGAATAGGCAAGGGCTGAAGTAAACCAGCAGGAAAAGAGTGTTCATTTTTATTCCTTTGACAAGTAGGACACTCTCTAATGTAATTCAAGACTTCATCTTTCAAACCTTTCCAAGTGAATCGTTCACGAATCTGCTTGTAAGTCTTGAAAATCCCTTGATGACCAGCAAGGGGAACATCATGAAAAGCTTGTAGAATCTTTTTCTTAAGCTTAGATTCTTGTACTAAAAAGATTCTATCTTTATAATAAATTAATCCATCAACCAACTTATACCTTCCATCAACCAATTGACCTTCTAACAAGCTGGTTGCAAACTGATTTTTAACATAATCAGCAGCAATTAATTCTTTCCAATCTGCTGATAACTCACAAATTGACTGCAAATGAGGCCTTCTAGAAAGTGCATCAGCAACTATATTATTTTTTCCTTTGACATATTCAATGTCAAAGTCATATGCTTGGAGTTTACTTACCCATTTTTGCTGCCTTTCATTCAATTCCTTTTGGCGCATGAAATGTTTAAGACTGTTGTGATCAGTCTTAACAACAAATTTACTTCCCACCAAGTATTGACGGAATTTAGACAAAGCATGCATGATAGCAAGCATCTCTTTGTCATAAATAGAGTAAGTTTTTTCTGCCCCTCTCAACTTTCTACTCTCGAAGACAATAGGATGTTTGTCTTGCATTAGGACAGCTCCAACTCCTTCTCCTGAAGCATCACATTGTAATTCAAAAGGTTTTGAGAAATCCGGAAGTGCCAATACTGGACACGAACTCATGATTTGTTTAAACTTATCAAAAACCTCTTGTGCTTGCTTAGTCCAAAGAAAAGCTCCTTTCTTTGTAAGATCTGTCAAAGGTGCAGCTTGATGAGAATAACCTTTTACAAATCTTCTATAGAATCCACATAACCCTAAAAAACCTCTCAAATGAGAAATAGTCTTAGGAGTTGGCCAATCAAGAATGGCCCTTATCTTTTCTGGATCCACTTTCACACCCTTTGAGCTGATAATGTGGCCAAGGTATAAAAGTTCTTCCATCCCAAACTCACACTTTGACTCTTTGGCGAATAGACATTCCGCCTCTAAAATGGTAAGCACTTCTTCCAAATGCTTAAGGTGCTCTTCCCAAGACTTACTGAATATGAGAATATCGTCGAAGAAGATGAGCACAAACTTCCTCAACTGCTGTCTAAAAATCTTGTTCATACAAGATTGGAATGTGGCTGGAGCATTTGTCAAACCAAAAGGCATGACAAGGAATTCAAAATGCCCAAAGTGGCATCTAAATGCTGTCTTTTCTATATCCTCCTCCCTCATTCTGATTTGGTGATATCCTGAACGAAGATCAATCTTTGAGAAGAACATTGCCCCATGGAGCTCGTCAATAAGCTCATCAATCCTAGGGATAGGATATCTATTCTTGATGGTTTTCTGATTTAATGCGCGATAGTCAACACACATACGCATTGTACCATCTTTCTTTTTGACCAGCACTACTGCTGAGGCAAATGGACTCTTGCTTGGTCTAATAAAACCACTTTCCAACAGCTCCTTGATGGCCTTTTCAATTTCATCTTTCTGCCTCTTTGGATAGCGGTAAGGTGTAGTAATGACTGGTTTTGCTCCTTCTTCTAATTCAATCACATGTTCAGAACCTCTTTCAGGAGGTCTTCCAGGAGGTAAGCTTCCAAAGACTTTACTTTTCTTTGAAAGTAAGGCTTGAATATCAGGATGATATTGCCTTTTTTCCTCAACCGGATCAGCTGGTAAAACCATACATTCAGCAGCCCATTCAACTTGATCATGGCGGATCAGCCTTTCCATCCTTTTCAAAGAAACAATTCGAGGGCCTCCATTTGACATCCCTCTTAAAACAACCTTCCTTCCATTTGACTGAAATTTCAGCTCCATGGTTTGCAAATTCAATGTGATCTCACCAAGAGATCGCAGCCATTGTATGCCCAACACAACATCAGTGTCTCCTATACCCACCACATAAAAATCATCCTTAATTTCATGATTCCCTAATTGCAAAGATAGATTAGGAATTCTCCTTGTGCAAGACATAGTGAAACCATCCGCAACCATTACTTTGAAACCATCAAAATTTTCAGTCTTTAAACCTTTTCTAGCAACTAGCCCTTCATCAATAAAATTGTGAGTTGCTCCAGTATCAATTAGGGCAACTATCCTTTGTGAATTTACAACTCCATGAACCCTAAAAGATTCATTCTTTTGAAAACTGGATAGTTGTGCAAAAGCACTACTATCTCCAACCTCTTCGGACTTGTCTTCTTGAACTTCTTCACCTTCACTGCTTGCTGATTCGTATTGCTGATCAGACGAATCAGATTCTGATCCATAATCAGAATAGCCCTCCATTTGAACTACTTTGCCTCTTCCATAGCAACGGTGGCCTTTCACCCAAGGCTCACGACAAGTGAAGCAAACTCCATCCTTTCTAAGCTGTTCTTTGAGCTCTTCGGACAGCCTTGGTGGAAACTTCTTGGGCAGATTTGAAGATGGCTTTTTATCCTTCTTCTGGCTGAATGTTTTTGAGTGAAATTTAGGTCTTGGGGCTGCCAATTCCATGCTCCTAGCTTTCTTGATAGCTTCATCCAATGTTGGAGGATCAAATGCTTTGACCCATCCCTTCAAAGGCTCCATTAAACCTTCAGCAAAAAGTACTACAAATCTTCTTTCAGTAATGTTTGGCACCATTACTGACAACCTCTGAAAATCAGCCACATAACTTTCTAAAGATCCTTGCTGTTTCAACTGTGCCAATTCTCTAAATTTCAATTCCGGATCTTTGGTGTCAAATCTCTCAATCAGCTTATTGGTAAACTCTCCATATGTGCGAATAAGGTTATGGCCAAGAGTGACCAAACCGTGAGTCCACCATTCATGAGCTATGCCATCTAAATGCAAGGTAGCAAATTTGATAGCATCTTCTTCCGGCATAGGTCTAAGAGAAAGGTAGTTGTCTAACTTTTGCACCCATGACCTGGCTGTACACTTGTTACTACCATCAAAATGTTCCATAGTGATCTTTCCCAATGCTTGGTAAAAATCATTTCTAGGGCCTGCAGGAGGACGTTGATCATTCCTACCACCATTTCTCCGACTCCTTTGATTCATGAATTGATCAAAGGTCCATGCTCCTCTCAAGTCAAGAGGTAAAGAAACATACTCCATATAAGCTTGACGAGCATCATCAGCAAAGTTTGGAGTAGCCTCAACTGGTTGTTGCTCTTCCCTTGGTGTGAAAACGGGAAAGAGGGGTCTAGAAGATGACCCACTATGAATTGTAGTATGCTGACCTACAATTCTGTCTCTAGTATTCACCTCAGGACTGCCACTATTATTATTTCCATTTACTCCACTACTTTCTCCAGCTGAGTTATTTTGGGGCTGAATAATACTCTGAGCTGCTTGCTGATCCAACTTGGATAATAAACGGGACATCATGTCTATCATCCCGTCAAACTTCTTCTCCACTCTATCCCTCTCATCATTATCTCTTCTTACTGAATCTGACATTATTACAGTTGTGTGATCAACCACTTCCACTGAATTATCTGAACCTTCCACTGTTTTACCAAGGTCTCTTAGAGCTTCTGAGAAGGTATCTGCCTCTGGAACGGGCGGAAACTGATGCTGATTTCTGGCCTGACTTCTGGTGTATGGCCTAGTGTCTTTTTCACTCATCAGTTAACTACTGCAATCTGCCACAGGATGGCAGGGTCTTCTGCTCTGATACCACTGAAATATGCTAACCAATTTTTTCGAAGGAAAAATCACAAATAACCAGCAATAGATGATTGGATTAGCGTTAGCCTCAAATACAAATTTGAACTTGAATGGAAGATAATAAACTTGAACTGAAGAAGCTGAACTTGAATAGAAGAACTACTCAACGTCAAGAATGTGCACTCAAGATCCCACTGAGGGCGAGGTGCTAACATATGACGGAGTCTAAGAAATTGAAATTATGAACTATTAGGCGGATAACCAGCCATGAGAAAACAATTCCACGCTACCACCAAACAGTGGGGGGAAAAGATTACAAAATAAGCAATTCATCCGCTGCGGCGGGCATCCACAATGCTGTGGGAATTCACCACTATGAGTGGGTATGAGATATTACAATCAAATTAACCTCACTGGCGGTAAACCATCCAGGGGACTTATGTGAGAAGAAACAGAAAGAAATTGCAGCCAATTAAACTGGAACAGTACTACTGTTTACAGTTTGTACAATGTGGAATAAACTGCAAATTACATAGGAAATATAGAATTCTTCATACACAAGATTAAGAGATGATTTGCAATGGTATTTTAACCCTCTAACAGCTGCTAATAAATCAGAAATCAGAACTTCAACAAACTGATGTAAAAACAGTAAACTGGAAATTTCAATCTGCAACTGTGAGAATCAATGAAAATATCATAACTCACTCAAATCTTCTCCGAATGGCGTGAAACGAGTTGCAAATGCACCTTACAAGTCTGGCGCCCAAGTTAGACTCCAGAAACAGCCTCCAAATACTCTAGTTTATTTGGCACGAATCCCAAGGCATCATCAAATGGTACGGCCCATGAAGAAAATCGATTTTGCAATATAAAATTTAATACTTGGAAATAAATTCCCAAATTTTGTGAAAGGTGGCGCCTTCAGATAACTAAAGCATGGCCAAAGTACCCAGAACAAAATAAAATTCACTTCAGAAGTTATGAACAAAACTCAGCTTCAGCTGTGTAAAAACCAGGAACTTCAAAACTGTAGAATTCTCCAAAATTCACAACCTTTGTTGCTCAATCTGCTAGTCTGATGTGAGAAGCAGCAATATTCCAACTAGGTGTTGTATTTCAAACACGAAATTGGGAAGGGGCTAGGAGGTAGCATCCTCGAAGCAATAGCAAAATGTCCATAGTCATTTTGACAGCATAACAGTAATGTAATTGATGGATATCAAATGCTGGAGTCATGTCTTCATTTTATAAGAAATGAGAAACTCTTCAACTTCCTCAATTGGCACGCCAAAAGACAACCATTTGAATTCTCCTTATTTTCAAATTTCATAAAAATATATTCCTCATAAAGTGGCGTCCACTTTCCTCCAAGCATAAATTTAAAAATATAAAATATTAATATCACCTTATGACAAGGCGTACCCTTCAAGTCCCCTTTTTAAAACAACTTGCAAGTTGTATCCTTAGGCCAAGGGGGTCAATTGAAAAATATAACACTTATGCCAATACTTAGTAAATTTCAACAATTAAGGCTTGAGAGGAAGATTTTGAAACAACCAATAATATGCTCACTGAAGAGAAGACTGAAGACAACCAACTGCATACTGCCACAACCATCATTTACTAAAAATAGTAAATAAAATGAAATGCTACAAAAGCCAAGCCCATGAAACCCTAATTTCCACCTCATCCCAGTCTACGGGTTCCGGAATAGACTGAAGAATGCCAATGCTGATCACTGATGAGAAGGGGACATTACATCAACTCTATCCTTCCAAATTTCTACATTATTGTTTACATTCCTTTCTTTATTGGTGTGGCCCATTTCCATCTCAGCAATGCGGTCATCATTCTCCTGTTTCATATTTATCTGATCATCCATTCCCTTAACAAACTAGTCTCCATGTCTTCGAGAAAGAGGATCATCTTCAGGGACAAGAGAAACTGAGTCATCATCTGAATTGTCCTCTTCATCCTCTTCTTTGTCATTCTAGGACTTTTTCCCAATGATTCTGAAGTTGAATCATTATCTCCATAATTTTTTATTTGATCCAAAGGATTAAAGTGTCTGTTGTTGTGAAGGTTGCTCATGCAAATAGTTCTTCCTATTTATGCACATCTCAAAAATCCATTTTTTAATTAATGACTAAACCTCCAAATTCTTCTGATTTAGTCATTAAGGAGGTTGTTAGAATATTAGAAATTAGAATAATGATAATAAAGTGCATGTTTACATTCATATGTAATAGGTTAGTAACTAGACTATTAGTTAGTGGTAATTGATGTGGTTGTCGTAATTACCATCTATTTTTAGACTATAACTACTTTCTAGTTTTAATATATTTTAATAATATAATGCAATGTTCTCAATCTGAGATAGCAACCCAATTTCTCCCAATCTCATTTCTTCATTTTTTAATTTTTACCAACATATACAATGTATAGTCAGGGAACAAATATTGTATGATTAGTTCAAATTCAGAATCCAACTGTTACTGATGCTGTAGAGTCTATTCTTATGACAAATTTCTTAATTTAGTCACCAAACAAGTATTAATTCAAGTTTTGATGACTAGTTCAATTCTTCAACAAAATAAACCAGTTTGATGGTTCTTTTGTGACATCTGCTACCTAATGTGAAATTTCCCTACAAATTCTACAAATGATTTCTTTCTAATATTGGCTTTGTTGTACCCCAAATTAAAAAATTTTGCTACACTTAGGCATTTTGAAGAAATAAGTAAAAGACTTGTCAAATCTGTTAAAAAGGTCAAAATTTGGGTTTGCATGTCTACATGAGGGGTAAAAACTTGAAATTTCCAAAATCTAACGATCTGGGTCTGCTCAGAGTGACCTAATCTACAAAACCTAGATCTTAGTTTTTCATTGCTACTTTTTAGGAAAACTGCTATTTTTAGAAACTTTCCAAAAATAGTAACTTTTTCTGGGTTTTTTAGGTTTCTTTCAAAACGGATACTAGCAAAAACTTTCTAAAAATAGAAAGTTTGTTTGCCAGGGTTCAAACTGATTTTGATTGGCTCAAAATACTTCCTCATTAGGCTGGTGCAATCAGAATCACAAAATGTTCAGTTTTACCCTGGTGGGTCTATTCTGCTTTTTCAATTTCAGGAACTTCAAAGTCATCAATGGAGGTCAGTTAGCTGTCAGGTGTCAGATTCAACGTTCAAGCACTGAACAGAAGATGAGATGATGAACATGCACGAGGAACGAAGGATGAAGGTGAAATCTGCAAAAAATGACTAAGTCTGTCAGCCATGGGTGCCCCAGGAGGAGATAGGCGCCCATCTTTTGAGGGCATCAAATGATGGAATTAGGGTTTTTGCTTCCAAGCAAAGTTGTTCAGATTCTTCCTAGCTCCGCAATGAGTCCGGCAACATCATCATCAGATCAGCCAGTCGCCCAGAATTTGAGATCAAACAAGGAGGTTTCAACCAGAAGATAGAAGGCAAACCATGAAAATCACTAAAATTTTCTAAGTCTGGGAACTTTGGGCACCCTAGTTGCCCGGGGGCGCCCAACCTTTTGAAAGGTCAAATTTAGCAATTAGGGTTTGCCAATGAGCTCAATCTCTTTAGAATCCAGTCAGCTTCGCAACAGATGTCTTCTTCAAATCGTCAGACTTGTAAATCTCCGACAAATTCAGATCGAGCTTAAGGTATGAAGAAGGTGGTTCAAGGTTGAAGATGAAATTCAAAGCAAAAATGGCTAAGTATGGAGGAGTTGGATGCCCCAGAAGGAGAAAGGCGCCCAAGTTTTTGAGTGCCTAAATGGATCAATTTGCCAGAAGAGCCTCTAGCATGTCCTCTTTAGATTCGACCGAGCTTTTCAACGCAACCATCAGCTCATCAATCAGAATTGGCTGTCACCAGATGTCAAAGGCTGAACAAAGGGAGAAACAAGAGTAAAATGACAAAAGTTGAGCAAAGGTGAAAGATACAAAAAATATTCTCTTTGGTGAAGTTGGGCACCCCAGCTTGCCAGGGCGCCCAAGTTTTTGATGCCTTAGATTCAGCTTTCAAGAGATGCAGATATTAGAAGACCCCTCTCAAAATCTTCTCAGCTCCGTAATGAGTCCAGTCGTCAGTCCATCTGAGCTCCGGATCATCCAAAATGGCAAGATCATCTATAGGAGAGGAGTTGATGAAGAAACCTAGAAAAATGGTTAAGTCTGGTTGAGATGGGCGCCCCTGGAGAGAATAGGTGCCCAAGATTTTGAAGCCTAAAATGATGGATTTTGCAGTTGCAACCTCCTTGATCACCTCGTCGGATTCAGCCAAGCTATCCAACAAAACAATCAGCCAGCCGATCTGATCAGTCTAGCTCCCGAAATCGAGATTTCATTAGAAGATTAAAGGGAAATGAGAAGAACTTGAAAATCTCACAAAAATGGCTAAGTCTGTGAAGGTTGGGCGCCCCAGAAGGAGATGGGTGCCAATGATTTTGAAGCATCAAACGAAGTTTTTAGCTGAAGGTTCCTCCGGAATGATCTTCTCAGATTCGATTAGGCTTCGCGATGAATTATTCAGCTCGTCCACCGGATCAATCTAGAAGTCGGAGATCAAAATCAAAGCAGGGTTTAAAATTGAGGAAAAGTTGAAAAACTTAGAAAAATGGTTAAGTCTGGGAGAAGTTGGCGCCTCTAGCCAAGAAGGGCGCCCCAAATACCATGCCTTAGTCAAAAATTTCAAAATTGCAAGATTAAGAATGAATGTCCAAGTTCAATGAACAGGCAGATTTTAGGGTTTTGAAGATAAAAGCAAAAAGAAAGCAGGGTTTTCTCAAGCCTAGAGCTTATTTAAGAGGCTTTTATCATTCAATTTTCATTATTCTTTGCAAGTGGCATCCAACTTGAAGAGGAGCAGCAACTTTGAAGTTTTTATTTCAAGATTCAAGAGTTCAAGGATTGCTGATTTTCAAGAAGTTCTTCATTAATTTTCAGACCAGCAACATAAGACCTTGCTTTTTTATGACTTTTTCATCCAGAACATCAAAGTTTTGAAGAAGGTCAAGATTTTCAATTTTCAGCCATCTAGGTCTTTTCATCTCATCATTCTGAAGAATTTTTGAAAAAATTTCTCAAGTTGCAGCAGCTGCTTTTTCCTTGCATGTCAGAGAAATCATCAGAGTTTTCAAATTTTGATCATCTAGGTCCTCTCAAAACATTCTTCTAAAGAAAACCCATATCACAGCTTTTTCAAAAAAAAATCAAATCCTAGGGTTTGCTTCTTTATCAATCAGCCCTCAGTATTTTTCAAATCTGATCAACTAGGTTCATTCCAAATCTTATTCTGAACAAAACCCAAGTGCCAACTTTTTTTGTAAAAAATTGAAGAAATTAGGGTTTGCTGTTTTTTCAGTCTACACTCAAAATTTTCAAAAATGGACGATCTAGGTTGTCTTGCAACAAAATTTTGAGCAAAACCAATATCTCAGAAAAATTTCAAAAAATTTGTCTGTTTGAAGAAGAAAACCCAGCATTCTAAAAATAGAAAGTTGCTCAAAACTTGTCTGAACATAGGCGAGTTTACAGTCATTCTTCAAGGTTTTCAGAATGGAATACACTCCCAATGATTTCAAGACCAAATCAGCTCTCTACCATGACTTCATCAAAACAGCTGAGACGGACTTGCATCACATCAAACCGGTGTTCGACCTACATGCTTTGGAGAGCGCGGGTAACACTGCAATTAGAAACCTAGGGCACTCTGGACTTCTTACAGCAGCATCCATTCCTATTTCAGTTTGAAGTCTCGAATTTGTAATCGCTTGCATCAAGCATTACAATCCGGCGACACGGGAGATCCAGTCAGTAGATGGCAGGCAGAGTGATCTATAGTTTGAAACCTGACACAATTGAGAAATGCTTCTCAATTCCCCCTTGGCCTGAAAGTGACTATTTCTAAAGGAGAATGTGAAAGGATATGGGAGATGCACAAAGACAAATACAATAAGAAGATTGCACAAAAGTAGATGAAGGAAAAACATAAGACTCTGCCAAAGAACATCAAGCGAGGAGAGTTCAAAGATGAAATTGCTATCATGATCACCTTGCTCAACAAGGTCACTGGACAAGAAGATGCTACGAAATTTCAACCCTGGATGTTCTATGTTACACCTCACATCATGAAGAAGATTAAGTTCTATGATTGGGCAACCTTAATCAGTGATAGCCTCCATCAACAAATAACAGAATACTTCCAGATTCATGAATTCCATATGGTTTCCTACCTAGTCTACCTAGTGGCCTTCCAAGGTCAATTCAGAGGGTTGAACACTGAGGGGTCCTTGAATGTACAACATGTCTACAACTATGTCAGAACCCTGGTGGTTCTCTGGTTTCAAACCCTGATTTGTCTTTTGAAGATTTTTGCAAGTTTTCGTTTTTTTGTGTTTTTTGAGAGTTTTACAGGAAAAAGGCAAAATTGCGATTTCTCTAGAAATGCTTAATAAATTCATAAAAAATTAATAAATGCATTTAATGTCTTAGATCTTGCTCAGGAAACAAGGCGCTTCAATGTATTACATTATTTGAGCTTTTACAGAGTCAAAACTGAACATAGAAAACAATATTTGGAAATTTATTGGGAAAAACCTGGTATTCTTGAAATGGCGGCTGCAGCAGATATGAGAAAGTACGGCCAGAATTAATAAATGTTTCTCCAGGCTCTCAGAAAGATGCAAACTCCTCTGGTATCCAAATCGCCCCAAATGCAAACTCCAGACTGTGAAAGAAGAAGACGATTTTCCAGATGCAATGAAAAGTACGGCCCTTTTGCTGACTGGTACGGCCTGGTACAGCAAGTACAGAAATGGTACGGCACCTTGGGATTTGTGCCTGAACAGAAATAAATGATCCTTGCTTGAGTCGCCTTGACTGCCTGATTGAAAACACTGTAAATCTCTGCCTGAATAAATGATTACGCTCAATCTGTGACTTCTGGATGAAATCACCAAGTGCAATCTTCAGCTGGTATCTCACAGCCTCAGTATGCCTGATCTCTGAAGAGGTTACGTTCTCCAGAAACGATGTTCGCCAGAAACCCTAGGGTTCGCAAACTCCAATGCTCAGATGCTCAGAAGACAAAATTGAATAATAAACAAGATAGTTCGATTTTGCCTGTGAAGAGTAATATATTCTCTCTTGAAAAGTTCGACCTAATCCTTCATTAAAATAATCATTTAAATAAATGATTTAATTTTCACTTAAGACTTAGGAGAATCTATTTAATTATTGGCGTCCCTTTTTAATGAGCATTAAATACTCATTAAATCACCTTTTAATAATATAATATAAAGTATAATTAAATACTTTATAACTTAGCCAAATAATTAAATATTTTAATATTTCAATAAAGTGACTTTATAATAAAGTCAAATTATTAAATATTTCGTAACTCAGTAATTACCCCTTATTTCTCCGTCAAATCAAACAATTACTGAACCCGGTCGAATCTGAGCTAAATCACTGCACCAGGTGCCCTGCCCGAAATAGCAGCTTCCGTCTGACCTAACTTTCTAAAAATAGAAAGTTCTCTGAAAAGACTCTCTGGAAGATTCTGCGAAGGCCCAAACCTGACACACTGCAAACTGGAGCTAACCAACACTGAGCAACTGCCAAAAAGGATCCTCTGAACACTCCTGTCAGCCTACGAGGATCAAATGATAGGCTAACCTCGTCACCAGCTGTGCTGACTAGGATGGGGACATGACGGTCGCCCTCCCGAAATTGCTTGTCCTCAAGCAATCTCAACTCTGGATGCTGTAAAATCGCCTCGACTCCCATGTAGCATCCTCAAGCAAATCTCTCCCACTTGACGATATTCCACGATCCTGCATACCGAAGGTGTCTCTCTCTCATATCAGGATGGCCTCGGTACTAGTATCAGTTTCCCTTCATCATCAAGGGGTGGCAAAACTGGAGAGGGAACAACATGCTGACCCAATGCCTTCTTCAGGCGAGAAACGTGAAATACATTATGGACCTTGCTATCAGCTGGCAAGTCCAACTCATAAGCAACCTCGCCCACTCGTCGACAACACGAAATGGACCATAGTAGCGAGGTTTAAGTTTCTGCCCCACTCTTCCGCAGAGTAGACTGACGATACGGCTGCAACATGAGGTACACCATATCACCCACCTCAAAGCTGCGCTCAACCCTCTTCTGGTCAGCATACTGCTTATGCTGATTCTGTGCCTGCTGGATATTGTCTCGGAGAGACCTCAAGATGTCCTGCTGACTCTGCATCATATCACCTGCACTCGGCACTCTGCTATCGCTCAAAATCAAATCCAGAAGATTGGGCGCCTCATACCCATACAATGCCATGAAGGGGGTCATCTGTATCGTCATATGGTGAGTCGAGTTATAACAATACTCGCACAAGTAAATCCACCTCACCCAAGCTCTCTGCTGACCAGCTATATAATTGCGCAAATAACCTTCCACCCACTTATTGACAATCTCTGTCTGTCCATCGGTCTGCGGATGGTAGCTGGTACTCGGTGTCAGCTCGGTCCCACAAAGTCTGAACAACTCCTGCCAAAAGTTGCTCATGAACCGGCTGTCTCTATGGCTGACTATCGTCCGAGGCAATCCATGCAATCGGAAAACCTCTCTGAAGAACAACTCGGCAGTCTGCGATGCTGTGAAAGTAGTCGTAATCGGGAAGAAATGGGCGTACTTAGTCAACCGATCGACCACTACATAAATGCAATCTTTACCCTGGGCTTTCGGCAAACCCGTGATAAAGTCCATAGATAAACACTCCCACTTCCTGTCAGGTATCGGAAGTGGCTGGAGTAATCCAGCAGGGTAGGTGTGCTCCTGCTTGTTCTGTTGACACACAGAACACTCACGGACATACTGCAAAACATCAGTTTTCAGCCCTTTCCAAGTAAACCGTTCCCTAACCATTTTGTAAGTCTTGTAGTATCCAGGATGGCCTGCCATAGGAAGGTCGTGAAAGGCTCTCAAAACTGTAGTCCGTACCTCAGAGCCAGGAACCAAAAGAATCCGCCCCTTGTAAATGATCAAGTCATCTACAACTGTATACCTGTCGTCCTGCTCTGTCCTGTCAACGATGCTAGAAGCCCATGGGTTCTTAGCATACTCTGCAATGATCCGATGCCTCCAATCCTCTGTAATCTGTGATAAGGCATTCAACTGGGGTCTACGAGACAAGGCGTCAGCTACTATATTCTGCTTCCCCTTAATGAAAGTAATGTCGAAGTCATATGACTGCAGTTTACTGACCCATTTCTGCTGCCTCTCGTTCAAGTCTCGCTGTCCAAGGAAATGTTTTAGGCTGTTATGATCTGTACGAACACTGAATTTGCTGCCTACCAAGTACTGCCTAAACTTAGCCAATGCATGCATAATGGCTAACATCTCCTTGTCGTAAATGCTATAAAATCTCTCAGGACCCCTGAGTTTCCTGCTCTCAAATGCAATCGGATGACCTCCTGCATCAAAACGGCACCAATGCCCTCTCCTGAAGCATCACAGAATAAATCAAATGACTTCGAAAAGTCGGGCAATGCTAGCACCGGACATGAAGTCATGATCACCTTGAATCTATCAAAGCACTCTAGCTTTTAATGGTGACCAGCGAAAAGCCCCTTCTTAGGTCAAATTGCAGGGGAGTGCGTGGCCGAAGGAACCACGCTGAAATATCACAGTAGAATGCACCTGACCAATGAAACCTCTGAGCTGCGTAAGGTTCTCAGGTACCGGCCAGTCAACAATGGCTCGGACCTTTTCAGGGTCCATACTCACTCCCTTGGCACTGATGATGTGCCCAAGATATAACAACTCCTCCATGCCAAGCTCGCACTTGGATTCCTTAGCATAGAAAGACTCATCTGCTAAGATACCCAAGACTGTGTCCAAATGAGCCAGATGCTCATCCCATGACCTGCTATAAATCAAAATGTCGTTGAAGAAGACTAACACAAATCTCCTCAAGTGACCCAGAAAACCACTGTTCATAGTTGCACGAAGATTGGCAGGTGCATTGGTTAACCCGAAGGACATAACCAAGAACTCGAAGTGACCGCAATGACACCGGAAAGCGGTTTTCTCAATATCCTGCTCCCTCATTTGTATCTGATGGTACCCTGATCTCAAATCAATCTTCGTAAAGAAGACTGCGCCATGCAACTCATCTATCAGCTCATCAATGCGCGGAATGGGATACCTGTTCTTGATGGTTCTTTTGTTGAGCTGCCTGTAATCGATGCACATCCGAAGTGATCCATCCTTCTTCTTCACCAAAACAACCGATGAAGCAAAAGGGGATTTGCTAGGTCTGATATGACCCATAGCCAACAACTCATTAATAGTCTTCTCTATCTCATCCTTGAGTCGTTTCGGATGTCGGTAGGGGGTGATCATCACGGGCTTGGCGCCCTCCTCCAACTCAATAATGTGCTCCGTACCCCTGTCTGGAGGTCTACCGGGTGGAATGTCACTAAACACTTTGGAGTGTTTAGTCCTCAGAATCTGTATGTCAGGGTGGTATTCACCCTTCTGCGGCTCCTGCTGGGCTGGCATCAACATGCACTCAGCCGCCCAGTCAACCATATCATGACGAATGAGCCTCTCCATCCGTCTGAATGAAACCATCCTAAGATTACTGTCCCGAATTGCCTTGATGACATGTGGCCTTCCGTCAACCTTGAATTTCATCTCCATATCCCGTAGGTTGAGCGTGAACTCACCCAAATCATGTAACCATGCCATCCCTAGTACCACATCTGTATCACCCATATTAACAACATAGAATTCAGTCTTGAATTCATAGTTGTTCAATCTCATCGGCAGATCAGTAATCTTCCTGTCGCACCTGAGCGTGTATCCGTCAGCTACCTTGACTCGGATACCCTCGAAAGCCTCTGTCTGGATACCACGTCTCTCCACTAGACGTGCATCAATAAAATTATGTGTCGCACCCGTATCCAACAAGGTAATCACCTTCTGACCTGCTAAGAGCCCACGGAGTCGAAATGAACCATCTCTCTGAAGACTAGTCAGATGGGCTTCCTGTAGCTTCCTTCCACCTTCATGTTCATTCTCATTTTCGGACTTCTCATCATCTGAAGGCTCGGAATCAGCTTGCTGGTCTGACAGATCAGATTGCTCTTCGCCCTCATAATACCACTCCATTTGATTATTTTTGACTTTCGGACGAAGTGGGCATATGTGCTTTTCATCATAGGGTGCCTTGCACCAAAACACAACTTCTTCTTACGTAATTCGTTCAAAGTCTCTCTGTCAAACGGGGGTGCATTCTGTCTCTTAGGATCCTGTTGATCCTTCCTCCTGTCAAAGGGTCTATTTCTGTCATTGTTTCTATCGAAAGGCCTGTTGGGTCTCGTGTATGGAGTGGACCCTGAATTGAACTTACTGCGAGGTGCGGCAAGTTCCATGCTGCGTGCCTTCCGCATGGCCTCCTGAAGTGTGGGAGGGTCAAAAGCCTTGACCCAACCTCTCATGGGTTCTGTCAAACCCTCAACAAATAATATAATGAGTCTCCTCTCTGAAATGCCAGTCACCATGACTGCCACTCTCTGAAACTCGCCAATGTATGCTTCCAGACTACCAGTCTGTCTGAGCTGAGCCAACTCTCTGAAATACAACTCTGGATCCTTCCTATCAAATCTTTCTATCAATCTGCTCGTGAACTCCTGATAGGTATTAACAGCATGATGGCCTAATGTGTACATGCCGTGGTGCCACCAATCATGCGCTACTCCGTCCAGATGTAAAGTGGCAAATTTAATTGCCTCATCCTCCTGCATAGGTCTAAGTGACAGATAGTTGTCCAATTTCTGGACCCATGACCTAGCTGATGTCTTCTCTGACCCATCAAAATATGGCAGTGTAATCTTGCTCACAGCATATTGTAAATCCCTATTCACCTGTGGCTGCTGCTGCTGATGCTGTGGGGGTCTACGATCAAATCTACCTCCTCCTCTGGGTTTATAGACATCTATAAACTCATGAAACGTGAGTGCCTGCCGGATCTCAGGCGCTAAAGACATGTACTCGCCATGAAATCTCGTCAAGTCTGCCACCGACATGCCGTTCTGTGGCTGGAAGTCCTGATGATGCACCTGATGCTCTGCCCCTGGAGTCTGAGGTGGAGTATCTCTGGGTAAGAAAGTAGGCTGACCTGGCCTACGCTCCTGATAGATCGGTAACGGCTGCCTAGGAGCTGATGCCAATGGCTGATCCACTGGAGTGGTCCCGCTCGTCTGTCCAATCTGTATGAAATGAGGCTGTGTGGGCGTACACTGCCTAATAGTACCCATCAACTGCGACATCATATCCATCATGTTGTCGTGTCTCCGTCTAAACTCCTCATCAGTAATGTCACCCTCTGCATGTGCCTTCCCTGGATCCCTGCGAGTCTCTGAGGAAGTCTCACGATCTGCCATTAGGGTTGCAACACTGTTTTCACTACCGTCTGAACTGGATCTGTGAAAACCAAGCACTCCTGATACTGTCTGACCTTCTGGAATCGGAGGACCTGTCCAGTCTTCGTCTTTGCCTGTCCCTATACCTCTGTATACTGAATAATATCTTGGTTCATAAAAGGCAACCCAGAAATGCACTGTATTCTGAATAATCACTGAAAAAGCACAGGATGGCAGGAGATCTGTGCTCTGATACCACTGTCAGAACCCTGGTGGTTCTCAAATTGGATCCCTGATTGTTTTTGTAACGTTTTTGCAATTTTTTGATTTTTTGGTGTTTTTGGGGTTTTAACAGGCAAAAGTGAAATTTGCGATTTTTCTAGAATTGCTTGAAAAATTCATAAAAAATATATAAAAGCATTTAATGTTCCAAAACTTGCTCAGGAACCAAGGCGCATCATTATATTCAACTTCCAGATCATCTACAACGCCAAAACATAAGGTAGGAAAACAATACAAGAAATTTTTAAATAAAAAACCTGGTATTTAATGGCGGCTGCTGTGACTGGTAAAGGTACGGCCAGATTTTAATTTGGATCTTCTCCGGCTTGAAACTTAGATGCAAATGTTCCAGAATGCCAAGCGCCCACTGTGGAATCACTGAATAACTGATAATGAAAGCGTCCCCTCAGAAGAATGATAAGTACGGCCTGGAAAGTGCAATAGTACGGCCTGCTGCAGCATTAATGAAAGGTACGGCCTCCTTGGGATTCGTGCCAAATCACTGGTAAAGGGTAATGAATGAAATCGCCCTGTTCCTCTGATGATTTCCCCTGTAAATCTCTGAATTAAGAACTGGTTAAGCTCAGCCTGTGACTTCTGTGTAAAATCACCAAGTGCAACTTCAGCTGGTATTTCACAGCCTCAGACTGCCTGATCTCTGAAGAGGTTACGTTCTCCAGAAACGATGTTCGCCAGAAACCCTAGGGTTTGCAAACTCCAAAGCTCAGATGCTCAGTAGACAAAATTGAATAATAATCAAGATAGTTCGATTTTGCCTGTGAAGAGTAATATATTCTCTTCTTTGAAAAATTCGACCTAATCCCTTCATTAAAATAATCATTTAAATAAATGATATAATATTCACTTTTGAACTTAGGAAAAGGATTAAATAATTGGCGTCCACTTTTAATGAGCATTAAATACTCATTAAGTCACATTATAATAATATATTATAAAGTATAATTAAAATACTTTATAATTGAGCCAATTAATTAAATACTTTAATATTTCAATAAAGTGACTTTATAATAAAGTCAAATTATTAAATATTTAATAATCCATGAATTACTCCTTATTTCTCCGTCAAATCAACCATCTGCTGAACTGGGTCGAATCTGAGCTGATAAAGTGCACCAGGTGCCCTGCCCGAAATAGCAGCTTCCGCCTGACCTAACTTTCTAAAAATAGAAAGTTCTCTGAAAAGACTCTTTGGAAGATTCTGCGAAGGCCCAAACCTGACACACTGCAAACTGGAGCTAACCAACACCGAGCAACTGCCAAAAAGGATCCCTCTGGAACACTCTGGCCAGCCTACGAGGATCAAATGATAGGCTAACCTCGGCTACCGACTAGGATGGGGATACACATGACACCTTCAGTAGGTAGTCACATTGTTGCTGTTGTAGTCGGGGAGGTAGTGAATGTTGATGTTTTCCTTTGTCAAGATGTGTCAAAGATATGTGCGTTGGTTTATGGTTGAGATAGTTTGTTGTGCACTTCTAAGGGGGAGTATGTAGAGTAGTAAAAAGGAAAATAAGTTGTAGAGCAAGAACAAGTATGACTGATGTCAAAGGGGGAAGAAGATACAACCGTGTTTCCATTTTCCATAATGTCAAAGGGGAGAGAAATTCATGTGAAAAAGACAAGCAGCTAAGGGGAGAGAAAGAGTTGATATGAAGCAAGATGTTGCGATTAGAGTTGTTTGTTATTGGTGGTTTTTCACATCATGTGTTTCCATCAATGACAAAGGGAGAGATTGTTGTAAGTATGAGTAGTTGGTGTTTTCATTGATGTCAGCAATCTTATGTGTTACCATTGATGTCTATGAGAAGGTTGCTAATGCTTTGATTAGTTACATTGTGTTATCATTAGTAAGTGTTACTGGTGTCAACCTCTAGTGTTGCTTTGATAAGATTCTATTTATGGATGTACATTTGAGTTGTAGTGTTGTAGTTTGTTTGGTGATGATGAGTATGTGTCTCTAGTGCTTGGTTTCCAAGTGCTTTTGAAAAAAAATGAGTAAAAGAGGAAACAATGTGTAGAATAGGTGTTCTGTCATACAAAGTAATGTTTTGGTTTTGCTCCACATTTCTTTTGTGTTAAATATTTACTTGTGAGGTTCATATATATTGGTCAAAGGTGTTCAGAGGTTCTATATCCAAAATTCTTGGTTTGGATTGTTTTGCAGATAAAGTTGTGTTCACCAAGTGTTAACAATTGTAGTGGTGTCTGCGGGAAATGGTTTTTCTCACATTTCTTTGTAGTTTGGTTTCTAGTCTTGCAGTTTTGGAAGTGTTTATAAGGTTCATATCTACCTTCAATCAAATTTTTTCATGGTTTGGCACTCCACAAGGTGGTTTCTTGAGTTACAGTGTATAGAAGGTCATCTAAGTTTATTGGTGTGTACATTCTTCAAGTACAAGTTGTTGCCAAGGAATTTGTTGGATTTCAAGTTTGTGGAAGGGCATGTGGATCATCATGGAAAAAACAGCCCTTAAGTGGCAAAAATTCAGAAGTTAGGCAACTTGACATAAAAATTTGAATAAGTTATCTATATTATTTCAAAAATGTAAGAATAGAATCTATGAAAATTGAATGTAGTTTCTAAACTAATAGGTTTATTTAAAAAGAAAAAGAAATCCATTTGGTGAAAATTTGAAATTTCAATGCAAGAGTAATTTAAATTTAGGAAAAATAAGAAGTAGGTGTCCGGTCTAACCACCCTAACCACAATAAAATGATAATATTATTTTATGAGATTTTAGATACTGTAGAGGACCTTATGTCCCAATGTGATGCATTTTTGTAATTTTTTCAAAGTAAATAATTAATTATGAATTTTTTATTATAATTTTTTTTAAAAAAAACTTGTATGTCTAACCACCTTTAACTTGGTCAAAACTTCATGATTTTTTTTTAATCCTATAGTATGGCATAGAATGACACATGTTTCGTGATTCAAAAAATGTGATACCATTTGAAATCTATAGATGTTTTTCAATAAACCTATCAATCAGACTTTAGTCAAATTCAAATAGAAAATAACTAATAATTATTTATTAAATTCAAAATAAAGAATAATTTATATTGGTTGAAAGCTAAGAATCTCCTTTAAAACCCTTTTCGCTTCATCAATTTTGGGTTAAAAAGTCATTAGCCACATACCCTATATATACCCATCATATTGCCACTTTTTGGCCCATCATGATCCTGCACATACCTTAATATTCTTGATTGTTTTCAAGTGATATTTTATGTCTATAACTCATCTTTGTTTAAAGAAAGTGAGTACTTAAATGTTATATGGTGTTTACATGGGTTCAACTGACCTTGGGTGTTTACACTAATTGTGGATTTTCTTTAGTGATTGTGGAAGCGTGGCATGACATGTATGAGTGTATTTAGGTTTGAGTTAAGGTGTGTCATGGTCCGCCTTCATTCCTTTCCACTGTGGGAATGTTTTGGTGTCGACCTAATTTGAATTTGCATGGTTGTGGTGCATAGCTAACCTTGGAGAATATTTTCAAGGTTGAAGAAGGTATAAATAAGTGTTGTGTTGATGGAGGATTTGTATGGAATGTGTGTGATGTAAATTGTAGAAGTGTGAAGTGTGAATATGTGAAGTTCAATGTGAAATTTAATGAGTTAGACTACTAGAAGCAGTAAGCAAAAGGTGTCTACAATCTTTAGATAGACTACAAATGTGTTGGTGATGCTATGGTGGACTTTTTTGTTGCATTGAGATGGATTTATCACTATAACATCCTTCTTTCTTCTTTTCTTTAATGTGGAAGTGAGCCATTGGAAGTGAGCCTATTGTATTCGGTGTTGCAATTACTTTATATTGTGAGATAACCCTCACTGTGGTTTTTCCCTTCTTGGGTTTTCCACGTAAATCTAGTGTTTTATTGTGCATGGTGTTGATGTTTTTCAGTTTTTGTTATTTACTTTCATGCTTAATCAGTTTAACAAATTAACCTGGGTTAATTAAGTTGATTTGAATTTGAATGTTTATGAGGGTTTTGAAGTTTTTTAATGTAAAACTGATTCACCCCCCTCTTAGTTGTCTTGTGCATTCAACAATTAGTACAAAATAAATCTTAATAGGGATAATTCAAGCTTCAACAATTTATAATACTATGAAGAACTTGGATGGTAGCCTAAAAGTGCACTTGGAGAACTTGCACAATCAATATCAACAAGTATATGACCAAAGATAAAAAATAAGATATTGGATCAAATGATTGGGAGAATTGGTGAACCTAAAAGTAACATAAGTGATAGGCCTATATTGGTAGAAGCCACAAAATTTACCAACTCTATAGAAATTCTAAGATTTGTAACAAAAGGTTATGCTATATTAATAAAAATCAATTTGGAAAAATTCAATTACTATAAAATATATGACTTGATGGGACAAAATAGACCCAGCTAAGAGGCATATATATAAGAATATCCTACCATAAGGAAAAATGATGATTTTGAATTATTTTTTATAAATACAATGAAAATATTGGTGAATAGTTGTATTATAGATTAGTTTTAAGGACTAGAGGCTAGAGAAAAAAATGTCTTGAGGATAGGACATGGGTTCAACTAGGGGATGATGTTCTAGTATGTAGTGCAAAAAAAAATATGGATAAGGTTAGAGTAATCACAAGTCAAATAAAACACTTATAGTTGGCCTACGACAAAACCTAAGGGTCATAACAAGGAAGAGGGAGACATGGACCTAAATGTAATAATATGTATATATACATTTACCAAAAGGAGAAATATAGACAAAAGTAAGTGAAGAGATAATGGGAAATAGTCTAGATAATATAAGTATATGAAGAGAGAAAATAAATTATATGCATGAGGGATATGATTGAGAGATGAACATGTACCAAGATACTGATGTTAATATACAAGTATAGATAATGAATATATGGTGGATTATATTAATTTTTATATGAATGTGATGAATGATATTTGTATGTATTATTATTTATTTATTTGGTATTTCATTACACTTTAGTGTAATCTACCATACTAGCTCTAATATTTTTGAATTATCCCTTTACACTAAGGTATGAATATCACATTGAAAAGCATGAGCATAGATCTTCATTTTGTGCTCCCTCTTTTACTAACAATCATGATCACATCTTATTTTGTGGATCATAAGCTCTTCATATATGAAGATAAATTTTTATATTATTATATACTAGGTTTACATTATCATATTATTCTATCAAAATTTTCTCATTTCCTCCAACTTGCATTCTTCACATTCAACTAATTAGAGGGGAGGGATCATTTCATGCAACTATTATTCCTTTGATGAATATAGGTTAATGTTCTTATTTTATGCTCACTTAGTCCTTGGTGGATTCATGTTACTACAATTATCATGAACAATAATATATATTTCCCTTTAGCAATACATTTCTATTTCCCCCTTGGAAATAACCTGTAGACATTGAAAAATGTCCTAATCGATGTCATACATTCAAAACGGATTTAATAACATCATTTCCTCTTTAATCCATCCTCTTTTCGCTTAATTAATTTAATTAGCCTAGCTAATTAATTAATTGCATCATTTTCCATCTATTAGCCTAATTAATTAAATTGGGTTAATTCATCTTTTTTCACACTAACACTTCATCTCATTAAATTAAATAAATCAAAATATTTAATTTAATCTTCTAAGTCATCTTATTTAATTAAATAACCCTAAGTTATTTAATTAAATATCATTTCACCCCTCCCCTATTTATTAAATCATCTAATTTAATAATTATCTCTCAATTCTTCTAATTTCCTGATTGCATAAATTAAACCTTGTTTAATTAGCAATTAAACTAATTTTCCTCTAAGCAAAGGGAATATCCCCATGGAATATTCTTTATCCCCTTTTTGCACAATTAAAACTTTGTTTTAATTTGTAAAATACCTTTTTCCTCATCCAAAAGGAATATTCTAAGGAATATTTCCTCTCCTCCAATCAACTCACTTAGCTTCAAATGTAAGCTAACCTTTAACCTCTTAAGCAAGTTACCTTTGACCTGTGTGGGCAGGTCAAAAGTGTGTTTGTTTGAGGCAAGTGTGAGCCCTTGATTAACTTTTATCATGCATTTTCATCTGTTGATGAGAATCCATGATCCATGCCTCTCATCCCCTTCATATTGAACTTTTGATTGAGATTTTTGATCTCAACCACCCATTCCTCATTTGCTCTCCTATAAATAGATCACTATTTGGAGACAAATAGATCCATGTTTCAATTGCAAACTTATATGCTGTTGAATTTACTTGCATCCACACTCACATTTTACTCACTTGTTAGCTTGTTTTAGTTCATTTTCATTGCATAATAGCTTAGAGCATCCATTAATGGCTTCCATGCATCCATCTTAGTTTTTACATGAATTAGGGTTTTCATCTTTTAGCATAATTTTAGCTTAGATTAGCTTTGAAATAGCATAATTAGATCATTTGTAGCATAAAATCATGGTAACTTAGCTTGCATCATGTTCATTTTTAGCATAATTTAAGTTTTCATACACCAAAAACACCATGGTTTCATTGATTCTTTTCAATAGAATCGACTAAAACAAGCTCACTAATCATGGGATTGGGAAAGGGTCGTCGTTCCACATCAACACGACACCAATTCCACAACAAGATAAGTTTTAGATGGAGTAGAATATATGTTTTAAAAGCTTTCATAGTTTAGTATGTTAGGTTTTAATAAAATGTTTAGTTTCAATTCTGTTTGATTGATCTTGTTGAGATTCGAGTATTGGTGGCTCTATTATGCTTTGATTCTTCATGGATCAAGCCTAATTGCCCATGCCGATTTTCGCATTGACATAACCTACTTTTGTTGATGTGGAGTTTTATTATGTTATTTTCCTAGGTTAGTGGTACACTATAGATGCTCTCAAGTAGCATCTTATTTTAATTTTCTATTTGTAGATAGATTATAGTTATTTTATGCTTAATCTTAGAATGCTTAAATGATGTTAATTATAGAAAATTTTCTTTTTGGTTTCAATTTTTTAGGGAAAGCACTTGATGTTGATACAAGAGAATGTATGCTGAAACTATTGGAAGTTTGTGCAGTTTGTATTGTCATTGATGTCAACAGATCTACATTGTTGCATTGAGGTAAACCTTAGAGTTGCTTTGATTTGTTGCATTATGTTGTCATTAGTAGTCTCACTGGTGTCAACCTCTAGCTGTGTTGCCTTGATAAGCATGTGTGTGGTTGAGTTGTTGTATTGCAATTAGTTTGGTGGTGATGATTTTTGTAGATGATGAGATGATGTTTGTGGTGCTTGGTTTCCAAGTGCTTTTGAGAAAATTTGAATAAAAGAGGAAGCAGTGTGGTAAAGAGTGTTCAATGTAGCAGAGTAGTGTTCTAAATTTTGGTTTGCATTTCTTTTGTATTGAAAATCTACTTATGTTGTTCAGATATATATTGCTCAGAGGTGTTAAGAGGTGTTATATATAAAGTTTCTTATCTTAGATCGTTGTGCAGAGAAAGTTATGTTCACCAGTGTGTGAACTATGAAAGCAGTGTTGTCTGGGAGAAATGGTTTTGCTCTGCATTTCTTCGCGGTGTGGTTTTTGGTCTTGTAGATCTGAGGGTGTGCTTACATTTCTCATATCTATCTTCAATATAATTTATTTGAAGTTTGATTCTTCACAAGGTTGGATTCATGTGTTATAATATGTGAAAGGTTAGCTGGGTGTACATGATGAATGTGTTCTTTAGGTGAAAGTTGTTGTGAAGGGATTTGTTGGATTTCAAGGTGTTGATGGAATATTATAGATTGTGTTTAAGTGTTGTGTGTGGTCTACGATTCATCTTTGATAAAAGGAAGTGTGTACTTAAATTGTCAATGGTGTTTACACAAGTTCGACCAACCTTGGGCGTTTACACTAATTGTGGATATGCTTCAATGTTTGTGGAAGCATGACATGACATATATGTATGGATTTAGGTTTGAGTTAAGGTGTGACGTGGTTTTCTTTCATTCCTCTCCACTATGGGAATGTTTTGGTTCTGACCTAATTTGAATTTGCATATTTGAAGTGCATAGTTGACTTTGTAAATTATTTTGAAGGTTGTGATTGGTATATATATGTGTTTAGTTGATGGAGGATGAATGCATGATGTGTGTGTGATACAAATTATGGTGTGAAGTGTGAAAGTGCAAAATGCAATGTGAGCTTTAACGACTAAGACTACCGGAAGCAGTGAGCAGAAGGTGTCTACATTATTTATAGAGAGTGTGTATGTACTAGTGGTGCAGTGGTGGAACCTTTATGTTGCTCTAAGATGGATTTCCCATTGTAACAATCTTCTTTCTTCTTCTTTCTATTTTGGAAATGAGTCATTGGTATGAGCCCTTCTTTATTTTGGGTAGCGAGCTTATTGTATTCAGTGTTGCAATTACTTTATATTGTGAGCTAATCCTCACCATGGTTTTTCCCTTCTTGAGTTTTCTAGATAAATATGGTGTTCTCATGTGTTTGGGTGTGTTTGCATTACTATTTCTCATGTTTATGTTTTGTTGATGCATGATAAGGGTTTAATGGTTGTTAAGGGTTTAAGGATTAATGCAGATATGAATGTTAATGAGGGTTTGATGTTTAAATGTACAACTGATTCACCCCCCTCTCAGTTATCTTGTGTGCATTCAATAGAAAAAATATTTGTATCCACGTCTATATCCTTTGTATGAGTACTTGTGTATTCTCTTTTATGTTGGTTACTTGATTTTACTTTGATGCATGCATCTTGATAGTAGAAGTGCATACCTTAACTTTTCCCTTTGTTTTGGATTCATTGTGAGCTAATTTTCTTTTATATAATGACAAATGTACAAGTGACATAATTTTTTCTTAGAGACAACACATCATCCTAAGCCTTACTAAATCTTATCTACATTCATTCCTATGGATTGGTCCTAATCCTAAAATTTTCCCTTTTCTTCCCTAGGTTCATTTCCATAAATCATAGAATTGACTAGACTAGTCATGGTCATCATATTTTCTCCTTCCCTCCTAGATTTAAATCCACAACTTGTGAGATTAACCCTAGGTTAATTACATGATTCATGCAAATGAAACCCAATTTTTTAAAGTTTCAAATTCAAATTTGGGATTGGCCAAACCTTTCCAACTAGTCATTGTATGTTCAATCAAAGTGTGAAATATTTCACTTGCCACCTTCAAAGTTATATTTAATAACTAATCCTAATTCTACTGAACACCTAGAACCTAGAGTGCATTAGAAAGACCATCTCTTGCACACATCCAAGGGCATCAAGGTATTATTGACCATGGCATCAACATTGCATTAGCATTCGACGATAAATTGCATGATTGCCTAATATCTTTTATTTTTGTTCAAAGTCGTTAAATTAACATTCTAGGGGTTTGATAAAGAAGGAGAATAATCTTTTCCTAGAAAACCCTCAAATCCATAAAACCATATTTCTATACAAGTTACATAAACCAAGATGAACAAATTGTAAGCTTGAAAATTATTAGAGATAAAACATCCATAGAGATTGATCATATATATGCATATCACATAATTGATTCTACACACGTCGATCTCTTTTACAAAATGCAAAAAAGATTTAAATTATCAAACAAAAATATATTTATTCACATCCAATCATCAACTTATCAAATTTCTAATATAATAATGAATCAATTAAAAACATCCAATTAAAATCAGAACACCCTTAAATGATGCACATTTACTTCACTATATTGATTTGTCCTTGATTTATTTATTAAATTTCCCTAAACATAAATAAATTACATTCATTTATCACAAAGCTCAACGACACAATAACCACTCCACAACCTTCTTGAATTGTAATCAAACATGGACATAAAGTTTATGCTTGCTTAAGACATCCCAAGAATAATTAAAAATTCATTCTTTGTAAAGACCAATTATTCCAAGGGACGTTGAGAATAAAGGTGGTGCAAAGCACATTATTTGTGGGAGTCTCAGCAGGTTAAGTGCTGTAGAATATTTGACCTCTCACAAGCAATCTTTCTCTTTTCCTCAGAAATAAAAAAGCAAAACTTGGTTCCCACATCCTTGAAATAAAGAAACTTTCAAGGGGCCACCAATCTTCTTTCTTTTATTGCCATGCAAGCCACCTCGGATTCTTCAGTACACAAAAATCTTCTTTTAATACTTCATATCTAAGGCATGCAATAACAACCAAATATAAAACTAGTAACACAGGGACAGCTTTCATCAATTGCTGGCATAGTTATCGTCTTGAAAAGAGCTCTCACAAGTGGACAATATTGTATACATTTTTAACTGTGTAGAAGAGCAGGAAACGATGTATGTGTATGTAAAAGGACGATAATTTTCACTGTGTACAAGGCAATCTTGTTTGATAAGTCAGATCCTTATTAAACATAGGTACCTTTATTTTGGTCTGAGCAGGATACGCCATTTTCTTAAACCTAAAAAAGATTCCGTGTGTCGTGATGAAACGGGAAGAATCAGGTGCAAAATTTGACAAGGCAAATCGGGCATGAAAAAAGTGCTTTGGAATATAATTATATGTCCATTGTTCACGCACAAGTTTCTCAGAACATGTTTATCTCCCCGTCTGTGAAGCAAACTAACAGAACCTCACGTAAGAAGCAGTCACCTTCTCTGTTACTTTAGTAATTATATAAGGGAATAAATGTAATAAAGTAGTGATGATTAAATTATTTTTTAGATCATTGAGATGAAAGAGGAACGGAGATAAAATAATTAAAATAAATTCTGACTGTGACTGATGATGGTTACTGGAATTTGATATTAGATCTAAGACAAATTATTTGAGATGATTGTGTCCTGTGAATTCTGAGGTTATGTATGAACGTAGGTCAATCTTACAATGTAGAAGTGACGTGTTCTTCATGCATGCAGAGTAATTTTTTTTGTGTGGATTTATTCATGTGGCTGTACATGCAAAAATAGTTCTAACTTCTGCTTATGTCTTATCATCTTTACTAGAAGACTTGGTGGTGTTGATGAACATCATTCAGACTTGTTATGACAATAAAGAATTTTTGAGACAACTTCAGTTTGTAGTCAAGTTTTGTTGACCAATCTAACAATTTTGTTAATACTTGAATTTTGTAAGAAATAAATACAAATGACAAAGACACAATTATAATGATGTTAGGTTATCGAGATTCAAAAATTCAATGCAATGTAATGGATTTGAGAGTGATCTAATAGAGAGCTAGGGTTTTCCATGTAGATTTGACCTTGGTAGAGGAATTGATACTATAAGAGGAAGGATTGTTTTGAGTGGATGCTTAATTCTATTTTTAAGATTTAATAGTGGGAGTGTCAAATTAGTCAAAATCATATACTAGATTAATTAAGACACCCACACAAAGTAGTGTAAAATGAAGGGTAAAATGCAAGTTATGCACTTTTTATACTTACATTTTTCCCTCACTTTATTGCTCATGCAAATCTATATAGACAAACACACCAAAGTAAAATAGTTACATTCATGATCTAGAGTCAATCTATGTATTGAACACAAACTTGAAAGTGTAAGTAGTATATTCTCCCATGATTTTGTGTGTTCCATAAAAGGGTGCACACAAATCAAGGAGAAAGAAAGATTAGATAAAAGATAAACATGCTAACATGATTAAAATGTTCGTTGAAGTAAACATACATAGGCTAAATCAAATTTGAAGCATACGTATTATAAATTGATAATGAACAATTGCAAATAAAACTAGAAAAAATAGAGATACTTGCTTAAAATACTTGTCTTTGTGTGATAAATGTGCAAGTGAAATGGAAGATGTAAGAGGCCCTAACTTTTGCTCCTCAACTTAAGAAATTATAGATGCATGCATCCTATAAAAATAAATAACTTTACAAGTGACAAGATCAAGTGAAAACTATGAAGATAGACATAACATAAAAGTACACACAATAAGCAGTAAGAGCCATAGTGTTACACCCTAATTGTGTAATTACTATTTACTATTACTATGTACAGGGTAAATATGAATGTAATGTGAAGTTTTAAGATGAATAAATTGTGCTTGCACTTTGTTATCAAATGAAATATGAATGAATGTTATTTTATTTAATGATATGTGAAGAAATGCATATATGTAATGGATAGTTATTGAATTAATATTCTAACTTTGGAGATGTATTATGTGTAATGCATATTTTGTTGAATAGCTGACTACCTTGGGCATATGTTAGTGGATGCAAGTATATGTTCAGTTCCTCTAGGCGGAGGGGAAGTATCACTCAGGAGAAGATCTTGGCTAGGTAACCAGTAATGTAACCTATCTGAGCTTACACACACCACAATAGAACAAATGAGTCAAGTTATTTATGTGGGAAGTTGGTAAGTCATCCTTAGTTTGATGTGTCTGCATTAGTAAGAGTATTGTTTACTATTGAGTGCATTATTGGGTGATGTTTATTGGTTTAAGCTTGTGAGCACTTTCTTGTATTACTATGCTTGTATTGATGAGTAGGACATATGTGGAATATGTATATGTACACATATGCATGTCGATGATAGACCATACGCATGAAGGAACATGTACATAAGGGTACATAGGCAGACCGTATCTATGCACACTTATGCACGGGTTGCTTACGCATATGGAAATATCAAATGGATCTAGTGACATGTATATTTATATGTATAGATATATCACACAGAGGTTCTTATCAATACAATAGTAATTGCGTACGTCTTTGGTGTGTAATCGAAGGTGTGTATATATATATGTAATATATACATATATCCATATGTATATATGTATCAATACACACATGTGATTGACAAATGGATATGCCCATACGAATGTATTGATACATGTATACATACGTATACATGTGTACATAGAGGAATATATATGAATATAAATATATGTACACAATCGATATAATTGTTGTTACTATGTTAATGACATCCTTGTTTGTATTCAATTGAATATCGAATGTATACTTACATAGTTGGCATAAGATATATATAAATTAAAATTAATATATATATATTTATATACATATATATATATATATGTGTGATTATATATTAATATATTTTTAAATATTATCAATTGCTTGCCCAAACTCGATTAAACTTATACAAAGCTTAAGGTCGATTTATCAACTTATTCATAGGCTGAGTATATATATAATATATGTTGGTTGTATTTAAAGGCCGAATGTTACACATGTTGTCAACACATAATGGATGAGTAATCTACAAAGTAACTCGTAGCCATTAAGTTGATATGAGTATTGAGACTTGGTTGAAGCCTTGTGTAGAAATATGTTTGACTTGGTAAACTGAAAAATAGCTTATCATAAAATAAATATCAACAACTAATAAATGCATGCAAGATAAGTTATAGCTGAAGTTGATGAACTTGTCAAACAAATTTATGAGATGAATCAACTCATCTTAGATTAAGTCGACATGAGCTAAGTGTTGCACTTTTGGTATTGACTGATTCAAACAAGTATAAAGCCACACCAACTCTGTAGGATATTTTTGCTTGTTTTGCGCCACCTTATGAAGATCTTGTTTGCTGTAGATGTTCATTTTGAAGGCAATTTGAATATAACCTTTTTCATCATGTGCTGATTTGAAATGGTCCTATGCTATTGTCAACTAATGAGGTCAACTTGTAGTTTTATTTTGTTGAGTATACTCTTATTTGAGCACAACCTTTTAGCTAAGTTAATTAAGTTGTTATGCATGGAGTTTGTTGTCAATGCTCATCCTTCTTTTGTAGGATGAGAAGTCTCTTTTCTGTTGTATAAATAGTCGAGTTGAACTCTCATTTGGGACGCATTATGCTCAACTCTTTCATAGACTTTTGCTCTACAATTCTTATCTACATTATTCTGCTATATTTTGAGAGAGAGATGTGAGTATTTGTGAGAGTATTAGCATACTGAGTGAAGTATATTATCAACTTCAGAGACAAAGGTTTATTGTGGCATAGCTTGAGGGATCAAATATAAGCTAGATATTGTTCTGGGAGAGCTGAGTTGCAACCAGTCAATTGGACAATGTATTATAGGCATGAGAATAATCTTCCTTTATTTTTCTTAGCTTTTGAAAGATTGTTTCATGATTACTTTAGTTGTTCTATAGTGAATACTTGCATTCAAGGAAAAATAGTATTTGCTTTGAAAGAAAGTAGAAGTTGTTTATAGTGTTTGTGAAGTGCTTGTAATTATTCCATAATAGGAGGATTATGTTTGTCATAGTATTAACATACTAAATATGATTTAACGAAGGTAGCTTAAAGGTACTTATAGCTAAGTTATTTGATTTAACTAAGATAGCTAGTGGACTACTCCTGGGATTGTTTGTCCATTAAGGGAGGGAGCTTGAACATTTACTTTGTAAAGTAGATAGATCCTAAGTTTGTAGGAATGGTGATAGGCTATCTCTAGGGTTAAAGATTACTCATTGAAGGAAATACCTATACATAGATTATAGTGGCCTTAAGTCAAATCGAGCTTGAGTAGTGTAAGTGAAAAGGATGACCTTCACTTGAAGTACTGAGTGAGAACACTTTGGCCAAAGCAGTGTGATTGCCTCTGTCTCCATTGTCATTTCACCATGATCCAATAATTGCATGCTAGTCCTAGATTGTGAGTTTACAAGTTCTATTCATATAGGACACTTGACTAGAGATATCTTTAAGAAACCCCCATCGGCGAAGGTGTAAAATCCTGACGAATCTTGGCTAAGTGCTATAATTTTCCTGGTGAATCTTTCCTTTTTAAAAAAAAAATTATTAATTTTCCTGGTGAATCTATGCACATTAAATTGGTAAAAATAATAATCATAGTGGCGAATCCTAGTGAATAATCACTAAAAAGATTAATTACAATGGTGAATCTCTCCTTTAAAAATTTGCATAGTTGGTTGGCATAGTTCCCCCATTTTTTTTTTGTTTTTTGTAATATTGAAGTAGGGGCCTGGGGGCAACAGCCACCAGTGGGGTCAAGGGGGAAAATCCCCCTTGTGGAGGTTGAGGGGGAAATTCCCCTTCGCGGGGTCCAGGGACAACGACACTAGAGCACACACAAATTAAGTATTTTCTTAAAATCTCACTTTAAAAATAAAATTAAATGAAAAGTGAAATTGTTACCATTGATTAGCTTTTTTAATCGGATGGTTGAGGTTGATTCCATGGCCTATATGCATGTGCCTTTTAAGAGGATTATTGAGGCCCGAAATTTGTTTTGGGCCACATGATTAAATATAATCGTGTGGCTCAAAATAAATTCTGGGCCACATGATTAAATCTAATTGTGTGGCTCAAAAAACATTCTGGGCCTCAACAAGCATTTTAAAACCTGCACGTGTATATAGGTCACGAAATCAACTTGTAGCTATTCAATTAAAAAGCTAATCGATGGCAATAAATAAAATCCCTTTTCAAGGCTAAAATAACCCTAAAATTAAATTGTAATTTATTATTAGTGGCGATATTTCCCAAAAAACAATGGTAGGAATATAATATTACTATTGAATATAATTAATATTTGTAATCACAGTATAAACTACTGGCGAATTAGTTCCAATGACACATCATTTACATGGTGAATCAATTTGATTTATTAGTTTAAAAAATAATGCATTGGCAAATTAATCGAGACAATTATTTTTTTGTAAAAACCTAGCGATTCAGTCTCCCTTTTAGCTTGTACTATTCACCATTTCTGGAGGTCCCAATTTCAATTATTCATCAATTGGTGAAGATTCACAACTAAAGTTTTCTCTGCACTTGACAGTAAGCTCAGTTGGTTGTCAATACCTGGTTACTCTACCAATCTTTTCGTTGAAGGTTAGGGCCATCTATCGAATGATAGATGTGCAGGGGACCACATATGAGTTTGTGGTTGGCAGAGAAGTGCTTGAGTGATGCTTCTCCTCCTTAGCTAGTGACATAAGACCAAATATTTGAAAGGAGGATCCTGGACCATCTATAACTATTTGTTTCAAAGCTCGGTTGAGCTATGTATGTAATTGTGTACATTCTTGGAATATTGTAATTTGTGAAATTATTATATTCAAATGGAATCCTTATTGTATATTGCTATAACATCTTTGTTCATATATTCTCATTAAAGAAAATAATTTTTTTTTGCAATGGCTTGTTCATAGTTTATTTACTTGCACAGTGAAAACTTAGGAAAGATTTACTTTAGTGAATGGTTGGCATGCTACATGTGGTATTAGAGCTGCTAGGTTTAGTTCTGGAACCTATGATTTCATCATTATTTCTATCCAATGTTATCTAATGTTTGGAAATTCTTGTGCCAGGATGGTGTGTCTTAGATTAATGGATCGAAAGTATATAATAAAAAATGAGCACTAGCTCAAGGCCAAGAAGGAAAGAGAGGCCATTGTAAGAACAATTTAGGGTACCAACTTCGACAATGTCATCTAGTTAAGTGACACTAAAACCTTCAGTCACACACTTTCTCGGATAAGTGATATGAAGAGAAAGATGAAGATGGAGGCTATGTACAACTACCTACCTTCCGTCTCACCAGATAAGTCTGAGTCATTATCACTTTCCAGGGATATTCCCTCAGAAGGAAGTGTCAGTCTGACATTTATCTTTAGGGACCCTAGAGTTCTTCCGATGGTGGAAGTAATTGAAATTTCCTCAAGTAATGAGTTCGAGGACTATGTACCTCACAACTATGTATCAAATGAAAAATCTAAAGGATACTATCCTTTCTGGGATAGGTATGAACAAATGAGATATGAGCAACAATTTGTAGGATATACTCCATTTAGTTGTGTCAGAGAATGAATATGAGGGATACTCTCCACTCGACTATCTAAATAGTCACTCCATGTAATCAAAAGGATATTGAAATCCTTAGGAAATGAATAAAATCATATGCTTATCAAAAGCTTGTGCTCAATCTTATGTGGAATTCTTTATGTGCATTTGAATGCTTTCCATAAGATAGATGATAAAATGATTAAATATAACATGGATAAACATTTAGGTAAAATCCGTTCTTGTGATGATGGTGAGGAAGTGAAGCAATCCTGGTGGAAGCCAAGAAGTTGGGAAAGGGCCAATAGCAGTCGAAGCTAGACTTGACCAAATCTTAGGAAGGTTGGAAAACCTTGAACAAGAAAGGGTAGAAGCTAGGGTTGAGAAGGAAGTTCCCATTAATGAGCATGAGGGATAAAAATATTCTCATGACCATGATCAAACTCATGATCATGAGAGGGAAAAATATCCTACGCCATCTGAGGAAAGAAATAAGAAGCGCATGGATTTTGAACTTTCCAGAGATATGAAGAAAATTACCCCACCCAAGTTTGAGGGAAGCACCAACAAAGATGAAGTTGAGGCTTGGTTAGTCCAAATGAAGAAGTATTTTGAGATTCAAAATTGTACTGAAACCACCAAAGCCGCATGGGGAGCATACCAATTAGCAAGAGAAGCCTCTAACTGGTGGATGAATAAAAAGATGGAACTCAATATTAACTCATGGAAGCTGACATGGGGTGAATTTGTTGAGATTTTCCATAAGAGATGGTTGCCCCAACCCTACTATGACCAAAAACTCATAGATTTCCAGAGTTTGAGACAAGGTAATTTACGTCGATCAATGAGTATTGGGAGAAGTTTTACCGACTTCTACGTTATGTTCTTATGTACCAAAAATATGAACGTTTTCACATAAGAAATTTTATCATGGGACTTAATAGTCAAATTGGAGGAGAGGAAGATGTACACGGTCCAAAAAATACGGATCTTATGCATGAGAAAGTGGTTAAACAGGAGCAAAAGCTCAAGGTTGTCTCCACCCATCAGGAAAACAAAGACCGTAAGAAGGTTGCAAAAATTCTAGACAAGCCAACTCCAAAGAAGGTGGAAGTTGTTCAAAATGTATGAAGGCAAGGGAAAAAGGATCCCGCAATGGTGGACAAGAGTCAAGAAGGGAGTGTAAGAGGAATGGTTCCAGTGGAGGTAATACCAACAATACTGGTGGAAATGCCAACAAGTTTGGAGAACCCGTAAGGAAGAAAGGATCGACTACTGGATGTTTTACATGTGGAGGAAACCACTATGCTAATCAATTTCCTAATAAAGCTTCGGGGTCATGATCTTATGGTAATCTACTACCTACCTAGCAAGAAAAGTTCCAACAAAAGATACATGCAGTTGTGGATGATCGCCAGGTGGGGTATCAAGTGACTCCAATTAAAACTCCAGGTATTTTGTTTGGCTCCCATTTCTATTCTTATAGATACTAGTGCAACCGAGAATTTCATTTCACCTAGAGTAGCTAAGAAATTGTATAGAAAGGCTAGATACATGGAAATGTCTTGGTATGTAGAGTATGCAAACTAGACAAGAGCAAAGGTGGAACAATGTTTTTTCGAGGCTAGGATAGAGATACCTTGTTTTTTTTTCTATAGAAGTGAACCTATATGTTGTGCCTTTAGGATCGTATGATGTTATCTTAGGTATGAATTGGCTATGGAGACATAGGGCTAAGGTATATTTCCATGTGAAAATTGTAGAATGCTTAGATGATTTTGGTAATCAAGTGAAGTTCTAAGGGATACCTACAGAGGTCAAGGTTCATCAAAACTTGACAATGCAACTATTAAGGGATAAGAAGAAAGGGTGCAAACTCTTTGCAGTCAAGATAGAAGAACTTGAAGAGAATCTTGATAACTTGGAATCCCAAGACATAGAAGATGACGAAATGGATGAAATGGGAATGTTGGATATGGAGAGATACCCTATATTGAGAATTTTTTTGGATGTGTTTCCAAATGAGTTACCTGGGTTGCCACCGAAGAGGATATTTGACTTCTCTATAAATATAGTTCCAGGGTTTGAGCCTATTTCCAAGGTGCCATATAGGATGACAACAACTGAGTTAATGGGACTTAATGAATGCAATTGGATGAATTGTTGTCTAAAGGGTTGATAAGACCAAGTATTTCACCTTAGGGAGTGCCAGTCAGCTTTGTGAAAAAGAAGGATGGTACTTTGTGTTTGTGCATCGACTATCGTATGCTTAACAAAGATACAATGAAGAATAAGTATCCATTGCCATGCATTGATGATCTTTTCAATTAGATGAGGGGAGTTTCCATATTCTCTAAAATAGATATGAGATTTGGATATCACCAATTGAGAATTAAGGATGAAGATATCTTTAAGACTGTGTTCAAAACTAGATATGGACACTGTGAGTTCACAACTTTACCTTTTGGTTTAATGAATGCACCTGCAACATTTATGAACCTAATGAATAGTGTATTTAGGGATTGCCTAGATAAGTTTGTATTGGTTTTTCTAGATGACATCTTTATTTATTCTAAGGATGAGGAAGATCACTGCAAAAATTTGGAGATAGTCCTACAATGGTTAGGAGAACATAAGTTGTATGGTAAACTCTCTAAGTGTAGGTCTTCCTTCAAAGAAGAGTGCATTATTTAGGGAATTTGATCACAATGGATGGAATTTTTGTAGATCCAACTAAGATCAAGACAGTGTTAGAGTGGCAAGTACCCAAGAATGTGTCTAAGATAAGAAGTTTCATGGGACTAGTAGGGTATTATAGGAAGTTTGTAGCAAAATTCTCCAAGATCACTTTTCCAATTACTTCTTTATAGAATAAAAGGAAGAAATTTGAGTGGACTATGTCAAGAAGCCTTTGACCTACTCAAAGAGAAGTTAACTGTTGCACCGATCTTGAATGTACTAGATCCTGAGGGTAACTTTACTGTTATCACAGATGCATCCGAGGATGGCTTAGGGGGTATGTTAATGCAAGACAGGTAATTAATTGCTTACGAATCTAGAAATTTGAAACATTACGAGAAAAATTATGCATCACATGATTTGGAGTTAGCAGCCATGGTTCATGCATTGCAAATGTGGAGGCATTACTTGTTAGGGAAACCCTTTGAGATGAGAACTAATCATAACGGGTTAAAGTACCTTTTCACTCAACCTAATTTGGATGCTAGACAAAGAAGATGGTTAGAGTTAATAGTTGATTATGACTTCAATATCAATTATATAAAAGGGAAGGAAAATTGGGTTGTTGATGCCTTCAGTCAAATATGTCATATTGCTTCAATAGTGACAATTAAAACTAACTTTAAAGGACAAGTGTTGCATAAATGAAAAGAGGATGAGTACTACTTACAATTCAAGAAAGCACTCACTAGAAATCTACAAGATTCTAGGCATGAATGCTTTCATTTCAAACCTAATGGAATACTTAGATATAAAGGGAGAATGTATGTACCTAATGCAAAAGAGTTAAGGAATCTAGTATGGAAATAAGTACATGAAGCACCGTACTCTGGACATCCTGGAGTGACAAAAATAATGGCAGATGTGAAGCCGTTATATTTTTGGAAAGGGGTGAAAGGAGATGCTGCTAGATTTTTGGCAAGGTGTCTTGAATGTCAAAGGGTGAAAGTAGAGCATCATCATCCTACATGCTTGTTATACCTACATGATATACTAGAGAGGAAGTGGCAAGTCATAATTATGGACATTGTACAAGGATTGTCTATGTCAAGGAATAAGCACAATGCCATTATTGTGGTTGTAGATAAGCTTACCAAAGTAACACATTTCATACCCAAGAATCTAACTGATGGAGCACTTGTCATAGCAAGAAAATTTGTGCAAGAAGTGTTTAGGTTACATGGAATACCCGAAAAGATAATATCGAATAGAGATGCATAAGTCAATTCTAGATTTTGGAAAATGTTGTTTTTTGCATTAAGGACTCAATTGAATATTAGCTCAACATATTGAATCTGGAAATGGATGGAAAAAATGAAAGGGTGAATCAAGTATTGGAAGACTTAGAATGTATTGCATGGATCAACAATACAAGTGGGAAGACTACTTGCCCTTGGTAGAATTTGCTTACAACAAATCTTACCATTCTGCGATAAGGATGGCTCCTTTTGAAGCATTTGTAGCATAAAAAAATGTATCCTTGGACATTTTCACACTCATTTGGGTCTTTCTTATGGATGTTGGCCTTGTTTTTCCTAGATTTAATATTTTAATGTGGTCAACACATTCACATTAGGTCTTGGACCCTCGTGAATCAATAAGAACTTTATGATGCCTTGTAAAAGTGTTGTAACACATTTTCACACTTTTCTAGGACACTTTTATTATAATTCACTTAAATAACCTTTTTTTCACTTACCAAGCCTTATTTCAAAGTGTTGTAAAAACTTTCACACTGATTTATGTTTAAATGACCCCTTTATACACTTACAAGCCCTACTTAAGTGTATTTTAGAGAATAATCCTGTTAAACATCATTTAATACACTTTAATTCCCAACACCCACTTAAAATGCTTAAGTAGGACCAAGTTGCAAATTGACTTAGTCCTAGTTGGCTCAAAAATCAAAATTATTTCAAAATTCTGGCAGGATATTATTTCCTAAACCTTGAGGTCGGCCTATGATGTGGTATTTTTGGGAAATTATGTATAATCATGGATAAATATAGGGTTTTTCCTCTCATTTCACCCCCAACCATTCATTCACATAGTCGTTCAAGCAATTATCAATCATTCACTTAAGCACTGGCATTCTTAAACATACATCCATAGGAGCTTCTACTTGCATATCTAATTTCTACTTCAAGGGTCTGGTGAGTTGTAGCATTCAATGTTGTTCATTCAATTCTCTTTTCATTTCATTTCATTTTCAAGGGTTTAATTGCATGGGGTTTGACCAAGGCAAACCCCTATTCACTAACACTTAACACTTTTCCCCTCTTTGCATGTGTGTTTTGCAAGTCTTGTATGTAGATTTGTCAAAGAGCAAGGTGTAAAAAGGTGTCAAAAATTAATCAAAGTCATTCAAAGTTAACAAAACCCTAAGAGAAGCTTGGAGATCACCTATAACTGTAGATTCAGATTTAGATACTTGGAAGAATAGAAAGTGCAGACCAAGAGCTTTCGTAACTTTGAATTTCCCTCAATCTGGAAGTGGACTAAGTCACCATCAGTGGTGAATTAGTTCCATTTCCAGGCCTAAAAAGTGTTTTCTGTAGTTTCGGATACCCTTTTGGATGAAACCTGTTATAGCAAAATTTCCCCGAAACAAGACTAAGTCATTGGCATAAGTGTCCAAGTTGGCTTCAAATTTTTGCAAGATTCCAAAGCCTATCTGCATCACTTTCCATCCCAGGTGCACCTCTTCAATCTCATTAAGCTTTTTTAAACTTGCATTTTTAGTTCATTTTGCATATCACATTGTGTTTTCAAACACTTTACATTTCTTTAGTTTTCATTCATTATTCAATATCTTTAATCAGCTTTCGACATTTAGGTCATTCTCCTTTGATAGATTTCAATCATATTTTCATTAGTCTTGAGTGAACCACCTAATTTTTTGGGATACCTAGGTGTAAAACCTAGAAGTGTATATCCCCAAAAATTTACAATATACATTAAATTAGGATTTGCATCCTACAATTACATTGCATTGCATTTTGCATTGTTTAAATTGCATTCTAGGGTTTTAAAATTTGCATTAGTGAAAAGTTCATCTATTGCATTGTATTTCATTAAAAAATAACAAAATTCTGCATATTCATACTCTATTTGCATTCAAAAATCCTAAAAATCAATTTAATTTTTTTGAAAATTTTCAAAAAAATACTACCTAGACTAATTTTCCACCCTGGGCAACTTAGTCCAATTGCATATTTGTCACTGCATTTTCTGGCAAATTTGCAATTTCTAAGTTTTTTGTTTGTTGTTTCTGCATTTCAGTTTAATCATTTTCTTCTTGTTAGTTTACATTGCATTTGCATACATCCTTTGCATGAGTTTTTTGGTGTCCTATTGCAAATACCTTATTGAGAATAAGTTTGAGACTCATGTTATCCCATGATAACACACTTGTTGTGGATCTTGGGTTATCTAAAGCTTCTACTCCTAGTATGGCAACTAGTACACTAGGCATGGATACTACCTTAGCAACTCTTTGCCTTCCAATAAAATGCAAGTTGACACACAGAATAATCATATCCTGTAAGACAAAATAATTCACATTCATGATGACTTAACACATCTCCAACATCAAGTAAGCCTGGAAAACATTTCACCCACTGTAATTCCTACCATAGAAAACATCCATCACATTCTTGAAAGTGAAGAAGGCCTGGATGTTGTGAAACAAATAGTTGATATATATACAAAACATGCTCCTCAACTAGAAAACACTGTGGTTAGCCAAGGAGGACCTCAAATTCCCCCTCCCTCAACCATAGCCTCAATTCCTACCTATACCACTCCTCATGTCACAACAACACTACAACAAGTTAGTAATGTGATTCCTTCCTCGAGTATTCTTGCTAGAATCCCTAATTCCTATGTGGCATCGCATGTTCTATCCTCTTCTACAACACCATCCATAAGTATTCCATTCACTTGCCCTTCCACTACATATAATCCATCACCACTTACAATGACCCTCTCATAACCCAAATTTTCCAAATTGTTTCATCCATGCAAAAAAAAATATCCACCATAAACCAAAATCAAAATGGCCCACCCACATATTATGTTTGAAGCAACCCATTATCTTTGGAAATATTGCAAACACCGATGCCACAAGGAGTAGAGATTCCTAGATTTGAGAAATATGGAGGGAAGGGAGATCCTTCTAACCATGTTAATGCCTACACCGCCTTATGTAGTGATTTTTTCCTTGATGATAAACTGTTAGAAAAGCTGTTTCCTAGGACTTTAAATGACGCTACCTTGGAATGGTTTTCATCTTTATCGAACAATTCAATTTGTTAATTTAATGAACCTTTTTGATGCATTGTGTAAATCATTTCCAAGTGCATATGACTCCCAAAAAGACCTCTGGCCGATTTGATGAGATGTAAGCAAAACGAGGAAGAAAAGATAACTGATTTTATTTCATGCTATCAATCACTTTATTCCCAAATGTGATGTCAAGATCCCTGGTCTACACCTTAAAAAGATGTTTATAGAAATTATCTTGCAAACTAAACTTCAGGACAAACTCATCTTTATGATGAATGATTCCCCTCCTTCATGCACTTGTGCACTACCCTTTATGATTATCACAATTTAGTTAGTAGTCATTAGATACAAATTCCACTTCTAGCTGAGTTGAGAATTTGAGTCTGCCAACCAAAACAACACTCAACCATTTCGAAAGTAGAACAAAGGGTTCTTACAGTTCAACCCCCATCAACCACCACCTCAAACTGTTAACAACCAAATAACAGTTGTTAAAACTACGGTGCCCTTTAGTTATGGAGACCCAAAAATAAAATTCACACCTTTACCTAACACCCTTCATAACATGATGTACCAACTTTTGCAACAACAAATGATTACCTTGCCTACCATCAAAGCACCTGATCCTACTAAGCCTTTACCTTTGAACTTTAAATCCAATGCTTATTGCCATTATCATAGACAAAATGGACATGAAATGAAACATTGTAAGCGTCTTAAACATCTTGTGCAAGACCTCATTGATTTTGGCTATCTATCCATTGCAGGTGCTAATGATCAAGGTAATAAGTATGTTGCCCCTCCGAATCAAAAATTAAAATTTTTCACTAATCCAATGCCCAAACATAATATTTCATTTGTCAAATCTAGTGAAACTACAAAGAATGATGTGAACATCTTGATCCCATCCCACATGTTACCCATGTTAATCCTCTGGATGAAATGGTAGGAGCGATAGATGTTATCCCTCATAAGGGCCAACCTAAGAAATATATTGATATTGCTTTCTCCTCTAAGGACATACTTAAAAATCTCCCCAATGGTCCTCCCTACATAGCCGTCTGTAACTATGACAAGCCCACTAATGGGATACTAATAGATCCCACCTATGGAGAGAATGTGATCATCGAGGAATTTTTGGTATTACATGACTTTTATCAAGATGACTATGATAAATCAAAAGCATGGATCAAAACATACAATGGTTTTGCTTGCCCTATGATAGGATCGATCATCCTTCCATTACAAATAGGACCAAAAAAATTGGATGTCACATTCTCCATCATCCTACAATCAGACCAGTTTCATTTGCAGCTAGGCCACCCATGACTTTACGCAATGAAAGTTGTCCCTTTAGTTACACACAAATACTTAAAGTTTGCATTTGACAATGAAATATTCACTGTTCACCATAACAGCTTTAACCCATTGTCTTCCAAAGGAAACTTTTCCTTAGAATCCTTTTGGCCCAAGCCCGTGCAACCTATAATGCCTCACAAAGATTTCCTTTTCATTGCTTACAAAAAATTTAAAGCAAAGAAAATAGCAGAATTGTCCCTCTGTAACATGTCCTTGTCTACTTCTAACACTCCTATCTTAGATGAAACAATGCTTCAACCTGAACAAGATCTGAACAAAAATGATCAACCAACACCAGAAACTTCACCTACCTCATCCAAGAGACCAAGAGACAATGAAAGTAACTCTGCCATGCCTCGTCGAATTAAACAAATTTATAAAGCACAAGAGAAAGTGGATGAACAACCTTCTGTGGTTCCTTTTGTTCCTCCCCTTAGGGAATAAAAGCAACCTATGGTTGATCAACCCACTCCACAAATACAACTCAACAATAAAACCAAAAGAAACAAAGGATCTGGGGAGTGTAGGCATATATGTCATGCCCTTGATCGCAAGTTACATGAAGCAAACAACAAAGAAAATAAAAATCCACACTTGATAGAAGCAATGCATGATGACCCTCCTCCCCAACCACAACAAAACAATCTAGTACAACAAATCACAACAAGAGGTACACTCTTCATTGGACATTATCATTTGTCCTCCTGTTGTGATTAATCTGGATGATCATGATGAGATTTCCAAAATTGATGAAGAGGTGCATAATGATTTGAACATATTTTTTTCCTCTTCCATGAGCTTAAACAAAAAATCTCCTCTAAAGATCGTTAAACAAGGTGCTTCCCCTAGTTCAAAACTTTCTCTTGTCCCTTTGGCCAATTGCCCGCCCTCAACATATCATGAACATGACTGGGAGGTGGATGACTTGCTTGATGGTTGACTCGCATTTGCCTTACTAGTCTTTTGAATTTTCTTTTTCTTTTTCTTTTGTGTGTTTGCGTGTATGTAATGTGCTCCCCGTGATGTTATGTTTGATGTTCTCTCTCTTTGTGACACTCCTCTATTTGTACCTTCATTCTTCTCTATGTCGTACATTGCTTTTGCATTTTATTTTGTCTTTTTCTTATGTTTTCCTTTTGGGGATGATGCAAGGCATTGATACATTCATTTCTCCTTCATGTTGACCCAAAAGGCTTTTCTTTTTCTTTGCCTTTTCTTTTATCTTTTTCTGAGCTCTTTGATGATGCATTGAGATTCATGTTCTTCATGTTGGATCCAAAGGATTTTTCCTTTTCTTTATCGCCCTTTATGGATGACGGCATTATTTATGTATCCCCGTTGACCCAAAGATTTTCTTTTCATTTGGTTTATGTTTTTGAGGATGACACAAAGCGTCAAGACACCCTATGTCTCTTCCATGTTGACCTAAAAGGTTCTTTCTTTTTCTTTGTTTTCGCTCTCTTTGTGTCATTCTTCAGTTCTATGTATTTGGGGAATGATGACAGTTTCGAGCTCTCTAAACAACATTGTAGCAAAGAAAATACTAACCCCAAATCCATATATCCCTTATGTTTGTGTTTCATTTTGGGGCAACCCTTCCTTTCACATGACGTAGTCTTACTCGAAACATATGACTTGCGCAGGGATTTCAAGATGGTTCGCTATTTTTCATTTTCTAATTTAAAGTAATTGCTCACAAAATGGTGTGCAATAATTCCTTTAAAGTGGGGGCATACATTGGCATTATCATTTTGCATTTTTCCTTTTTTGGTTCTTAGTCCAGCCTTCTTACTTCATACAATGTGTTTTGTCACTTTGTGGACAACATTGGGTGTAGTGTCCTTCATGAGCATGATCTATCTTAGCATATTACATTCCTCTTAGTGGCTTGATGTGACACACTACATCCCCTAAGTTGTGAATTTTCTATCCTTTGATCATTCCTCTCTTGGAGACATTAGACACAATGTTCCCTAAGTTAAAGACCTTGCATGAACTAAGAAAGAATCCTTTGAACATCCCTTGCATGTTGAATTTTTCATTTGTTATATGGCCACCTTGAATAACACAACTTGCATGCCTGTGGTGCCATCACGTTTGTTCATGAGCTCCAAGCATACAAATTTTGCTTGTCTTGTGAAGCTCGAAAAGTCAATTTTCTTTTGTGGTGCCTTATTAAAGTTATCAAGAGGTATAACTTTGATGTGGTTGAGCGAGAAGCCCATTCTGAGGCATGAATTTTTCCATAGCCACATGCGTGTGTGTGAGTGCATACCAGCCATGAGTGTATGTTTCTCACCTAGCAGACAACCATGAGTTTCATCACCTCAAAGTGATTATGCATTTTTTCAAAAAATAGCCTAGATCTGATCCACAACAAGATGGAAAATGATCAATGCTTGATCCAATTCTATTTTCCCTTCTCTTCCCTTTCATTATTTTACATCATCTTCATGTGTGTTCCTTTGTGTTTATGTTTGGTTTTCCATGGGATCTTGATCCTGGGGGCTTGATCATCCCTCTTGATTTTTGTTTCTCATCTGTCAAAGATAAGTGCATTTGGAATCCCTCTTGATGTGCATGTTTGGCTACTTTAGTGTGAGTTTGAAGCAAGCTCATCCTCTCACTAAAGTGGGGGCTAAATGTAGCATAAATGTATCCTTGGACATTTTCATGCTCATTTGGGTCTTTCTTATGGATGTTGGCCTTGTTTTTCCTAGATTTAATGTTGTAATGTGGTCAACACATTCACATCAGGTCTTGGATCCTTGTGAATCAATAAGAACTTTATGATGCCTTGTAAAAGTGTTGTGAAGTGTTGTAACACATTTTCACACTTTTCTAGGACCTTTTTATTATAATTCACTTAAATAACAACCTTTTATCACTTACCAAGCCTTATTTCAAAGTGTTGTAAAGTGTTGTAACAAACTTACATGATTTTCTAGGCTTTTCATCAATAATTTAACCCTTTCTTATGTTTAAATGGCCCCTTTATACATTTACAGGCCCTACTTAAGTGTATTTTAGAGAATAATCCCATTAAACATCATTTAATAAACTTTAGTTCCTGACACCCACTTAAAATGCTTAAGTGGAACCAAGTCGCCAATAGGGGTGACTTAGTCCCACTTGGCTCAAAAATATATATTTTTTTCAAAATTCTGGTAGGATATTATTTCCTAAACCTTGAGGTTAGCCTGTGATGTGGTATTTTCGGGAAATTATGTATAATCATGTATAAATATGGGGTTTTCGTCTCATTTCACCCCCACCCATTCATTCACTTAATCATTCAAGCAATTATCAATCATTCACTTAAGCACTCTAGGAATTCTTAAACATACATCCATTGGAGCTTCTACTTCAAGGGTTTGGTGAGTTGTAGCATTGCATGTTGTTCATTCATCATTCTCTTTTCATTTTATTTAATTTTCAAGGGTTTAATTACCAAACCGGGGTTTGACCAAGGAAAACCCCTATTCACTAACCCTTAACACTTTTTCCCCTCTTTGCATGTGTGTTTTGTAGGTCTTGTATGTTGATTTGTCAAAGAGTAAGGTGTAAAAAGGTGTCAAAAATTAATCAAAGTCATTCAAAGTTTGCAAAACCCTAACAGAAGCTTGGAGATCACCTACAAACTAGATTCAGATTCATATACCTGGAAGAACAAAAACTGTAGACCGAGAGCTTCCGTTTCCACCTTTGTATTTCCCAAAATCTGGAAGTGGACTAAGTCTCCATTAGTGGCGAATTAGTCCCATTGCCAAGCTTGAAAAGTGTTTTCTGCAGTTCTGGATGCCCTTTTGGCCGAAACTTATTCTGATAGAGTTTCCCCGAAATAGGACTAAGTCACCCAGCTTGGTGTAAGTATCCTAGTTGGCTTCAATAGTGGATTTTGTAGGATTCTAGAGCCTCTCTGCATCACTTTCCAACTCCTAGGTGTACCTATTCAATTTCATTAAGTTTTTTTATAGTTTACTTGCATTTTTAGTTTATTTTCCATATCACAATGTGTTTTCAAACACTTTACATTTCTTTAGTTTTCATTCATTAGTCAATATATTTGATTAGATTTCAGCATTTAGGTCATTCTCCTTTGATATATTTCAATCATATTTGCATTAGTCTTGAGTGAACCACCTAAGTTTTTGGGATACCTTTCTCCTTTTCGGTACAAAACCCTAGAAGTGTAAGAGAGCCCCTATCCCCAAAAATTTACGGTTCAAAATTGTATGGTCAAAAGTGTCAAACTCCTAAAGTTGGGACAAACTTGAGGATATGGTGACTCTTGGGCCAGAGATGTTGGCAAAAATGGAAGAGCAAGTAAAAATTGTTAAGAAAAGGTTGGCTGAAGCTAACGACAGACATAAAGGCTATGTTGATGCTAAAAGAGTGCCTTAAAATTTTGTTGTAGATGACAAAGTGTTGTTGAGATTAAAAACTCACAAGAACTCCATTAAATTTGGGAATTCTTACAAGTGAGCCCCGTGTTATGTAGGACCTTTTGAGATTATAGAGGAAGTGAATCTGGTAGCTTATTGAATAGCGTTGCCACTAACTCTTTCTAGAATGCATAATGTATTCCATGTGTCCTACCTAAAGAAATATATACCCAATGATAATCATGTGATTGATTGGACTGCTTTATAGGTACAGGACTCGAGGTGGTAACACTTGAGCTTGTCAAGGTGCTCATAATGCGTAAGATTCACTTGCATAACATAGAAATCTTGCAATGCAATTCTAATTGGACCAGTATGTGAAAGACTCAGTGACTTGGGAGGATTATGCTGAGATTCAGCAAAATTTTCCTCATGTTTTAGATGCTTTTGAGAATGCTTAAAAACAATATTTTGAAAGTCTATTTTGTTTTATGTTGCTACACAAAATCATCGGGGACGATGATTCACAAGGGGGGGAGTATGTTACACCCCAATTGTGTAATTACTATTTACTATTACTATGTAGGGTAAAAATGAATGTAATGTGAATTTTGAAGATGAATAAATTGTGCTTGCACTTTGTTATCAAATGAATTATGAATGAATGTTATCTCATTTAATGATATGTGAAGAAATTCATAGATGTAATGGATGGTTATTGAATTAATATTCTAACTTTGGAGATGTATTATGTGTAATGAATATTTTTTTGAATAGATGACTACCTTGGGCATATGTTAGTGGATGTAGGTATATGTTCAATTCCTCTAGGCAGAGGGCAAGTATCATTCAGGAAAATATCTTGGTCGGGTAACCAATAACGTAACCTATCTAAGCTTAAACACACCACAGTAGAATAATTGACTCAAGTTATTTATGTGGTAAGTTGGTAAGTCATCCTTAGTTTGATGTGTCTACATTAGTAGGAGTTTTGTTTACTATTGAGTACATTATTGGGTGATGTTATCTATTTAAGCTTGTGAGCACTTTCTTGTATTACTATGCTTGTATTGATGAGTAGGACATACATGGAATATGTATATGTATACATATGCATGTCGATGATAGACCATACGCATGTAGGAATGTGTACATAAGGGTACATAGTAGACGTATCTATGCACACTTATGCATGGGTTGCTTATGCCCATGGAACTATCAATGGATCTAACGACATGTATATGTATATGTATATGTGTAGATATATCACAACAAGGTGCTTATCAATTGATACAATAACTTAATTGTGTACGTCTTTGGTGTGTAATCAAAGGTGTATATATAATATATATACATATATTCATATGTATATATGTATCAATACACATGTGTGATCTTGGAAAATGTATATGCGCATACAAATGTATCGATACATGTATACATGTACATAGAGTAATATATATATGAATATATATATATGTACACAATCAATATAATTTTTGTTACTATGTTAATGACATTCTTTTTTGTATTCAATTGAATATCAAATGTATACTTACATAGTTGGCATAAGATATATAAAAATATATATTAATATATATACATATATATACGTTGATATAATTAGATATTTATATGTGATTATATATTAATATATATTTAAATATATTATCAATTGCTTGGGAGTTGATTAAACTTATACAAAGCTTAAGACTGATTTGTTAACTTAATCATAGGTCAAGTATATATATAATACATGTTGGTTGTATTTAAAGGCTAAATGTTACACATGTTGTCAATGCATAATGGATGAGTAATTTGCAAAGTAACTCACAACCATTAAGTCGATATGAGTATTGAGACTTGGTCGACACCTTGTGTAGAAATATCTTTGACTTGGTAAATGGAAAAATGCCTCATCATAGAGTAAATATCAACAATAAATAAATGCATGCAAGATAAGTTACAACAGGTCGATGAACTTGTCAAACAAATTTATGAGATGAATCGACTCATCTTAGAGTAAGTCGACATGAGCTAAGTGTTGCACTTTTGGTATTGATTGATTCAAACAAGTATAAAGTTGTGCCATCTCTATAGGAGATTTCTACTTGTTTGGCGCCACCTTATGAATCTTGTTTGTTTTAGATGTTCATTTTGAAGGCAATTTGAATATCACCTTTTTCATCATGCGCTGATTTGAAATGGTCTTATGCTACTGTCAACTAATGAGGTCGACATGTAGTTTTATTTTGTTGAGTATACTCTTATTTGAGTGCCACCTTTTAGCTAAGTTAAGTGAGTTGTTATTCATGGAGTTTTTTTATCAATGCTCATGCCTTTTCTATAGGATGAGAAGTCTCTTTTCTACTGTATAAATAGTAGAGTTGAACTCTCATTTGGGATGCATTGTGCTCAACATTTTCACACTTTTGCTCTGCAATTCTTATATGTGTTATTCTGCTATATTTTGAGGGAGAGATGTGAGTATTTGTGAGAGTATTATCATATTGCATATTGAGTGAATTATATTATCAACTTGAGAGATAGAGGTTTATTGTGGCATAGCTTGAGGGATAAAATATAAGCTAGTTGTTGTTTTGGGAGAGCTGAATTGCAGCTAGTCAATTGGACAACATATTACAGTCATGAGGATAATATTCCTTTATTTATCTTAGCTTTTGAAAGATTGTTTCATGATTTCTTTAGTTAGTCTATTGTGAATACTTTCATTTAGGGAAAAATAGTATTTGCTTTGAAAGAAAGTAGTTGTTTATATACTATTTGTGAAGTGCTTGTAATTACTCCATAATAGGAGGATTATGTTTGTCATAGTATTAACATACTAATTATGATTTAACGAAGGTAGCTTAAAGGTACTTATAGCTAAGTTATTTGATTTAACTAAGATAGCTAGTGGAATACTCCTAGGATTATTTGTCCATTAAGGGAGGGAGCTCAAACATTTACTTTTTAAAGTAGATAGATCCTAAGTTTGTAGGAATGGTGATAGGGTATATTTGGGGTTAAAGATTATTCATTGAAGGAAATACCTATACGTAGATCATAGTGGCCTTAATTCAAATTGAGCTTGAGTAGTGTAAGTGAAAAGGATGACCTTCACTTGAAGTACTGAGTGAGAACACTTTGGCCAAAGTAGTGTAATTGCCTCTAGCTCCACTATTGGTTCACCGTGATCCAATAATTGCATGCTAGTCCTAGATTGTGGATTTACAAGTTCTGATCATGTAGGGCACAACACTAAGCTCATTTAGTTGTCGATACCTGGTTACTCTACCAATCTCTTTGTTGAAGGGTATGGACATCTAGATCGAATGATAGATGTGTGGGGGATCACATATGAGTTTGTGGTTGGCAGAAAAGTGCTTGATTGATGCTTCTCCTCCTCAGTAGGAAATAGGAGACCAAAGATTTGAAAGGAGGATCCTGGACCATCTATAACTATTTGTTTCAAAGCTCAGTTGAGCTATATATGTAATTGTGTACATTCTTGGAATATTGTAATTTGTGAAATTATTATATTGAAATGGAATCCATATTACATATATTTCTATAGCATATTTGTTCATATATTCTCATTAAAGAAAATAATTTTTTTATTGCAATGGCTTGTTCATAGCTTATTTACCCACACAGTGAAAACTTAGGAAATATTTACTTCAGTAAATGGTTGGCATGTTACACATAGACCTGTAAAGTTATGTAACCAATGAATTCCTCACTATTAGGAGGGTCTATCTCAATAGGATCAAAAGTCATGTATAATCAAAATTCATGCACCTAATGAAAGTATCCATGTGTCATCATGAAGTATGTCTCTATGAAAAAAAGTGTGATGTAAATTTTAAAGTATTTGACTTAGATGTTATATATTTATTCATTTCTCCTTGTGTTCATGTTGTGTAATAACCTCGTGTAGAACCTTGAGAAACATATGATGTGTTACATGATCATCAAAACTAGTATACTCCTCAACAGTAGTATTAAAAGAATCTTCATCATTTAATTCTATATTATTGACATCATTATGCAAGTAGATGTACGATTATGAATACCCTCAACATGTATCATCTTATTGTTGATAAGATCTTTAATTTTATATATGAGGGTAATGCATATATATTCATAGAATATCTATGAAAGTAGTGACAAACAAAAACATTTTTAACCTTGTGTGGTGTAATTTTAGATATATGCATTGTCTTTACAAGAGACAAAGTGATAAATTTTTTTTCCAAAAGGTGTCCAATATAATATGTGGAGGATCATCCAATTTTAAAAAAATTCTTTTAATCTCATTGGTTTTCAATGTGGAAAAGATGATCTTTAGTATGATTAACATTAGATGCATCCTCATTGCCTTGTTTTCTAAATGTTCTATTAATTATCCTAAATTACACTTAATCAATAATCTAACTGCTCACATTTACATAAACTAGCACAAAAATATGAAAATGAAGGATAAGACTTGTACAAGTCTTACTCTTTTATTAGTGGAATAGAAGAATTGATAAACAAACTTTGAATATTTTCATCAAGTGAAATTAAATTCATATTAGTAATTGTATCTTGTATTCTCTTTCTTGTGTGTATGATTTAAGAAACAATTAAATCTTAGGTTTGATATAGGAGTGAAAATATTTCATAATAGTATTTGATAAATCCCTAAAAGAAGTGTTAGATGCATTAGGTAATGGATAAAACCATGTAAATGCATGACTACTCATGATCATTAAAAGCTAAGATTAGAAAACAACTTATCCTTATGAATTTATAGTTTAAGTACATAGTTTGGAAGGACATTAGATTCAACAATATATCAACTTTTTCATCATGATTTGCACAACAAGGTGCCACAAATAATTTTTTGAAGGATTTAAATCAAGTATCACATGCCAAAGGATTATGTCTTACCTCACTAGTATGATATTTTTTTTATATTTTCCTCAAATTCATGAATACAATTTTCCAATGGCCCAATCTACTCATGATGAAGATCAAATAATATGAAAATTCATGGTCAATATATGTTAAATATTTGTATGCATATATAATGTAAAATATAATAGGATGTGAGAGATAATTCATTAGGTAGTTGTGTGTTGCTATCACATAAACCAAGTAAAAATTATAAGAGAGCATCACATTCTTCTTCTTCATACACATCTAAGTCTTGTGGTTAGTCAATGTGAGATATAATATAATTTTCACCTCAATTACTTAAAAATATGTCACATCAAAGAATATAAAGACCCAGAGAAGGGTCTCCATGAACACCCACAAGTAGTATACAATAATTGTTAGGAAAAGGATATTGCACACCTTACACAGGAAACAAATATTTTAATTATTTAAATTAATATTTATTTTTGGTCCATCTTTGGAGATGTGTTTAGAAACATTAAATATTTATTTGGGTCTACTTGTTTAATGTTGTATGGGATATTGATTAGATATTTTATGTGTGGGTTACACAGTTGAAAAATATTTAATATTGAGAAACTTAATACCAAAAAGTAAATTTTATGGTCGATGGTTTTGTCCTCTTATGGTTTTGAGACAAATGGTTTAACTAATGCCATTTAGTGGTTTTGTGTGAATTGATAAATCTATTAAAGAAAAAAAATAATGGTTGAGGTTGGTTGTCATTTGTATTGAGGTCTCTTGTAGAGTGCATATGTGAAGCATGGCATGAAATGTGTGGTTGTATGATTATCCATTATTATTGGACATGTGGAGGATGCATTGGAGGGTATTGATGTTTTAGAAGCATTCATGGAGACTTCATAAGTGTAAGTTGTAATATTTCATTATTGAAAAATTTATTGCACGTGGATATTTTTGGAGGATGATTTTTTTCCTTGTGGGTGTTTTCCTAGGGTATATCTTGTTTAATATTGTGGTATATGTTTGATATTTGTGTTATAATTATTATGTAAGCTTGCATGCATAATTTTCACTTGTAGGTTTTGTAGGAAATGATTTGATCAACCTAGTAATTTTCACACTATACAAGTAAAATTACATAATAGAATATTTATAATTAAAAGTAATTATTATACATTTTATATCATAACAAGAACTAAAACCTAGAAAAATAGAGGCATTAATCCAAACTACTATGCACACATATAGTGAGATTGGGATGAGGGGGAGGATCATACTATTAAGAAACCATCCAAGGTTAAGGTTCACCCAAAGTGTTGAAATAATATGGTTAAAAATACTATAAAAATATTAAAACAATATCTAGTGAGTTAATCCAATTGTGATATGATCAAGCCAACAAAATTTATCAATGAATACAATGGAGAGGCAATACATTTTTTTATCAGACTCATAAAATATAGACAATAACACCAAATATATGTGTAGAAACCCTTGTAGAAAAAAAATCCATCACCCAAAGAGACCAAAGATTGTATAAATTACAATCCAATATATTCACCAATACAATCACTTATCCCTTCGATAGTATCCTAGCATATGAACCTACTTAGAAAATAAACTTACTATCCATTATCTCATGCATTCAATATATAAAATTTGAAAAATATTAAACCATAAAATGGTTTATTCAAAACCAAATTCCACAGAAAAATACAACACCCCTATGGACATTGTAAGGCATCTTAGACTAGTAACTCATCTTACACAATTCTTACATGCCATAAATTTTTTATTAATACTTAAATTGACCAATATTGGAATCCTAGGCATTCAATGAGTGTATTCAATGTTTGTGTCATAAACATAAAATTGAGAAAATACTTTGTAACTCCTATTAAATTTACTCTTTCAATGCCTTTTTACACAATATCCTAAATATCCTAGATTCTCTAAATAATTTCTCTACTCACAAATTAGAATCTTATTTTTCCCACTTCAACACATTTAGAGATAATAGATTATTTATCATCTATATAATTACATAGAATCAATAAGACTTAGGATTACAAGGTGAATGACACCCCTTATCTTAACGTTATCCCACTTGACATTTACATTGTAATAAATAAAGGGAAACTAAAAATAATTAAGTTCTAGAAGAGACAAGAATGATATCTCATTTGTATGAATTGAGTTTCTCCATGCTCACTAGCTTAGTGAGAGAATTTAGAACATTAACCAGAATGCCAACCTTCTATATCATGACTCTACCACCCTTAACCATATCATGGATAAATTGATATAGAAAATCAAATATGCTTCATATAAGCACGGTACTATAGACACCTAAATTATTCCACCTAACCCTAATCATCATCATTTCATTGTTAATTGCATCCATTTATCATATATCACCTAATTAATTAACAATCATTCATTATCAATTATCATTTATCATTTAATCATCATATATTATTTATCTATTTATTTATTACCATTTATCACATCAAAACTTATTTAAATTTAAAATTAATAATTCTCATTTATCCATTTAATTAAATGATATTTTATTATTTAATTAAATTTGATCTATTTTCTATTTTCACTCATCATTTAACTCTTCTTTTCTCTTGAGTCAACTCTTCCTTCCAACATTAGTTAGCTCTTCTTCATTTAAATTAATTTTTTGTTGATGAAATTATGAGTACTAACCAAGTCAATCAACACTAAATTACTTTCTACTTCTTTAAGAAAACCATTACCTTGAGAGTTTGTGGGACAATAAAACTTGAGAGTGCATGATAAGAAATGATTGGTTGGGAATCATTTGATTCCTTGTCTAACTCTCTATCACCCTCTAATATTGGTTCCTCCTCTTCTTCCTCACTCAATCCTTCAATATAAAATAATTGTTTTCACTACCTTTATGTCCTCAGCTATATTTATCGTCACAATCTAAACACAACCCTTTTTCTCTCTTCCCCTCAATTTGGTGTGGAGTCAACCTAGTAGGTTGGGGTAATGAATGTGTAGGAGAGATCCTTTCTCTTATTTTTACAATCCCTTGTCACCTATTGGCCAAAAAATCTCCTCAACTTGTCTTGTCATAAGTATCACTTGTGACAAGGATTTTGGTTGGGAAAAATGTACCTCATATTTTATATGGTCCTTTAAACCTCCTAGAAATAGAAATAATCCTTCAATTTTTTTATTGTCACATTCTCTACTTTTACACAAAGGGATTAAAATTGTTGAGTTTATTCTTTGACCATACATGTTTTCTTTAACTTAGTAAGTTAACAGAAGCAACTATCCATAAAGTTATCTCCATAATGGGTAGCAAGTTCCTCTTGAAAAATTGACCATGTAACCACACAACCCTTCTTTCTCTTCTCATCACATAACCAATGTGTTATTCTATGAAGCCTAATTAGACTCCGAGGTTAAATTTTCCCCACCTTTATCGATGCAGTTTCCCCCCAAATTATTTAACAGGGGTTTGGGGGCAACACCCCTTGTGGGGTCCAGGGGAAATACCCCTGGCGCGCTCCCTATCACAATACAGGGCAGGGTCGAGGGGCAGTGCCCCCAAAACCTCAAATGACTTTTATTATTTTATAAAGGCATCGAGAGCTATTTTTCTATTGGCTGACATAAAAAACCCTATTTTTTAATTGACATAAGTCTTGATAAAATGACTAAGGGGTTAGGGTTTTCGTTGATGTTGTATTGTAGCATTTGCAGTGGTATTGAGTTGCAAGGATTGTTGGTTGTAGTTGGTTCGATTTGTTGGATAATAATATTGGACTCTTTGTTGGTGGATGTAGCCCGAGTTTGGGTGAACCACGTTAAAATTGTCTCTTGCTGTTATTATTTCTGTGTATTTTTCATTCCTTTGTTTAATCTTTATCTGCATTTAATTGATATCTTCTGCATGCAATTCCTAACACAATGATACCAAATAAATTGATTTGGTTCCAATTATAATGATGTTATAGCCACCTTTTGTTGACTAATAACATGATGAAGATCAAAGAACTACTCCATTTGGAAAAGCCAATTTGTTGGATCCTTGTCATCAAACTTTCTCATATCCAACTTGGGTATGAATTACCAAGGCTTATGATTCTTAAAGGAATGATCCTTCTTGAGGTTTGATTCAAACCCAAAAATTAATGTCTGGAACAAAATCATTATCTGCCACCTTACTAGGTGAATCTTCTCCCTTATACTTCATACCATGAATATGTTATTTTAATTCATTCATATCCTTTTGCATGTCCCTTTTTATTGATAAAATTTCTTCAGTCATCTCCTTCAATGATGAAATTTCACCCTTGACCTTTTTTATTTCATCATTAGGGTTAATATCCTTAATTTCTACATCATCCTTATCTGAAGACTTCCCTAGTGTGATAGCACTCTCTTTACCTCTTGTTGCAAGCCTCGTCATGATGGAAGAAAATAATTTTGTAATAAATCACATAAATAAATTCAAAATAATCTAAAAAAATTGTAACTGACTAGGGCCTAGGTTGGAATTTCCCAAAAAAATAGGTGCTTGCAGCCTTGAGAGTGAATTGGTTGGAAAACATAATTCTACAATAAATCCCTTAATTATGCTCCAATTACTCTAAAAATTTTACTGTATGCTCTTGAATATGCACTTCAAAAACTAAAAATCAAACAAAAATTCACCAAAATATGAGAGATATGTGTTTCACAAAATGACCTCCAAAATTGAAAAAATGTCTTGTCATCATGATGCCAAGATCCTTCTCTAATACCACTTGTTATGAAATAACTTGCACAATAAAAGAATTTGATATAAAATATGCTACAAATACTTGATAATAATTAAGAAGAACAAGCCACTTCAATGGAGAAAACCTCAAAATGTCTCTAACAAGAACATAGTTCACCATCTAATGATGAAATGAGACTTGCTACCTCCTATATATATTGTATTTATGCCTAGGATACCACCAAGACCAACTTAGATAACCCTATATAAGCCTTAGTGATCTGAATTCAATAGGGAATTTGTATTACAATACTAGGTAAGCAAAAACCTGCAAGTATTGTAGACAAATGGATAATTGCATAACTCGTACCAAAAGAGTTGTTTGCATCCAAAATTCCCATTAAATTATCCAAAAATAAGTTTTATACATCAATCTGGAATTCCAATAGTCTCCAAAATCCAACAAATTCAAAATGAATATTTTTCTAGAATAAAAAACAAATACAAAATTAGAAAACTTCAAAAAACTTGTAAATTTAGGTACCCCAACTTGGCAGGGTCATAACTTGTTGCCTTCTGGTTGGATTGATGACTTCTTTACCTCGTCGAAAAGGTCTCTAAGAGGACTAATTTATGTCCCTTAAATTCAATGCTTCACTATTCAATTTAAGGGACTGGCAAAAGTTTCGAACACCAATTCTACACTGAAGACCTCCAAAAATGTGATTTACTGGAACCTAGAAAATATCAAAAAATCCAAAAAAATGGATTTTTGGTTTTTTATAGTTCTTTCACCTTTGACTTCCCTAAAACATCCTCGGACTGCTCTAGATCACTTAGGCTGACCTAATTAGCTAAATAACAATATAATAATGGTTTAATATGACTTAATTAAGAGTTAAGATAGTCAAAGTTGACTATTCATAGCCCTATGCACAGTAATATTAAGGGTGTAGCACTTAGTACCTTCCCTTAAATGATGGAAACTAATTCAATGCAAATGGGTGTTTAAAATAAGGCTTATTTCAAATGGGAGTCTTGAGAAATATAAGGTGAATTGGTTGTGAAGCAATATTCATAGGTTGATTTAATTGATTATATTGGAATTATCTCTATGTTGTTTAGATGGAATCCATTTGGTTCTAACTATCTATTAAAAATATTTTGATCTTGAGGTTGACTAAATGAATGCGAGGAGAACTTTCCTTCATGGTGATTTGGAGGAAGAAATTTACATGGAATAGCCAAAGCACTACATTGAAAGATGTAAAGAATTTTTGGTTTGTAAGCTGAAGAAATATTTATGTGGTCTCAAGAAATTACCTAGGATGTGGAGCCAAAATTTTGATTATTTTGTGTTGAGATTGGAGTTTCTAGGATCCCAATAGAATCATTGCATCTATTAGGGGATGTGCAACAATTATTTTTTATCACATTGTATGTTGATGATAAGTTATTTTTGGTAACATTAATGACATAATTTGTGAATTGAAGTCTTAGCTTTGAATATGAATTGATATGAAAGAATTAGAGGCTACCGTGTTCATCTTAGATATGGAGATTAGAAGAGATAGAGTAAGAAAAAAATAGTTGGGATAGAGAAATTATGTGAACTTGATGTTATCTTGTAGACGTTATTATTTGTTCCTTTTTAGTGGTGACTAAGTTATTAGTAGAGTAGTGATGGACTTATCCTAGTGAGATGGGTGATATGGACTAAGTACCTTAAAAGATAGTACCATTGGGAGCTTAATGTATGCTATGATCTTTACTAGACCAAACATTGCCCTAGCAATGGGAGTCTTGAGTCAATTCAGGGTTAATTTTGGATGAGTATATTGGGATGCAATGAAGAGTGTCTTCAAATATTTGAAAGTTCCTTTGAGTAATATATTTTTTTAGTCATGGTAATTATATAGAGCACCAACACCTAGTGACTATTCATGGATTTGTGGATAAATTTTTTTTTGGTATCTTAATTGCAAGAGTTTCATCAATGGATATGTTTTTATCATGTTTAGTATTACAATTAGTTACATGAGTAAGGGAAAGGCAATGGTTTCTTTGTCCACCATAAAATTTGAGTATATAGGAGCAATTCATGCTTGTAAGGAATGCATATAGCCTAATATATTATGTTCAAGTAATAATTATAGTATCATATGTCTAACAAAAAACCTAAGATTTCATGCAATGACAAAGCATATTAATTTTCAATACCATATTTACTATGACATGGTAGATAATGGGAGGGTAGTGTTGGAGAAATTTGAGACTTTACATAATGTTGCAAGTGCATTGAAGAAGCCAATGAGTGGAGTGGAGAAAAGTTCAAGTGGTGTTATGTGTTTATGGACCTCTTGACCCCTAGCAATTAGTTCATAGTGTTGGTACTCCCTTTTCTCTTTAAATGTATTTGGCAAGTGAGAGAATGCTAGAAAAGGTGTCTCAACCTAATTTTAAGATTACAAAATATGATTTTTGGGATATAAAATAAAAACTCAAATTTGATCTATAAAGATCATTTTTGGCCAAAATATTATTCTAGTTGTTTAGCATTAAAGTTCTTATTTTTTTGGATGTGGAGCTCTTTAAAATCTACAATTTAATTAAAAAAGGGCTCACTCAACTGATGAGATCAAAATTTATGGTCTCAAGAAGTTGGGCCTCCCACATTGGAAATGTAAAAATATCTATGAAACATAAAAGAGTTGTAAGAGATAGTTATACTTATTGAGCAACTTATGATGTGTGTTATGAAATGTATAACATATCTTTGAGTAGAGATAACGAAGGTAAAATGGAAGACTTGAGTTAGTGAGTGAATTATGTTGAACTTATGGTAGGTGGAAGGCATGTAATTTTTAGCCTATGGACTCATCTTGGGATTTGGGCACAAATTTTAATTTTAAAAATTTAGGTGCCACATTTTGGGTAGTTTTAACTTGTCATTTATTAATTACCATTTCTTGGTTTCATGTATTGCTTCTCTTATTTATTAGATTTTGGTGATGGATATTTTGATTATGATTTTATAGGAATTGTTATGTTGTCAAAATTACTCTAGGTCTCTTATTGGTGATACTCAAGGATTAAATTCTACAAGTATATTGTAACTATTGATTATTGAATAATAAATTGAGTTGCTTTGGATTGTGGGTTTTTTTCTCCTAAAAGGGCTTCCTTGTATAAATCACCATGTTATGGTATATTGCTTTTGTGTTTATGTTCTTGTAACTATACGTATTTAATTTCTTTATGCATACCTCCACTCAAAGATTCTTATAGGAAGTGTATTTTGAACCTCTTCTTCATGTCAATAAAAAATTATCAAAATTATAAAATGTAAACTAAAACACTAGATATATGTGGAGAAAACCTTATGGGGAAATCTACACCACCTAAAGAGACTTACGTCTATATTAATCATCATTCAATGTGTACACCAATACAAGATCACTTATCCCTCTAACAATAGTCTAATAGCATAACAAAACCTACAAAAATAACCTTTCTATTCACTATCCCATGCCTCTAATATCTAGAAGAGGCAGTGAGTCAAAACCATGAGCCATAACAAAAATGTAATATCCCTATGGTCATGGTCAAGCATATTGAAAAATTAACTTAGAAATCCTTGTACACTCTTCTTATGTGTCATAAATGTCATTGATTTTATCATTATGGTTAAATTTAACGAGATCCAAATCCTAAGCATTCCAAGAGGGCATTCAATGTTTGTGTTGTAAATATCAAATTGGGAAGATGATTTGTAACTTATAATTTTGATCTTTTTAATGTAAGCTTACTATTCAATGTCTCCATTCACAATATTCTAAATATCTTACAAAATAAATATTAAATAAATAATATCTCCACCCACACCTAATTGTCCTATTTTTCTCACTCCAACAAGTTTGGATATCATAAATTATTTATCATTTAGATAATTAAATATAATTAATCAAGACTTAGAATTGTAAGGAAAATAATGTCTCTTATCCTAAAAATATGGAGAAGGTCAAAGACCTTTAGTCTAGAATTAATATGGTATTTTGAAAATTATACTTATTTTGTAAAATCAACTTAGAACCCCATATAATTGTGACAACTAACAAAACTTATGTAGTTAGCTCCCTTTTAACTTATTAATGTCTATTTATAAACTTACTTGTTTTCTTTAAAATGTAATTTTAAAATAAACCATATATTTTTTATATGAGATTAAAAAAATAATATTGTGAACCTACAATCATTCACAAAATAAATAAATTAATATATATATATATTTATGATGTTATGTGAGATTGGCAAGCTAAAACCCTTGAGAGTGAAAGGTCTTAAATTCAAGTTTAAACCTTTATAATTATTATGAAAATTAACAATCCATACTCGGGACAAAAACAGAATTAAGTAAACGTGCACTGTTCTCAGTCCATGTTGAGGACGATTCGAAACTTAACCCGCACGAAAAAGAATCACTCACAACTTCATCTTGCGAAATCTACCCCGCACCTGCACACTCAAAAGAATCTCACACATCGACCATTATATTCTCACACCACTCGGCGAAAAGAGAGTGCCGTAATTATTTTTCTTTTCCATGACAAAAACTACTAGTGGTGTGACGCAGTCAAAACTCCGTAATCCCACTTTTATTTTTTGCCCTTCGATCAGAATATGCAAAGGTAGGCGATCGATAAGCTCTCCTGTAATAACCCACAATCTTTCTCTTTCCCTTTTAAATAAAAATAAATAAAACAAAGAAAAGAGTATTCTTAGAGCACCTAATTTCGTCCCTTTTAAATCCTCCCCCAACGTCTCAATTTCCAAACCATGCAATAGAGAACAATGGCGGCATCACCCATGCACAAGTTACTGATCTTTACGTTCATAACCGTTTCCCTGGCCTTTGCAGCCGCAGAGTCAATAGGCATATGCTACGGCCGGGTGGCGGACAACTTACCTCCACCGCAAGCAGTGGCGGCGCTTCTGACTGCGAACAACATACTCAAACTCCGCATGTTCGACTCAGACGGAGCCGCCCTGACCGCCTTCGCCAACACGCCCATCGAAATCATCACGGCCGTCCCGAACGACGCCCTGCCCGCCCTCGCCGCCGACCCGGGCGCCGCCGTCCAGTGGCTCGGCGCCAACGTACTCCCTTTCTACCCGGCCACCCGTATCAAATACATCGCGGTGGGCAACGAAATATTTCTGGGCAGGCCGGACTACGCCGCCATGCTTGTACCCGCAATGCAAAACCTCCACACGGCGCTCCAGTCCGCCGGGCTGAGCGACGCCATTAAGGTGTCTTCCCCTCACGCTGCCTCCATCCTCGCCAACTCTTACCCTCCTTCGCAGGGCGCCTTCGACCCGGCGCTCCTCGACACCATCAGACCTTTCCTCGACTTTTTGTCCCAGACCGGCGCCCCCTTCATGGCCAACATTTACCCCTTCTTTAGCTATCTCAACAACCCGGCCAATGTTCCCCTGGAGTATGCGCTCTTCACGTCGCCGGCTTTGTTTGTCGACGGCGACTTGGCTTACAGCAATCTCTTCGACGCCACTGTCGATTCGCTGATTTCTGCCATGGAACGGCTCGGGCACCCGGACATCCGGGTGGCTGTTACCGAGACGGGTTGGCCTTGGGCGGGTGGGAATAACCAGGCTGAGAATGTTGGCAACGCTATGATTTATAATGGGAATCTGGTTCGCCATGTTTTGTCTAATGTGGGCACGCCCAAGCGGCCTGGAGTGGCTGTGGAGACTTATTTGTTTGATCTTTTCAATGAGGATCAAAAGACCGGGCAGGATTTTGAGAGAGATTTTGGGCTCTTTTATCCCACTGGTCAGAAAGTTTACGACATTAATTTCTCCCCCTGAAACTCGTCGAAATGTATCCTAGGTCTCTTCAGCTAGTCGACAGTTGATGTATGTTAACGTTTTTAGGCTGGGTTTGTAGAATTAGAGATTTGAAGGCCCTTGTAACTCCAGCCCACTGCATTTCGTAGATCTAGGTTTCGTTATTTGGGTTCCTCGCAAAAAGCTGTGCGAGGCGTTTTCGCATCTTCAGACCGCTTTTGGGTCTTGTTAAGTATTTGTTTGTACTGTTTATGTTGCAGACCTCTGTCGACATTAATTATTAAAACTGTAGAGACCTTAACCATTTTCAAAAGATTCCCACAATACCTTTTTTTTTCTTTCTAATGTGGGTTATGGTTAGTCTCTAAGGGTAATTATAGTTTTTACTTATGCATTAATGGTTCAAATTTACTATTCGTTGAAAATATAGGTTTATAGGTGCAAATTTTAAACATATTTTTAAAATAAAATATGAGTCTTAAATTAGTGTTGATATATTTATTTGAAATAAGTTTAAAGATATCAATCTTGAAGTGTATATATTGGAATTGTTATTCATTATAGTTAGGGGTTTCTAGACTAATGTCTTTCAAAGTCTTTTAAAAAAATATTTAAAATATCTAGATTAGTACCATATGTGGTTGTAGCAAGTAAACTATTAATTCATGGTTCAATATTATAATTCATGGTTCAATATTATTTTAATGAATTCATCATTTTTCTTTGACAAATAGTAGAACAGTAACTTTAAATTTTGCTCTCATCTTTTTGTATATTTTAATAATCTAAGTACATAGTATGTACATGACATTAATTGATCATATAAGGGCTTCACTTGTGTGATATTAATCACTTCAACATTGTAAAAAAGGAAATCATAGTTTAATGATAAGATATCATGTGAGACTATATTATCATGGAATTTGGCAAGTTCTCTTTGTTAGTCTAGCTCTTATAGATTGTTAGTTGCTTATTTGTGTAGTTAGTGGAGGTGTGATGACAAGGCCAAGGGGAGATCAATGAAAAGGAAAGAAAATGATTATTGTATGTGATGTTTAAGGCTCAAAATATGACATTGTGGTGGTGAATGTGACTATAATTTCAAGGAATTTTATAGAACATATATCCAAGGATATTACAAAAGTTGCAATGAAAATATGGATGGTTATGAAGGAAATGGGTGTGAAATTTTCAATGAATATTAGGGCTCTAGTACGAATGACCTCCTAATGGACCCACTATAATCTTTGGGATGTCAAAATGCATTTGGCATGAAATAGAGTTTGAATTGCATTGATAAACCCTCTATAGAATTGTGTTGGTATGCCCTCCATGGTGTCATTGAATTTCTTATTGAAGGGAGACATAGACTTGAAGCTCAAGAGTAGGAAGGTTTCAACTACCAAATGAATCTACAACACTTGTACTATACTTTAGAGAAGCAATCCAAGGGACTATAGGAGATTGTTGCATGTCTCAACATGAAGATATCTCTTTCTACTATAGTTAGAGAAAATGTATGTTGTGTTTATGATGAAGAAGATTCTTTTCAAGAAATGACCAAGTTTGAATTGTATAAGTGTGAAAGGGGTATGGTTAGGGGGAGCCTATGTATTTTTTTCCTTCTTCCCATCTTTTGAAGAATAAATACTTTGGATAAAAAAGGCTCAAAAACATCTAATTATTTATTAGATAAAGTTTCTTAAACAAATACTTTAGTTTAGGATGGCAATTTTTTGGTTTACATGATGCATTATTTCATGGGGATTTAGCAGTAACTAAATCAAATGTTTACTTCAAAGCTTTCTTTTTTGATAGATAAGATGCAAAGTTAGGGTCTACTCACATTTTGAAAAAATGAATGCAAAAGCTACACATTATGGTTCAACCACCATGACTAGTGGGACCTTCTACCAAAATTCTTCAACCTATAATTGGCTTAAAAAATTATTTTCATGAAACCTTTAAATCTTGTTTTTCTCTTAATTTTTCTTCATGGGAGAAAGATACTTTCCCAAATACTTATCATTTTTCATGTTAGATTACATATTAGACAACTAGGGTTTTGATTTTGACTATTTAGATCTACTACTAGAAGGTGATAACTTTAGCACTTTCATTAGTAGTACCTAAGTTATGCTAAGCCTTTACCCCTTGCCATCATGTAAATTTAGAAGGGGGATTAAATTTATGCAAGGTTCCAATTAAAAGAGTTGAGAGCATCTATAGTTATAGTTACATGTGAGAGGAGAAGTGTTCTTCGAAGGGGGTTGTGAATAAAGTAATCTCACCATAATCATGTTGAGAGGACCCTAAATCCCTACCTAAATTCAAGTTGGTGCAATGAGTGGAGCAACATGCATCATTATGAATAGATTAAATTTTATATTCAAAGCTATTTTATTTACTAAATACTCATGGACATATTAATTTTAACCTTTATTTAAGATCTAATTTATTTTAAATATACATTTGAAACTTAATTTTTACTTTCATAGAGCTATTCAAGATAGTAGTTAGATAAAATTAGTCAAAATAGTAAAGTTGATTTTAAACTCTTTGTTGTTCTATTGATGAGCCATTTTCATCCACCTGATGATAACCATATCCTTCTAAGTGGAGCTTGATTATAGGAATTGGAGCAATAAATTTTGTACCCAACACAATGGTGTCATTGGACCTAGGATGATTAGAAATTGTTAAAATTGCTTAATTTCATTTGTAAAAGTCAAAATTTAAGAACTATGAACTACAATTGTTATTTTGGGTTTGGTGCAGGGACACCCCATGCAAATGTGATGAACTTTTGGTTTTTGTCTTGTTTTAGTAGGATTGATGTAAATAAGGTCATCTAAGACCATTTAATACCATTTGGGATCATTTGGATCCATTTTGGAAAGTTTCATGCCAAGATGTTAAAAAATCTAAAAGTTGCATAAAAGTTGTCAAGCAACTTTGTTAAAGTTGTCAAGTTTGATGTAATTGTTAAATATATGGTTAGGTGGTCAGATTAAATATTTGAAATGGATGGTAATGTATATATGTGGCCTCCAAACTCGAATTTTGGGGTTGGAGAAGATTGGAATGAGAAACCAAATCATTTTGAAGCAATTCTTTTTTGTTTTTGTTTTCTATAACAATCATCTTCTACTACTTGGTACAGATTTATTTTGAACTAAAACCAATTGGATGTTGTAGTGTGTCCTCTTACCTTTCAATCCTAATTGGTTTCACATTCATTGGTTTATTTTTGTAAAATTTACAAGCATTTTGGTGAAAACTTCCTAGAACCCTGCCTAGGGTTGCAAGCTTTTAAAAAAAAGTCATAACCGTCTTTTCCACTCTTGGATCTTGATGAAAATTGGAGGAAATGTTTGAATTGGTGTTATATTAAATCTCACTGAATAACTTGGCTTAGTTATTTGATTTGTGAAAGTTATTGATGATTTTTCCTTTCATTTCACAGTGAGGCAGTTTGAGGGTTTGATCAATTAACACCTTGTTTTAATTTGTTCAAGTAAAGATTTGTTTTAATAGATTCCTAAGGTGTTGTAGAACACTTGCAATTCCTTCCCTTGAATGAATTTAATAAAAATCAATCAAGAATTCTCTTAACAGGACTAGAGAGGGTAGTTTTCCACTTAGTTGTGTGAGGTTCTAAGAAAGTATGCATTGTATTGATATGAATGAATGGGTGATTTTTTTCTAAGGTGTTGTGTAACACTCACAATGCCTTCCCTTGAATTATTTTAATAAAAATAAATCAAGAATGCTCTTAACTGGACTACGGAGGGAAGTTTTCCACTTAGTTGTGTGAGGTTCTAAGAAAGTATGCATTGTATTGATATGAATGAATGGGTGATTGTTTGCACATCATCAAATGAATTGTAAAAGGGGTTCGAACAGCCCAAGAATCCATTCTTTTGTTTGGTGTTCAATGCTCATCAAATTCATCGAGCAAGTTCACTAAGAAGAACTAGGCATGGACCTAGATTGAAACTATGTTTGTATTGAGTCAATATTTTTCAAGTAAAAGATCCTTCCTCTGCATCAAATTGGTATTAGAGCCCAAAGATCTAGGCAAGGAAGTTTTTGTATTGTTTTTTATAGGTTGAAGTGAAGAACCTAGATGCGAAAAGACTAGGTAGTGAGGAAAATGAAAGAAGATCTCGGTGAGGTATCACAAAGACAAGAATAAGCATTGAGAAGGAGAGGTGAAAGAGACTCACTTGCAAAAGGAGAATGTAAGTGTTGAGGAGAATAGTCCATGGAGACTTGAAGAGTAAGGATTTTCCAAATAAATAACAAGTGATGAGAAGAGAGAGAAGTGAGATGAAGAAGAAAGATGAGAAGAAAAAAACAGTAAATATTTAGCAAGAGATAACAAGGCTCATAAAAGCTTTGGAAAAAATGCAAAGATTTGAAGAAAGAATATGGAGTATAGTAACAAGTGTGCAGAGTTGGAACATAACCATTAATAAAATTTTCAAGTGGCCGATAAAGGAAATTGTGGAAAGAAGAAAGAGGCAACAATTGAAAAGAAAGACAAAAAATAATCAAGATGATGGAGGAGCCAAAGCCACCCAAGGAAGAGGAAAAAGATGAAGTAAATGAGTCCATTGAGACTCAAAATGTTATTTCTAACAATATTTGTGAGTATGTGTTTATAGGTGCAGTAGATGAATCAGTTAAAGTTGTGTAAATGCTTAATTGTAATCTAAATGAAAACATAAAACACTAAATGAAACCTTAAACTAAAGAAATTTAAATTAAATTTAAACAAACAAAATCTTTAGTGCCGTCCCATTTTTCTCTATCCACAGAGATTCTTTTGAAGCTTTTTGGCTCTCAGATTGTGTAAGCTTCTCCAAATGGCTGCTGCAGAACGAGTATGCAAAGGAAAACTATTCTAGATGCTGATGAAAGTGAAAATGCAGATGAATATGGACAGGGGCTGCAGATTATGTACAGGGGCTGTGAATTGAAAATGTCATGATTCTACTGCTATTACTATGATTCTATGCTATTGCTATGAAAATGCTCTATGAATGCTGGGAATACTATGCAATTTGCCTATAGTTTACTTGCTTCAAATTCTATATATTTTTGGAGCTCCCGGCAGCTGTATTTATAGATTTTTGCAGGCTCCATCCCGGCTGGCAGGAATCTACGGCTATGAATTTGTCTGGTAAATTTGAATGGTGAGAGATTGAGAGGTTGAGAAGAAAATGGGGGAGGTTGAGAGGTTGGAGAGAAGAATGGAATCCTGTCTTCAACCCACGGGAACAAGCCTGCACAGAAATAGAGAAATTTAATTTTTTGTTTTGGCAGTTTGTTTCCCGGGAGTTGAAGATAAATCCCAAATTAAATAAATATTTAAATTTATTTAATTTTATTTATTACTTTTGATATTTGATTTTTGATTTTTGAAAACTATAGAAGAATTAATTAAATATTTTGTAATATTTAATCATGATGTGACTTTAGAAGATTTTTGAAATATTTAGAAGAATTTAATTAAATATTTTTGGAAATATTTAATTATGAATAGATTTTTGAATTGAATTAGAGGAATTTTGAAATGATTTAAGAATGAATATTGGATTAGAGGAAATAATCAAATATTTTGGAATATTTAATTACAAATGATATTTAGAAGAATTATAATATTTTAATCTTTATTTGAATAAAATATTCAAACTAAGATTATATGATAATTAATATAAATAAATTGTAACATTTATTTAATTAATTAAGAAATGAATATGAAAAGGTGATTAAATATTTAATCAAATGAAATCATGAACAATATAAATAAATTATTTAAATTTATTTATATGTAGATAGAATCAAAAGATTTTAATTAAATATTAAAAATATTTAATTAATTACCAGACAATGTGATATGACCATTTTTAAGTGTATACATTTTGCCCCTCTTTGAAGTGATGTGTTTTACGCATTATTTCAAAGAATTTTGAAATTTTGCCCCAAATATTGATTTGAAATGTCGATAGATGTATGCCCCCACGAACGATGAATCGATAATTGAATTTTTTATTTTTTTTTTTAATGATCTTAAAGATATCGATTCATCATTCGAAACTTATGATATGAAGAAATTGACCTGATAAGATATGAAATGAAAATTTGATGAAGAAATTGCCCCTGGTATGTGAAAATATGATAAAAATTCTCCAATTTTACCATTATATAGGTTAAAAATGTCATTTTCCATGTCATTTTCAATTTTAACCTAGTAAAATTTGCAAATATTGAGCTCTGAATTGATAATCATGGCACTTCCAGTTCACCTGCACCGTTTCGAGCGCATCTGACGTCATTAGCGGCCGGCGCACTACGGACCTCCGGTATGTGTCTCGTAAATCCTTGTCTGTCAAAAATTTTGTTTTTGCGCACGTGTTTCAATGTTTATTGTAGAAAATTTTGAGTTTTAGCGCTCTTAAAGTGTATCGTAGCGCATACAATAATTTTCGTAGCGCTTTTAATACTGTAGCACTCTTAAGGCTTATCGTAGCGCATTTGACAATTTTCATAGCCCATATAATATCATAGCGCATGTGATAGATTTCATAGCGCTTTTGATGATTTTCATAGCGCATATGATATCATAGCGCACCTGAGATGTTTTATAGCGCTCTCAACAAATCTTGTAGCGCAAAATTTTCCATAGCGTTGTTGATAGAAATCATAGCGCCATTAATTGATTCTGTAGCGCAAAAATTTCCTTAGCGCTGATAAAGAATTTTGTAGCGCCTACAACTAGTTCTGTAGTGCTTTTTGTTCCACATGATAAATTTGTTTCCCAAGTTGTTGGAGAACAAATAGTAGCTGATAAATTTGCTTTTAAAGTTGTTAAAAACAAATAGGATAGATAAGTTTTCTCCTAAAGTTGTTAGAAAGAAACTTGATGTTGATTATTTGCGTTCCATGATGATGAAAAACAAATAGTTTGATTGATTTGTTTGCTTCTAAGATTGTTAAAAACAAACATGATTTTGATATTATTCGCATTTCATAATGATAATGAAAAACAAATAATTTGATTGATTCATTTTGGATTGATACGTTAAGATGATTTGATATTGATGTTGTTTTGATGATGTACGTGAACAGGAGAGACTAGGTGTCTTGCAGTTACGAGAGACTTTCCCGAGCACATGGTCATTGATTCCACATTTATTACAATCTGATAGAGATGTGATTGATGCTTGTGGTTTGACTTCATTACTTGATATGCCCGAGGTTCGCCTCAACAGGGCTCTATTGACAGCACTTGCAGAGCGGTGGCATAGCGACACCAACACCTTTCATTTACCGACCGGCAAGATTACAGTGAC
>VDFB02000017.1:324888714-324930590 GCA_007258455.2 Sequoia sempervirens
AGTCATGATATAGAAGGTTTGCATTCTGGTTAATGTTCTAAATTCTCTCACTAAGCTAGTGAGCATGGAGAAACTCAATTCATACAAATGAGATATCATTCTTGTCTCTTCTAGAACTTAATTATTTTTAGTTTCCCTTTATTTATTACAATGTAAATGTCAAGTGGGATAACGTTAAGATAAGGGGTGTCATTCACCTTGTAATCCTAAGTCTTATTGATTCTATGTAATTATATAGATGATAAATAATCTATTATCTATAAATGTGTTAAAGTGGGAAAAATAAGATTCTAATTTGTGAGTAGAGAAATTATTTAGAGAATCTAGGATATTTAGGATATTGTGTAAAAAGGCATTGAAAGAGTAAATTTAATAGGAGTTACAAAGTATTTTCTCAATTTTATGTTTATGACACAAACATTGAATACACTCATTGAATGCCTAGGATTCCAATATTGGTCAATTTAAGTATTAATAAAAAATTTATGGCATGTAAGAATTGTGTAAGATGAGTTACTAGTCTAAGATGCCTTACAATGTCCATAGGGGTGTTGTATTTTTCTGTGGAATTTGGTTTTGAATAAACCATTTTATGGTTTAATATTTTTCAAATTTTATATATTGAATGCATGAGATAATGGATAGTAAGTTTATTTTCTAAGTAGGTTCATATGCTAGGATACTATCGAAGGGATAAGTGATTGTATTGGTGAATATATTGGATTGTAATTTATACAATATTTGGTCTCTTTGGGTGATGGATTTTTTTTCTACAAGGTTTTCTACACATATATTTGGTGTTATTGTCTATATTTTATGAGTCTGATAAAAAAATGTATTGCCTCTCCATTGTATTCAATGATAAATTTTGTTGGCTTGATCATATCACAATTGGATTAACTCACTAGATATTGTTTTAATATTTTTATAGTATTTTTAACCATATTATTTCAACACTTTGGGTGAACCTTAACCTTGGATGGTTTCTTAATAGTATGATCCTCCCCCTCATCCAAATCTCACTATATGTGTGCATAGTAGTTTGGATTAATGCCTCTATTTTTCTAGGTTTTAGTTCTTGTTATGATATAAAATGTATAATAATTACTTTTAATTATAAATATTCTATTATGTAATTTTACTTGTATAGTGTGAAAATTACTAGGTTGATCAAATCATTTCCTACAAAACCTACAAGTGAAAATTATGCATGCAAGCTTACATAATAATTATAACACAAATATCAAACATATACCACAATATTAAACAAGATATACCCTAGGAAAACACCCATAAGGAAAAAAATCATCCTCCAAAAAATATCCACGTGCAATAAATTTTTCAATAATGAAATATTACAACTTACACTTATGAAGTCTCCATGAATGCTTCTAAAACATCAATACCCTCCAATGCATCCTCCACATGTCCAATAATAATGGATAATCATACAACCACACATTTCATGCCATGCTTCACATATGCACTCTACAAGAGACCTCAATACAAATGACAACCAACCTCAACCATTATTTTTTTTCTTTAATAGATTTATCAATTCACACAAAACCACTAAATGGAATTAGTTAAATCATGTCTCAAAACCATAAGAGGACAAAACCATCGACCATAAAATTTACTTTTTGGTATTAAGTTTCTCAATATTAAATATTTGTCAACTGTGTAACCCACACATAAAATATCTAATTAAAATATTTGTTTCTGTGTAAGGTGTGCAATATCCTTTTCCTAACAATTATTGTATACCACTTGTGGGTTGGGTGTTCATGGAGACCCTTCTCTGGTTCTTTATATTCTTTTGATGTGACATATTTTAAGTAATTGAGGTGAAAAATTATATTATATCTCACATTGACTAACCACAAGACTTAGGATGTGTATGAAGATGAAGAATGTGATGCTCTCTCTTTATAATTTTACTTGGTTTATGTGATAGCAACACACAACTACCTAATGAATTATCTCTCACATCCTATTATATTTTACATTATATATGCATACAAATATTTAACATATATTGACCATGAATTTTCATATTATTTGATCTTCATCATGAGTAGATTGGGCCATTGGAAAATTGTATTCATGAATTTGAGGAAAAAAAAAAAAAAAAATCATACTAGTGAGGTAAGACATAATCCTTTGGCATGTGACACTTGATTTAAATCCTTCAAAAAATTATTTGCGGCACCTTGTTGTGCAAATCACGATGAAAAAGTTGATATATTGTTGAATCTAATGTCCTTCCAAACTATGTACTTAAACTATAAATTCATAAGGATAAGTTGTTTTCTAATCTTGGCTTTTAATGATCATGAGTAGTCATGCATTTACATGGTTTTATTCATTACCTAATGCATCTAACACTTCTTTTAGGGATTTATCAAATACTATTATGAAATATTTTCACTCCTATATCAAACCTAAGATTTAATTGTTTCTTAAATCATGCACGCAAGAAATAGAATACAAGATACAATTACTAATATAATTTAATTTCACTTGATGAGAATATTCAAAGTTTGTTTATCAATTCTTCTATTCCACTAATAAAAGAGTAAGACTTGTACAAGTCTTATCCTTCATTTTCATATTTTTGTGCTAGTTTATGTAAATGTGAGCAGTTAGATTATTGATTGAGTGTAATTTAGGATAATTAATAGAACATTTAGAAAACAAGGCAATGAGGATGCATCTAATGTTAATCATACTAAAGATCATCTTGTCCACATTGAAAACCAATGAGATTTTTTTTAAATTGGATGATCCTCCACATATTATATTGGACACCTTTTGGAAAAAAAATTTATCACTTTGTCTCTTGTAAAGACAATGCATATATCTAAAATTACACCACACAAGGTTAAAAATGTTTGTGTTTGTCACTACTTTCATAGATATTCTATGAATATATATGCATTACCCTCATATATGAAATTAAAGATCTTATCAACAATAAGATGATACATGTTGAGGGTATTCATAATCGTACATCTACTTGCATAATGATGTCAATAATATAGAATTAAATAATGAAGATTCTTTTAATACTACTGTTGAGGAGTATACTAATTTTGATGATCATGTAACACATCATATGTTTCTCAAGGTTCTACACGAGGTTATTACACAATGTGAACGCAAGGAGAAATGAATAAATATATAACATCTAAGTCAAATACTTTAAAATTTACATACACTTTTTTTCATAGAGACATACTTCATGATGACACATGGATACTTTCATTAGGTGCATGAATTTTGATTATACATGACTTTTGATCCTATTGAGATAGACCCTCCTAATAGTGAGGACTTCATTGGTTACATAACTTTATAGGTCTATGTGTAACATGCCAACCATTTACTGAAGTAAATATTTCCTAAGCTTTCACTATGTGGGTAAATAAACTATGAATAAGCCATTGCAATAAAAGAAATATTTTCTTTAATGAGAATATATGAACAAATATGCTATAGAAATATATGTAATACAGATTCCATTTCAATATAATAATTTCACAAATTACAATATTCCAAGAATGTACACAATTACATATATAGCTCAACTGAGCTTTGAAACAAATAGTTATAGATGGTCAAGGATCCTCCTTTCAAATCTTTGGTCTCCTATTGCCTACTGAGGAGGAGAAGCATCAATCAAGCACTTTTCTGCCAACCACAAACTCATATGCGATCCCCCGCACATCTATCATTCGATCTAGATGTCCATACCCTTCGAAAAAGAGATTGGTAGAGTAACCAGGTATCGACAACTAAATGAGCTTAGTGTTGTTCCCTACATGATCAGAACTTGTAAACCCACAATCTAGGACTAGCATGCAATTATTGGATCACGGTGAACCAATAGTGGAGCTAGAGGCAATTACACTACTTTGGCCAAAGTGTTCTTACTTAGTACTTCGAGTGAAGGTCATCCTTTTCACTTACACTACTCAAGCTCAATTTGAATTAAGGCCACTATGATCTACGCATAGGTATTTCCTTCAATGAATAATCTTTAACCCCAAAGATACCCTATCACCATTCCTACAAACTTAGGATCTATCTACTTTAAAAAGTAAATGTTTGAGCTCCCTCCCTTAATGGACAAATAATCCTAGGAGTATTCCACTAGCTATCTTAGTTAAATCAAATAACTTAGCTATAAGTACCTTTAAGCTACCTTCGTTAAATCATAATTAGTATGTTAATACTATGACAAACATAATCCTCCTATTATGGAGTAATTACAAGCACTTCACAAATAGTATATAAACAACTACTTTCTTTCAAAGCAAATACTATTTTTCCCTAAATGTAAGTATTCACAATAGACTAACTAAAGAAATCATGAAACAATCTTTCAAAAGCTAAGATAAATAAAGGAAGATTATCCTCATGACTGTAATATGTTGTCCAATTGACTAGCTACAATTCAGCTCTCCCAGAACAACAATTAGCATATAGTTTATCCCTCAAGCTATGCCACAATAAACCTCTGTCTCTCAAGTTGATAATATACTTCACTCAATATGCAATATGCTAATACTTTCACACATACTCACATCTCTCCCTCAAAATATAGCAGAATAACACAGATAAGAATTGCAGAGCAAAAGTGTGAAAATGTTGAGCACAATGCATCCCAAATGAGAGTTCAACTCTACTATTTATACAGTAGAAAAGTGACTTCTCATCCTATAGAAAAGGCATGAGCATTGATAAAAAACTCCATGCATAACAACTCACTTAACTTAGCTAAAAGGCAGCACTCAAATAAGAGTATACTCAACAAAATAAAACTATAGGTCAACCTCATTAGTTGATAGTAGCATAAGACCATTTCAAATCAGCGCATGATGAAAAAGGTGATATTCAAATTTCCTTCAAAATGAACATCTACAACAAACAAGATTCATAAGGTGGCGCCAAACAAGTAGAAATATCCTATAGAGTTGGCACAACTTTATACTTGTTTGAATCAATCAATACCAAAAGTGCAACACTTAGCTCATGTCGACTTACTCTAAGATGAGTCGATTCATCTCATAAATTTGTTTGACAAGTTCATCGACCTGTTGTAACTTATCTTGCATGCATTTATTTGTTGTTGATATTTACTCTATGATGAGGCATTTTTCAATTTACCCAGTCAAAGATATTTCTACACAAGGTGTCGACCAAGTCTCAATACTCATATCGACTTAATGGTTGTGAGTTACTTTGCAAATTACTCGTCCATTATGCATTGACAACATGTGTAACATTCAGCCTTTAAATACAACCAACATGTATTATATAAATACTTGACCTATGATTAAGTTAAAAAATCAGTCTTAAGCTTTGTATAAGTTTAATCAACTCCCAAGCAATTGTATTTAAATATATATTAATATATAATCACATATAAATATATATTTATATCAACGTATATATATGTATATATATATTAATATACATTTTTATATATCTTATGCCAACAATGTAAGGATACATTTGATATTCAATTGAATACAAAAAAGAATGTCATTAACATAGTAAAAACAATTATATTGATTGTGTACATATATATATATATATTCATATATATATTACTCTATGTACATGTATACGTGTATCGATACATTTGTATGGGCATATCCATTTGCCAAGATCACACATGTGTATTGATACATATATACATATGAATATATGTATATATATTATATATATACACCTTTGATTACACACCAAAGACGTACACAATTAAGTTATTGTATCAATTGATAAGCACCTTGTTGTGATATATCTACACATATACATATACATATACATGTCATTAGATCCATTGATAGTTCCATGGGCATAAGCAACCCATGCATAAGTGTGCATAGATACGTCTACTATGTACCCTTATGTACACATTCCTACATGCGTATGGTCTATCATCGACATGCATATGTATACATATACATATTCCATGTATGTCCTACTCATCAATACAAGCATAGTAATACAAGAAAGTGCTCACAAGCTTAAATAGATAACATCACCCAATAATGTACTCAATAGTAAACAAAACTCCTACTAATGTAGACACATCAAACTAAGGATGACTTACCAACTTACCACATAAATAACTTGAGTCAATTATTCTACTGTGGTGTGTTTAAGCTTAGATAGGTTACGTTATTGGTTACCCGACCAAGATATTTTCCTGAATGATACTTGCCCTCTACCTAGAGGAATTCAACATATACCTACATCCACTAACATATGCCCAAGGTAGTCATCTATTCAAAAAAATATTCATTACACATAATACATCTCCAAAGTTAGAATATTAATTCAATAACCATCCATTACATATATGAATTTCTTCACATATCATTAAATGAGATAACATTCATTCATAATTCATTTGATAACAAAGTGCAAGCACAATTTATTCATCTTCAAAATTCACATTACATTCATTTTTACCCTACATAGTAATAGTAAATAGTAATTACCCAATTGGGGTGTAACATACTCCCCCCCTTGTGAATCATCATCCCCGATGATTTTATGTAGAAACATAAAACAAAATAGACATTCAAAATATTGTTTTTAAGCATTCTCAAAAGCATCTAAAACATGAGGAAAATTTTGCTGAATCTTAGCATAATCCTCCCAAGTCATCGAGTCTTTCGCATACTGGTCCAATTAGAATTTGCATTGCAAGACTTCCATGTTATGCAAGTGAATCTTACGCATTATGAGCACCTTGACAAGATCAAGTGTTACCACCCCAGGTCCTGTACCTATAAAGCAGTCCAATCAATCACATGATTATCATCATGTATATATTTCTTTAGGTAGGACACATGGAATACATTATGCATTATGGAAAGAGTTAGTGACAACGCTATTCAATAAGCTACCAAATTCACTTCCTCTATAATCTCAAAAGGTCCTACATAACACGGGGCTCACTTGCAAGAATTCCCAAATTTAATGGAGTTCTTGTGAGGTTTTAATCTCAACAACACTTTGTCATCTACAACAAAATTTTGAGGCACTCTTTTAGCATCAACATAGCTCTTATGTCTGTCGTTAGCTTCAGCCAACCTTTTCTTAACAATTTTTACTTGCTCTTCCATTTTTGCCAACATCTCTGGCCCAAGAATCACCATATCCTCAAGTTTGTCCCAACTTATAGGAGTTTGACACTTTTGACCATACAATTTTGAACCGTAAATTTTTGGGGATAGGGGCTCTCTTACACTTCTAGGGTTTTGTACCGAAAAGGAGAAAGGTATCCCAAAAACTTAGGTGGTTCACTCAAGACTAATGCAAATATGATTGAAATATATCAAAGGAGAATAACCTAAATGCTGAAATCTAATCAAATATATTGACTAAAGAATGAAAACTAAAGAAATGTAAAGTGTTTGAAAACACATTGTGATATGCAAAATGAACTAAAATGCAAGTAAACTATAAAAAAAACTTAATGAAATTGAATAGGTACACCTAGGAGTTGGAAAGTGATGCAGAGAGGCTCTAGAATCCTACAGAATCCACTGTTGAAGCCAACTAGGATACTTACACCAAGCTGGGTGACTTAGTCCTATTTCAGGGAAACTCTGTCAAAATAGGTTTCAGCCAAAAGGGCATCTAGAACTGCAGAAAAAAAATTTCAAGCTTGGAAATGGGACTAACTCACCACTGATGGAGACTTAGTCCACTTCCAGATTTTGGGAAATACAAAGGTCGAAATGGAAGCTCTTGGTCTACAGTTTTTGTTCTTCCAGGTATCTGAATCTATATCTGGTCTATAGGTGATCTCCAAGCTTCTATTAGGGTTTTGTGGACTTTGAATGACTTTGATTAATTATTGACACCTTTTTACACCTTACTATTTGACAAATCAACATACAAGACCTATGAAACACACATGCAAAGAGGCGAAAAAGTGTTAAGGGTTAGTGAATAGGGGTTTTCCTTGGTCAAACCCTGGTTTGGTAATTAAACCCTTGAAAATTAAATAAAAAGAAAAGAAAATGATGAATGAACAACATGCAATGCTACAACTCACCAAACCCTTGAAGTAGAAGCTCCAATGGATGTATGTTTAAGAATTCCTAGAGTACTTAAGTGAATGATTGATAATTGCTTGAATGATTAAGTGAATGAATGGGTGGGGGTGAAATGAGACGAAAACCCCATATTTATACATGATTAGACATAATTTCCCAAAAATACCACATCACAGGCTGACCTCAAGGTTTAGGAAATAATATCCTACTAGAATTTTGAAAAAAAATTGATTTTTGAGCCAAGTGGGACTAAGTCACCCCTATTGGCGACTTGGTTCCACTTAAGCATTTTAAGTGGGTGTTAGGAACTAAAGTGTATTAAATGATGTTTAATGGGATTATTCTCTAAAATACACTTAAGTAGGGCCTGTAAATGTATAAAGGGGCCATTTAAACATAAGAAAGGGTCAAATTATTGATGAAAAGCCTAGAAAATCATGTAAGTTTGTTACAACACTTTACAACACTTTGAAATAAGGCTTGGTAAGTGATAAAAAGTTGTTATTTAAGTGAATTATAATAAAAAGGTCCTAGAAAAGTGTGAAAATGTGTTACAACACTTCACAACACTTTTACAAGCCATCATAAAGTTCTTATTGATTCACAAGGGTCCAAGACCTAATGTGAATGTGTTGACCACATTACAACATTAAATCTAGGAAAAACAAGGCCAACATCCATAAGAAAGACCCAAATGAGCATGAAAATGTCCAAGGATACATTTTTTTATGCTACATTTAGCCCCCACTTTAGTGAGAGGATGAGCTTGCTTCAAACTCACACTAAAGTAGCCAAACATGCACATCAAGAGGGATTCAAAATGCACTTATGCTGGCAAGATGAGACAACAAAAATCAAGAGGGATGATCAAGCCCCCAGGATCAAGATCCCATGGAAAACAAAACATAAACACAAAGAAACACACATGAAGATGATGTAAAATAATGAAAGGGAAGAGGAGAAGGGAAAATAGAATTGGATCAAGCATTGATCATTTGTCCATCTTGTTGTGGATCAGATCTAGGCTATTTTTTTGAAAAAATGCATAATCACATTGAGGCGACAAAACTCATGGTTGTCCGCTAGGTGAGAAACATACACTCATGGCTGGTATGCACTCACACACACACATGTGGCTATGGAAAAATTCATGCCTCAGAATGGGCTTCCCGCTCAACCATATCAAAGTTATACCTCTTGATAACTTTAATAAGGCACCACAAAAGAAAATTGACTTTTCAAGCTTCACAAGACAAGAAAAAATTTGTATGCTTGGAGCTCATGAACAAATGTGATGGCACCACAGGCATGCAAGTTGTGTTATTCAAGGTGGCCATATAACAAATGAAAAATTCAACATGCAAGGGATGTTCAAAGGAGTCTTTCTTAGTTCATGCAAGGTCTTTAACTTAGGGAACATTGTGTCTAATGTCTCCAAGAGAGGAATGATCAAAGGATAGAAAATTCACAACTTAGGGGATGCAGTGTGTCACATCAAGCCACTAAGAGGAATGTAATATGCTAATATAGATCATGCTCATGAAGGACACTACACCCAATGTTGTCCACAAAGCGACAAAACACATTGTATGAAGTAAGAAGGTTGCACAAAGAACCAAAAAAGGAAAAATGCAAAATGATAATGCCAATGTATGCCCCCACTTTAAAGGAATTATTGCACACCATTTTGTGAGCAATTACTTTAAATTAGAAAATGAAAAATGAAAAAAGAAAAAAGAAGAAATAATACATGAGAGCCATCTTGGAAATCCCTTATGCCAAGTCATATGTTTCTGAGTAAGGCTACATCATGTGAAGGAAAAATGAAAGGAAAAAGAAAAGGAAGGGGTTGCCCCCAAAATGAAAACACCAAACACATAAGGGATCTATGGATTTGGGGTCAGTATGTTCTTTGCTACAATGTTGTTTAGAGAGCTTGGAACTCTCATCATTCCCCAAATACATAGAACTGAAGAATGACACAAAGAGAGCGAAAACAAAGAAAAAGAAAGAACCTTTTAGGTCAACATGGAAGAGACATAGGGTGTCTCGACGCTTTGTGTCATCCTCAAAAAGAAAACACAAGCCAAATGAAAATAAAAGGAAATCTTTTGGGTCAACATGAAGGATACATAAATGTCTCAATGCCTTGAGTCATCCACAAAGGGAAAACACAAGAAAATGACAAAAGAAAAAGAAAATCCTTTTGGGTCAACATGAAGGAGACATGAATGTCTCAATGCCTTGCATCATCCCAAAAAGGAAAACAAGAAAAAGATAAAAGAAAAGGCAACGAAAAAGAAAATCCTTTTGAGTCAACATGAAGGAGACATGAATGTATCAATGCCTTGCATCATCCCCAAAAGGAAAACATAAGAAAAAGACAAAATAAAATGCAAAAGCAATGTACGACATAGAGAAGAATGAACGTACAAATAGAGGAGTGTCACAAAGAGAGAGAACATCAAACATAACATCACGGGGAGCACATTATGTACACGCAAACACACAAAAGAAAAAGAAAAAGAAAATTCAAAAGACTAGTAAGGAAAATGCGAGTCAACCGTCAAGCAAGTCATCCACCTCCCAGTCATGTTCATGATATGTCGAGGGCGGGCAATTGGCCAAAGGGACAAGAGAAAGTTTTGAACTAGGGGAAGCACCTTGTTTAACAATATTTAGAGGAGATTTTTTGTTTAAGCTCATGGAAGAGGAAAAAAATGTGTTCAAATCATTATGCACCTCTTCATCGATTTTGGAAATCTCGTCATCGTCATCCAGATTAATCACAACAGGAGGATAAATGATGATGTCCAATGAAGAGTGTACCTCTTGTTGTGATTTGTTCTACTGGATTGTTTTGTTGTGGTTGGGGAGGAGGGTCATCATGCATTGCTTCTATCAAGTGTGGATTTTTATTTTCTTTGTTGTTTGCTTCATGTAACTTGTGATCAAGGGCATGACGTATACGCCTACACTCCCCAGATCCTCTGTTTCTTTTGGTTTTATTGTTGAGTTGTATTTGTGAAGGAGTGGGTTGATCAACCATAGGTTGATTTTATTCCCTAATGGGAGGAACAAAAGGAACCACAGAAGGTTGTTCATCCACTTTCTCTTGTGCTTTGTAAACTTGTTTAATTCGACGAGGCATGGAAGAGTTACTTTCATTGTCTCTTGGTCTCTTGGATGAGGTAGGTGAAGTTTCTGGTGTTGGTTGATCATTGTTGTTCAGATCTTGTTCAGGTTGAAGCATTATTTCATCTAAGATAGGAGTGTCAGAAGTAGACAAGGACATGTTGCAGAGAGACAATTCTGCTATTTTCTTTGCTTTAAATTTTTTGTAAGCAATGAAAAGGAAATCTTTGTGAAGCATTATAGGTTGCACGGGCTTGGGCCAAAAGGCTTCTAAGGAAAAGTTTCCTTTGGAAGACAATGGGTTAAAGCTGTTATGGTGAACAGTGAATATTTCATTGTCAAATGCAAACTTTAAGTATTTGTGTGTAACTGAAGGGACAACTTTCATTGCGTAAAGTCATGGGTGGCCTAGCTGCAAATGAAACTGGTCTAATTGTAGGATGATGGAGAATGTGACATCCAATGTTTTTGGTCCTATTTGTAATGGAAGGATGATCGATCCTATCATAGGGCAAGCAAAACCATTGTATGTTTTGATCCATGCTTTTGGTTTATCATAGTCATCTTGATAAAGGTCATGTAATATCAAAAATTCCTCGATGATCACATTCTCTCCATAGGCAGGATCTATTAGTATCCCATTAGTGGGCTTGTCATAGTTACAGACGGCTATGTAGGGAGGACCATTGGGGAGATTTTTAAGTATGTCCTTAGAGGAGAAAGCAATATCAATATATTTCTTAGGTTGGCCCTTATGAGGGATAACATCTATCGCTTCTACCATTTCATCCATAGGATTAACATGGGTAACATGTGGGATGGGATCAAGATGTTCACATCATTCTTTGTAGTTTCACTAGATTTGACAAATGAAATATTATGTTTGGGCATTGGATCAGTGAAAATTTTTAATTTTTGATTCGAAGGGGCAACAAACTTATTACCTTGATCATTAACACCTGTAATGGATAGATAGCCAAAATCAATGAGGTCTTGCACAAGATGTTTAAGACGCTTACAATGTTTCATTTCATGTCCATTTTGTCTATGATAATGGCAATAAGCATTGGATTTAAAGTTCAGAGGTAAAGGCTTAGTAGGATCAGGTGCTTTGACGGTAGGCAAGGTAATCATTTGTTGTTGCAAAAGTTGGTACATCATGTTATAAAGGGTGTTAGGTAAAGGTGTGAATTTTCTTTTTGGGTCTCCATAACTAAAGGGCACCACAGTTTTAACAACTGCTATTTGGTTGTTAACAGTTTGAGGTGGTGGTTGATGGGGGTTGAACTGTAAGAACCCTTTGTTCTACTTTTGAAATGGTTGAGAGTTGTTTTGGTTGGCAGACTCAAATTCTCAACTCAGCTAGAAGTGGAATTTGTATCTTGACTACTAACTAAATTGTGATAATCATAAAGGGTAGTGCACAAGTGCATGAAGGAGGGGAATTTCATCATAATGAGTTTGTCCTGAAGTTTAGTTTGCAAGTTTTCTATAAACATCTTTTGAAGGTGTAGATCGGGGATCTTGACATCAATTTGGGAATAAAGTGATTGATAGCATGAAATAAAATCAGTTATCTTTTCTTCCTCGTTTTGCTTACATCTCATCAAGTCGGCCAAGGTCTTTTTGGGAGTCATATGCACTTGGAAATGATTTATAAATGCATCAAAAAGTTCATTAAATGAACAAATTGAATTGTTCGATAAAGATGAAAACCATTCCAAGGTAGTGTCGTTTAAAGTCCTAGGAAACAGTTTTTCTAATAGTTTATCATCAAGGACAAAATCACTACATAAGGTGGTGTAGGCATTAACATGGTTAGAAGGATCTCCCTTCCCTCCATATTTCTCAAATCTAGGAATCTCTACTCCTTGTGGCATCGATGTTTGCAATATTTCCAAAGATAATGGGTTGCTTCAAACATAATATGTGGGTGGGCCATTTTTATTTTGGTTTATGGTGGATATTTGTTTTTGCATGGATGAAACAATTTGGAAAAGTTGGATTATGAGAGGGCCATTGTAAGTGGTGATGGATTATATGTAGTGGAAGGGAAAGTGAATGGAATACTTATGGATGGTGTTGTAGAAGAGGATAGAACATGCAATGCCACATAGGAATTAGGGATTCTAGCAAGAATACTCGAGGAAGGAATCACATTACTAGCTTGTTGTAGTGTTGTTGTGACATGAGGAGTGGTATAGGTAGGAATTGAGGCTATGGTTGAGGGAGGGGGAATTTGAGGTCCTCCTTGGCTAACCACAATGTTTGCTAGTTGAGGAGCATGTTTTGTATATATATCAACTATTTGTTTCACAACGTCCAGGCCTTCTTCACTTTCAAGAATGTGATGGATGTTTTCTATGGTAGGAATTACAGTGGGTGAAATGTTTTCCAGGCTTACTTGATGTTGGATATGTGTTAAGTCATCATGAATGTGAATTATTTTGTCTTACGGGATATGATTATTCTGTGTGTCAACTTGCATTTTATTGGAAGGCAAAGAGTTGCTAAGGTAGTATCCATGCCTAGTGTACTAGTTGCCATACTAGGAGTAGAAGCTTTAGATAACCCAAGATCCACAATGAGTGTGTTATCGTGGGATAACATGAGTCTCAAACTTATTCTCAATAAGGTATTTGCAATAGGACACCAAAAAACTCATGCAAAGGTTTCCAAATGTGAGGTGAATGAAAATGCAATGTAAACTAACAAGAAGAAAATGATTAAAACTGAAATGCAGAAACAACAAACAAAAAACTTAGAAATTGCAGACTAAATGCCAGAAAATGCAGTGACAAATATGCAATTGGACTAAGTTGCCCAGGGTGGAAAATTAGTCTAGGTAGTGATTTTTTTGAAAATTTTCAAAAAAATTAAATTGATTTTTAGGATTTTTAGATTTTCAGATGCAAATAGAGTATGAATATGCAGAATTTTGTTATTTTTTAATGAAATACAATGCAAGCTAGATGAACTTTTCACTAATGCAAATCTTAAAACCCTAGAATGCAATTTAAACAATGCAAAATGCAATGCAATGTAATTGTAGGATGCAAATGCAATTGAAATTAGAAATAGAATGTTCTAATTTAATGTAGGTTCACCAAAATGAACTGTAAATTTTTGGGGATAGGGGCTCTCTTACACTTCTAGGGTTTTACACCTAAAAGGAGAAAGGTATCCCAAAAAATTAGGTGGTTCACTCAAGACTAATGAAAATATGATTGAAATATATCAAAGGAGAATGACCTAAATGCCGAAAGCTGATTAAAGATATTGAATAATGAATGAAAACTAAAGAAATGTAAAGTGTTTGAAAACACAATGTGATATGCAAAATGAACTAAAAATGCAAGTAAACTATAAAAAAGCTTAATGAGATTGAAGAGGTGCACCTGGGAGCTGGAAAGTGATGCAAAGAGGCTTTGGAATCTTGCAAAATCCACTGTTGAAGCCAACTTGGACACTTATGCCAAGTTGGGTGACTTAGTCTTGTTTCGGGGAAATTCTGCTAGAACAGGTTTCATCCAAAAGGGTATCCAGAACTACAGAAAACACTTTTTAGGCCTAGAAATGGAACTAATTCACCACTGATGGTGACTTAGTCCACTTCCAGATTTAGGGAAATTCAAAGTTGGAAACGAAAGCTCTTGGTCTGCACTTTCTGTTCTTCCAAGTATCTAAATATGAATCTACAGTTATAGGTGATCTCCAAGCTTCTCTTAGGGTTTTGTTAACTTTGAATGACTTTGATTAATTTTTGACACCTTTTTACACCTTGCTCTTTGACAAATCTACATACAATACTTGCAAAACACACATGCAAAGAGGGGGAAAAGTGTTAAGTGTTAGTGAATAGGGGTTTGCCTTGGTCAAACCACGATTTGGCAATTAAACCCTTGAAAATGAAATGAAATGAAAAGAGAATGATGAATGAACAACATTGAATGCTACAACTCACCAGACCCTTGAAGTAGAAATATGAAGATATGCAAGTAGAAGCTCCAATGGATGTATGTTTAAGAATGCCTAGAGTGCTTAAGTGAATGATTGATAATTGCTTGAATGACTATGTGAATGAATGGTTGGGGGTGAAATGAGAGGAAAAACCCTATAAATATCCATGATTATACATAATTTCCCAAAAATACCACATCACTGGCCGACCTCAAGGTTTAGGAAATAATATCTTGCCAGAATTTTGAAATAATTTTGATTTTTGAGCCAAGTGGGACTAAGTCGCCCCTTATTTGCGACTTGGTCCTAGCACTTAAGCATTTTAAGTGGGTGTTGGGAATTAAATTGTATTAAATGATGTTTAACAAGATTATTCTCTAAAATACACTTAAGTAGGGCTTGTAAGTGTATAAAGGGGTCATTTAAACATAAGAAAGGGTCAAATTATTGATGAAAAACCTAGAAAAGTGTGAAAGTTTATTACAACACTTTGAAATCAGGCTTGGTAAGTGAAAAAAAGGTTATTTAAGTGAATTATAATAAAAAGGTCCTAGAAAAGTGTGAAAATGTGTTACAACACTTTTACAAGGCATCATAAAGTTCTTATTGATTCACGAGGGTCCAAGACCTAATGTGAATGTGTTGACCACATTAAAACATTAAATCTAGGAAAAAAAAGGCCAACATCCATAAGAAAGACCCAAATGAGTGTGAAAATGTCCAAGGATACATTTTTTTATGCTACAAATGCTTCAAAAGGAGCCATCCTTATTGCAGAATGGTAAGAATTGTTGTAAGCAAATTCTACTAAGGGCAAGTAGTCTTCCCACTTGTATTGTTGATCCATGCAATACATTCTAAGTCTTCCAATACTTGATTCACCCTTTCAGTTTTTCCATCCATTTCCAGATTCAATATGCTGAGCTAAGATTCAATTGAGTCCTTAATGCAGAAAACAACATTTTCCAAAATCTAGAAGTGACTTGTGCATCTCTATTCGATATTATCTTTTCGGGTATTCCATGTAACCTAAACACTTCTTGCACAAATTTTCTTGCTATGACAAGTGCTCCATCAGTTAGATTCTCAGGTATGAAATGTGTTACTTTGGTAAGCTTATCTACAACCACAATAATGGCATTGTGCTTATTCCTTGACATAGAAAATCCTTGCACAATGTCCATAATTATGACTTGCCACTTCCTCTCTAGTATATCATGCAGGTATAACAAGCATGTAGGATGATGATGCTCCGCTTTCACCCTTTGACATTCAAGACACCTTGCCAAAAATCTAGCAGCATCTCCTTTCACCCCTTTCCAAAAATATAACGACTTCACATCTGCCATCATTTTTGTCACTCCAGGATGTCCAGAGTACGGTGCTTCACGTACTTATTTCCATACTAGATTCCTTAACTCTTCTGCATTAGGTACATACATTCTCCCTTTATATCTAAGTATTCCATTAGGTTTGAAATGAAAGCATTCATGCCTAGAATCTTGTGGATTTCTAGTGAGTGCTTTCTTGAATTGCAAGTAGTACTCATCCTCTTTTCATTTATGCAACACTTGTCCTTTAAAGTTAGTTTGAATTGTCACTATTGAAGCAATATGACATATTTGACTGAAGGCATCAACAACCCAATTTTCCTTCCCTTTTATATAATTGATATTGAAGTCATAATCAACTATTAACTCTAACCATCTTCTTTGTCTAGCATTCAGATTAGGTTGAGTGAAAAGGTACTTTAACCCATTATGATTAGTTCTCATCTCAAAGGGTTTCCCTAACAAGTAATGCCTCCACATTTGCAATGCATGAACCATGGCTGCTAACTCCAAATCATGTGATGCATAATTTTTCTCGTAATGTTTCAACTTTCTAGATTCGTAAGCAATTAATTACCTATCTTGCATTAACATACCCCCTAAGCCTTCCCCAGATGCATCTGTGATAATAGTAAAGTTATCCTCAGGATCTAGTACATTCAAGATCGGTGCAACAGTTAACTTCTCTTTGAGTAGTTCAAAGGCTTCTTGACATAGTCCACTCAAATTTCTTCCTTTTATTCTATAAAGAAGTAATTGGAAAAGTGATCTTGGAGAATTTTGCTACAAAATTCCTATAATACCCTACTAGTCCCATGAAACTTCTTATCTCAGACACATTCTTGGGTACTTGCCACTCTAACACTATCTTGATCTTAGTTGGATCTACAAAAATTCCATCCATTGTGATCAAATTCGCTAAATAATGCACTCTTCTTTGAAGGAATACCTACACTTAGAGAGTTTACCATACAAATTATGTTCTCCTAACCGTTGTAGGACTATCTCCAAATTTTTGCAGTGATCTTCCTCATCCTTGGAATAAATAAAGATGTCATCTAGAAAAACCAATACAAAATTATCTAGGCAATCCCTAAATACACGATTCATCAGGTTCATAAATGTTGTAGGTGCATTCATTAAACCAAAAGGTAAAGTTGTGAACTCACAGTGTCCATATCTAGTTTTGAACACAATCTTAAAGATATCTTCATCCTTAATTCTCAACTGGTGATATCCAAATCTCATATCTATTTTAGAGAATACGGAAACTCCCCTCATCTAATCGAAAAGATCATCAATGCATGGAAATGGATACTTATTCTTCATTGTAGCTTTGTTAAGCATACGATAGTCGATGCACAAACACAAAGTACCATCCTTCTTTTTCACAAAGCTGACTGGCGCTCCCTAAGGTGAAACACTTGGTCTTATCAACCCTTTAGACAACAATTCATCCAATTGCATTCCTTAAGTCCCATTAACTCAGTTGTTGTCATCCTATATGGCACCTTGGAAATAGGTTCAGACCCTAGAACTATATTTATAGAGAAGTCAAATATCCTCTTCGGTGGCAACCCAGGTAACTCATCTGGAAACACATCCAAAAAAATTCTCAATATAGGGTATCTCTCCATATCCAACATTCCCATTTCATCCATTTCGTCATCTTCTATGTCTTGGGATTCCAAGTTATCAAGATTCTCTTCAAGTTCTTCTATCTTGACTGCAAAGAGTTTGCACCCTTTCTTCTTATCCCTTAATAGTTGCATTGTCAAGTTTTGATGAACCTTGACCTCTGTAGGTATCCCTTGGAACTTCACTTGATTACCAAAATCATCTAGGCATTCTACAATTTTCACATGGAAATATACCTTAGCCCTATGTCTCCATAGCCAATTCATACCTAAGATAACATCATAGGATCCTAAAGGCACAACATATAGGTTCACTTCTAGAGAAAAAAACAAGGTATCTCTATCCTAGCCTTGAAAAAACATTATTCCACCTTTGCTCTTTTCTAGTTTGCATACTCTACATACCAAGACATTTCCATGTATCTAGCCTTTCCATACAATTTCTTAGCTACTCTAGGTGAAATGAAATTCTCAGTTGCACTAGTATCTATAAGAATAGAAATGGGAGCCAAACAAAATACTTGGAGTTTTAATTAGAGTCACTTGATACCCCACCTAGCGATCATCCACAACTGCATGTATCTTTTGTTGAAACTTTTCTTGCTAGGTAGGTAGTAGATTACCATAGGATCATGACCCCAAAGATTTATTAGGAAATTGATTAGCATAGTGGTTTCCTCCACATGTAAAACATCCAGTAGTCGATCCTTTCTTCCTTACGGGTTCTCCAGACTTGTTGGCATTTCCACTAGTATTGTTGGTATTACCTCCACTAGAACCATTCCTCTTACACTCCCTTCTTGACTCTTGTCCACCATTGTGGGATCCTTTTTCCCTTGCCTTCATACATTTTGAACAACTTCCACCTTCTTTGGAGTTGGCTTGTCTAGAATTTTTGCAACCTTCTTACGGTCTTTGTTTTCCTAATGGGTGGAGACAACCTTGAGCTTTTGCTCCTGTTTAACCACTTTCTCATGCACAAGATCCATATTTTTTGGACCGTGTACATCCACCTCTCCTCCAATCTGACTATTAAGTCCCATGATAAAAAAAAATTATGTGAAAACGTTCATATTTTTGGTATATAGGAACATAACGTAGAAGTCGGGTAAACTTCTCCCAATACTCATTGATCGACGTAAATTACCTTGTCTCAAACTCTGGAAATCTGTGAGTTTTTGGTCATAGTAGGGTTGGGGCAACCATCTCTTATGGAAAATCTCAACAAATTCACCCCATGTCAGCTTCCATGACTTAATATTGAGTTCCATCTTTTTATTCATCCACCAGTTAGAGGCTTCTCTTGCTAATTGGTATGCTCCCCATGCAGGTTTAGTGGTTTCAGTACAATTTTGAATCTCAAAATACTTCTTCATTTGGACTAACCAAGCCTCAACTTCATCTTTTTTGGTGCTTCCCTCAAACTTGGGTGGGGTAATTTTCTTCATATCTCTGGAAAGTTCAAAAGCCACGCGCTTCTTATTTCTTTCCGGGTGCTGCCACAATAATGGGTTACACTTTTTGGGACATCCTGATTTTTGCCTGAAATCACATAATTTTTAGAAAATACAATGATTTATGACTTTAAAGGTTCCATTTAAATTATTTTAATTAGAGAGGGATTGATCAAACCCCCTTAGATCAAACCCCCTTGGATAGAACCTTGTTAGATTTAAACCATACCTATAATCGAGTCTCCTCTACACCTATCAAAATGCTGATAAAAAACCACTTTTGATTTACCTTTTTAGTGATCAAATAAATTCATTTAAAATTTATGCTTTGTAAGCCTATATCCCTTATTATAATCTTCCTAAAAATTATAATTTTAAATATGTTTAATTTGATTATTATATTTATTTCTTATTTCTTGTGAATGTAGGATTTTCAATGAACATCAAGTTCTTTATTTCACACATACAAAAAAATAGAAAAATAGAGAAAAAAATTTCTAAAAAATACATGTGCCCAAGGTATTGATGTCCTTATTCCAACAAAAAAATAATAAGTTAATTCAAATGAATACAAAAAAAGTTATGCATGTCGAAGTACACCTCTGTCCAAATTATAATTACGCTGACTTGGAAAATTAATTAAAAAAAAAAAATGCAACAAAAAATTATGAAAAAATATCAATCTCCTAGATATTGGTGTGGAAAAATTGTATTTTAAAAATCAGAATTGTATCCTATCTATAAAAAAAGTTATGTGTGCCGAAGTGAACATCACTTTTTAAAAATGTTGATTAGTAGAAAAAATAAGTTATTAAAAATTACATAAAATGATTCACAATTTTTTTTTAAATTTTTTTTTTAAAATATAATTAGAATCTACACAAAATATCTAACAAATAAATAGTTTGATTCATCTTCAAAACCTTAATGGTTTAGCTGCTATAGGTGTAAGAAAGTGAATGTCTAGTGAAAAATACTGATTTTAATGTCAAGTTTGGCCAAAAATTGTAACCCATTATTGTGGGATCACCCTTCCTCAGATGGCGTAGGATATTTTCCCCTCTCATGATCATGAGTTTGATCATGGTCATGAGAAGATTTTTATCCCTCATGCTCATTAATGGGAACTTCCTTCTCAACCCTAGCTTTTACCCTTTCTTGTTCAAGGTTTTCCAACCTTCCTAAGATTTGGTCAAGTCTAGCTTCGACTGCTATTGGCCCTTTCCCAACTTCTTGGCTTCCACCAGGATTGCTTCACTTCCTCACCATTGTCACAAGAACGGATTTTACCTAAATGTTTATCCATGTTATATTTAATCATGTTATCATCTATCTTATGGAAAGCATTCAAATGCACATAAAGAACTCCACATAAGATTGATCACAAGCTTTCGATAAGCATATGATTTTATTCATTTCCTAAGGATTTCAATATCCTTTTGATTACATGGAGTGACTATTTAGATAGTCGAGTGGAGAGTATCCCTCAGATTCATTCTCTGACACATAACTAAATGGAGTATATCCTACAAATTGTTGCTCATATCTCATTTGTTCATACCTATCCCAAAAAGGATAGTATCCTTCAGATTTTTCATTTGATACATAGTTGTGAGGTACATAGTCCTCAAACTCATTACTTGAGGAAATTTCAATTACTCCACCATTGGAAGAACTCTAGGGTCCCTAAAGATAAATGTCAGACTGACACTTCCTTCTGAGGGAATATCCCTGGAAAGTGATAATGACTCAGACTTATCTGGTGAGATGGAAGGTAGGTAGTTGTACATAGCCTCCATCTTCATCTTTCTCTTCACATCACTTATCCGAGAAAGTGTGTGACTGAAGGTTTTAGTGTCACTTAGCCAGATGACATTGTCAAAGTTGGTACCCTAAATTGTTCTTACAATGGCCTCTCTTTCCTTCTTGGCCTTGGGCTAGTGCTCATTTTTTATTATAGACTTTCGATCCGTTAATCTAAGACACACCATCCTAGCACAAGAATTTCCAAACATTAGATAACATTGGACGGAAAGAATGATGAAATCATAGGTTCTATAACTAAACCTAGCAGCTCTAATACCACATGTAACATGCCAACCATTCACTAAAGGAAATCTTTCCTAAGTTTTCACTGTGCAAGTAAATAAACTATGAACAAGCCATTGCAAAAAAAAATTATTTTCTTTAATGAGAATATATGAACAAAGATGTTATAGCAATATACAATAAGGATTCCATTTGAATATAATAATTTCACAAATTACAATATTCCAAGAATGTACACAATTACATACATAGCTCAACCGAGCTTTGAAACAAATAGTTATAGATGTTCCAGGATCCTCCTTTCAAATATTTGGTCTTTTGTCACTAGCTAAGGAGGAGAAGCATCACTCAAGCACTTCTCTGCCAACTACGGACTCATATGTGGTCCCCCGCACATCTATCATTCGATAGATGGCCCTAACCTTCAACGAAAAGATTGGTAGAGTAACCAGGTATTGACAACCAACTGAGCTTAGTGTCAAGTGCAGAGAAAACTTTAGTGGTGAATATTCACCAATTGATGAATAATTGAAATTGGGACCTCCAAAAATGGTGAATAGTACAAGCTAAAAGGGAGATTGAATCGCTAGGTTTTTACAAAAAAATAATTGTCTCGATTAATTTGCCAATGCATTATTTTTTAAACTAATAAATCAAATTGATTCACCATGTAAATGATGTGTCATTGGAACTAATTCACCAGTAGTTTATACTATGATTACAAATATTAATTATATTCACTAGTAATATTATATTCCTACCATTGTTTTTTGGGAAATATCGCCACTAATAATAAATTACAATTTAATTTTAGGGTTATTTTAGCCTTGAAAAGGGATTTTATTTATTGCCATCGATCAGCTTTTTAATCGAATAGCTATAGGTTGATTTCGTGACCTATATGCACGTGCCTTTTAAAATGCTTGTTGAGGCCCAGAATGTTTTTTGAGCCACACAATTAGATTTAATCATGTGGCCCAGAATCTGTTTTGAGCCACACGATTATATTTAATCATGTGGCCCAAAACAAATTTCGGGCCTCAATAATCCTCTTAAAAGGCACATGCATATAGGCCATAGAATCAACCTTAGCCATCCAATTAAAAAGCTAATCAATGGTAACAATTTCACTTTTCATTTAATTTTATTTTTAAAGTGAGATTTTAAGAAAATAATTAATTTGTGTGTGCTCTAGTGTCGTTGTCCCTGGACCCCACGAGGGGGCATTTCCCCCTCAACCCCCACAAGGGGGATTTTCCCCCTTGACCCCCACAAGGGGCGCTGCCCCTTGACCCCACTGGTGGCTATCGCCCCCAGGCCCCTACTTCAATATTACAAAAAACAAAAAAAAAATGGGGGAACTACGCCGACCAACATGCAAATTTTTAAAGGAGAGATTCACCATTGTAATTAATCTTTTTAGTGATTATTCGCTAGGATTTGCCACTATGATTATTATTTTTACCAATTTAATGTGCATAGATTCACCAAGAAAATTAATAATTTTTTCAAAAAAAGGAAAGATTCACCAGGAAAATTATAGCACTTAGCCAAGATTCACCGGGATTTTACACCTTTGCTGAGGGGGGGTTTCTTAAAGATATCTCTCATCAAGTGTCCTATATGAATAGAACTTGTAAACTCACAATCTAGGACTAGCATGCAATTACTGGATCATGGTGAAATGACAGTGGAGACAGAGGCAATCACACTACTTTGGCCAAAGTGTTCTCACTCATTACTTCAAGTGAAGGTCATCCTTTTCACTTACACTACTCAAGCTCGATTTGACTTAAGGCCACTATAATCTATGTATAGGTATTTCCTTCAATGAGTAATCTTTAACCCTAGAGATAGCCTATCACCATTCCTACAAACTTAGGATCTATCTACTTTACAAAGTAAATGTTCAAGCTCCCTCCCTTAATGGACAAACAATCCCAGGAGTAGTCCACTAGCTATCTTAGTTAAATCAAATAACTTAGCTATAAGTACCTTTAAGCTACCTTCGTTAAATCATATTTAGTATGTTAATACTATGACAAACATAATCCTCCTATTATGGAATAATTACAAGCACTTCACAAACACTATAAACAACTTCTACTTTCTTTCAAAGCAAATACTATTTTTCCTTGAATGCAAGTATTCACTATAGAACAACTAAAGTAATCATGAAACAATCTTTCAAAAGCTAAGAAAAATAAAGGAAGATTATTCTCATGCCTATAATACATTGTCCAATTGACTGGTTGCAACTCAGCTCTCCCAGAACAATATCTAGCTTATATTTGATCCCTCAAGCTATGCCACAATAAACCTTTGTCTCTGAAGTTGATAATATACTTCACTCAGTATGCTAATACTCTCACAAATACTCACATCTCTCTCTCAAAATATAGCAGAATAATGTAGATAAGAATTGTAGAGCAAAAGTCTATGAAAGAGTTGAGCATAATGCGTCCCAAATGAGAGTTCAACTCGACTATTTATACAACAGAAAAGAGACTTCTCATCCTACAAAAGAAGGATGAGCATTGACAACAAACTCCATGCATAACAACTTAATTAACTTAGCTAAAAGGTTGTGCTCAAATAAGAGTATACTCAACAAAATAAAACTACAAGTTGACCTCATTAGTTGACAATAGCATAGGACCATTTCAAATCAGCACATGATGAAAAAGGTTATATTCAAATTGCCTTCAAAATGAACATCTACAGCAAACAAGATCTTCATAAGGTGGCGCAAAACAAGCAAAAATATCCTACAGAGTTGGTGTGGCTTTATACTTGTTTGAATCAGTCAATACCAAAAGTGCAACACTTAGCTCATGTCGACTTAATCTAAGATGAGTTGATTCATCTCATAAATTTGTTTGACAAGTTCATCAACTTCAGCTATAACTTATCTTGCATGCATTTATTAGTTGTTGATATTTATTTTATGATAAGCTATTTTTCAGTTTACCAAGTCAAACATATTTCTACACAAGGCTTCAACCAAGTCTCAATACTCATATCAACTTAATGGCTACGAGTTACTTTGTAGATTACTCATCCATTATGTGTTGACAACATGTGTAACATTCGGCCTTTAAATACAACCAACATATATTATATATATACTCAGCCTATGAATAAGTTGATAAATCGACCTTAAGCTTTGTATAAGTTTAATCGAGTTTGGGCAAGCAATTGATAATATTTAAAAATATATTAATATATAATCACACATATATATATATATATGTATATAAATATATATATATTAATTTTAATTTATATATATCTTATGCCAACTATGTAAGTATACATTCGATATTCAATTGAATACAAACAAGGAAGTCATTAACATAGTAACAACAATTATATCGATTGTGTATATATATTTATATTCATATATATTCCTCTATGTACACATGTATACGTATGTATACATGTATCAATACATTCGTATGGGCATATCCATTTGTCAATCACATGTGTGTATTGATACATATATACATATGGATATATGTATATATTACATATATATATACACACCAAAGACGTATGCAATTACTATTGTATTGATAAGAACCTCTGTGTGATATATCTATACATATAAATATACATGTCACTAGATCCATTTGATATTTCCATACGTGTAAGCAACTCGTGCATAAGTGTGCATAGATACGGTCTGCCTATGTACCCTTATGTACATGTTCCTTCATGCGTATGGTCTATCATCGACATGCATAGGTGTACATATACATATTCCACGTATGTCCTACTCATCAATACAAGCATAGTAATACAAGAAAGTACTCACAAGCTTAAACCAATAAACATCACCCAATAATGCACTCAATAGTAAACAATACTCTTACTAATGCAAACACATCAAACTAAGGATGACTTACCAACTTCCCACATAAATAACTTGACTCATTTGTTCTATTGTGGTGTGTGTAAGCTCAGATAGGTTACATTACTGGTTACCTGGCCAAGATCTTCTCCTGAGTGATACTTCCCCTCCGCCTAGAGGAACTGAACATATACTTGCATCCACTAACATATGCCCAAGGTAGTCAGCTATTCAACAAAATATGCATTACACATAATACATCTCCAAAGTTAGAATATTAGTTCGATAACTATCCATTACATATATGCATTTCTTCACATATCATTAAATAAAATAACATTCATTCATATTTCATTTGATAACAAAGTGCAAGCACAATTTATTCATCTTAAAACTTCACATTACATTCATATTTACCCTGTACATAGTAATAGTAAATAGTAATTACACAATTAGGGTGTAACACTATGGCTCTTACTGCTTATTGTGTGTACTTTTATGTTATGTCCATCTTCATAGTTTTCACTTGATCTTGTCACTTTCAAAGTTATTTATTTTTATAGGATGCATGCATCTATAATTTCTTAAGTTGAGGAGCAAAAGTTAGGGCCTCTTACATCTTCCATTTCACATGCACATTTATCACACAAAGACAAGTATTTTAAGCAAGTATCTCTAATTTTTCTAGTTTTATTTGCAATTGTTCATTATCAATTTATCATACGTATGCTTCAAATTTGATTTAGCCTATGTATTTTTACTTCAACGAACATTTTAATCATGTTAGCATGTTTATCTTTTATCTAATCTTTCTTTCTCCTTGATTTGTGTGCACCCTTTTATGGAACACACAAAATCATGGGAGAATATACTACTTACACTTTCAAGTTTGTGTTCAATACATAGATTGACTCTAGATCATGAATGTAACTATTTTACTTTGGTGTGTTTGTCTATATAGATTTGCATGAGCAATAAAGTGAGGGAAAAATGTAAGTATAAAAAGTGCATAACTTGCATTTTACCCTTCATTTTACACTACTTTGTGTGGGTGTCTTAATTAATCTAGTATATGATTTTGACTAATTTGACACTCCCACTATTAAATCTTAAAAATAGAATTAAACATCCACTCAAAACAATCCTTCCTCTTATAGTATCAATTCCTCTACCAAGGTCAAATCTACATGGAAAACCCTAGCTCTCTATTAGATCACTCTCAAATCCATTACATTGCATTGAATTTTTGAATCTCGATAACCTAACATCATTATAATTGTGTCTTTGTCATTTGTATTTATTTCTTACAGAATTCAAGTATTAACAAAATTGTTAGATTGGTCAACAAAACTTGACTACAAACTGAAGTTGTCTCAAAAATTCTTTCGTGTCATAACAAGTCTGAATGGTGTTCATCAACACCACCAAGTCTTCTAGTAAAGATGATAGACATAAGCAGAAGTTAGAACTATTTTTGCATGTACAGCCACATGAATAAATCCACACAAAAAAAATTACTCTGCATGCATGAAGAACACGTCACTTCTACATTGTAAGATTGACCTACGTTCATTCATAACCTCAGAATTCACAGGACACAATCATCTCAAATAATTTGTCTTAGATCTAATATCAAATTCCAGTAACAATCATCAGTCACAGTCAGAATTTATTTTAATTATTTTATCTCCGTTCCTCTTTCATCTCAATGATCTAAAAAATAATTTAATCATCACTACTTTATTACATTTATTCCCTTATATAATTACTAAAGTAACAGAGAAGGTGACTGCTTCTTACGTGAGGTTCTGTTAGTTTGCTTCACAGACGGGGACATAAACATGTTCTGAGAAACTTGTGCGTGAACAATGGACATATAATTATATTCCAAAGCACTTTTTTCATGCCCGATTTGCCTTGTCAAATTGTGCACCTGATTCTTCCCGTTTCATCACGACACACGGAATCTTTTTTAGGTTTAAGAAAATGGCGTATCCTGCTCAGAGCAAAATAAAGGTACCTATGTTTAATAAGGATCTGACTTATCAAACAAGATTGCCTTGTACACGGTGAAAATTATCGTCCTTTTACAAACACATACATCGTTTCCTGCTCTTCTACACAGTTAAAAATGTATACAATATTGTCCACTTGTGAGAGCTCTTTTCAAGACGATAACTATGCCAGCAATTGATGAAAGCTGTCCCTGTGTTACTAGTTTTTTATTTGGTTGTTATTGCATGCCTTAGATATCAAGTATTAAAAGAAGATTTTTGTGTACTGAAGAATCCGAGGCGGCTTGCATGGCAGTAAAAGCGAGAAGATTGGTGGTCCCTTAGAAGTTTCTTTATTTCAAGGATGTGGGAGCCAAGTTTTGCTTTTTTATTTCTGAGGAAAAGAGAAAGATTGCTTGTGAGATGTCAAATATTCTACAGCACTTAACCTGCTAAGACTCCCACAAATAATGTGCTTTGCACCACCTTTATTCTCAACGTCCCTTGGAATAATTGGTCTTTACAAAGAATGAATTTTTAATTATTCTTGGCATGTCCTAAGCAAGCATAAACTTTATGTCCATGTTTGATTACAATTCAAGAAGGTTGTGGAGTGGTTATTGTGTCGTTGAGCTTTGTGATAAATGAATGCAATTTATTTATGTTTAGGGAAATTTAATAAATAAATCATGGACAAATCAATATAGTGAAGTAAATGTGCATCATTTAAGGGTGTTCTGATTTTAATTGGATGTTTTTAATTGATTCATTATTATATTAGAAATTTGATAAGTTGATGATTGGATGTGAATAAATATATTTTGTTTGATAATTTAAATCTTTTTTGCATTTTGTAAAAGAGATCGACGTGTGTAGAATCAATTATGTGATATGCATATATATGATCAATCTCTATGGATGTTTTATCTCTAATAATTTTCAAGCTTACAATTTGTTCATCTTGGTTTATGTAACTTGTATAGAAATATGGTTTTATGGATTTGAGGGTTTTCTAGGAAAAGATTATTCTCCTTCTTTATCAAACCCCTAGAATGTTAATTTAACGACTTTGAACAAAAATAAAAGATATTAGGCAATCATGCAATTTATCGTCGAATGCTAATGCAATGTTGATGCCATGGTCAATAATACCTTGATGCCCTTGGATGTGTGCAAGAGATGGTCTTTCTAATGCACTCTAGGTTCTAGGTGTTCAGTAGAATTAGGATTAGTTATTAAATATAACTTTGAAGGTGGCAAGTGAAATATTTCACACTTTGATTGAACATACAATGACTAGTTGGAAAGGTTTGGCCAATCCCAAATTTGAATTTGAAACTTTAAAAAATTGGGTTTCATTTGCATGAATCATGTAATTAACCTAGGGTTAATCTCACAAGTTGTGGATTTAAATCTAGGAGGGAAGGAGAAAATATGATGACCATGACTAGTCTAGTCAATTCTATGATTTATGGAAATGAACCTAGGGAAGAAAAGGGAAAATTTTAGGATTAGGACCAATCCATAGGAATGAATGTAGATAAGATTTAGTAAGGCTTAGGATGATGTGTTGTCTCTAAGAAAAAATTATGTCACTTGTACATTTGTCATTATATAAAAGAAAATTAGCTCACAATGAATCCAAAACAAAGGGAAAAGTTAAGGTATGCACTTCTACTATCAAGATGCATGCATCAAAGTAAAATCAAGTAACCAACATAAAAGAGAATACACAAGTACTCATACAAAGGATATAGACGTGGATACAAATATTTTTTCTATTGAATGCACACAAGATAACTGAGAGGGGGGTGAATCAGTTGTACATTTAAACATCAAACCCTCATTAACATTCATATCTGCATTAATCCTTAAACCCTTAACAACCATTAAACCCTTATCATGCATCAACAAAACATAAACATGAGAAATAGTAATGCAAACACACCCAAACACATGAGAACACCATATTTATCTAGAAAACTCAAGAAGGGAAAAACCATGGTGAGGATTAGCTCACAATATAAAGTAATTGCAACACTGAATACAATAAGCTCGCTACCCAAAATAAAGAAGGGCTCATACCAATGACTCATTTCCAAAATAGAAAGAAGAAGAAAGAAGATTGTTACAATGGGAAATCCATCTTAGAGCAACATAAAGGTTCCACCACTGCACCACTAGTACATACACACTCTCTATAAATAATGTAGACACCTTCTGCTCACTGCTTCCGGTAGTCTTAGTCGTTAAAGCTCACATTGCATTTTGCACTTTCACACTTCACACCATAATTTGTATCACACACACATCATGCATTCATCCTCCATCAACTAAACACATATATATACCAATCACAACCTTCAAAATAATTTACAAAGTCAACTATGCACTTCAAATATGCAAATTCAAATTAGGTCAGAACCAAAACATTCCCATAGTGGAGAGGAATGAAAGAAAACCACGTCACACCTTAACTCAAACCTAAATCCATACATATATGTCATGTCATGCTTCCACAAACATTGAAGCATATCCACAATTAGTGTAAACGCCCAAGGTTGGTCGAACTTGTGTAAACACCATTGACAATTTAAGTACACACTTCCTTTTATCAAAGATGAATCGTAGACCACACACAACACTTAAACACAATCTATAATATTCCATCAACACCTTGAAATCCAACAAATCCCTTCACAACAACTTTCACCTAAAGAACACATTCATCATGTACACCCAGCTAACCTTTCACATATTATAACACATGAATCCAACCTTGTGAAGAATCAAACTTCAAATAAATTATATTGAAGATAGATATGAGAAATGTAAGCACACCCTCAGATCTACAAGACCAAAAACCACACCGCGAAGAAATGCAGAGCAAAACCATTTCTCCCAGACAACACTGCTTTCATAGTTCACACACTGGTGAACATAACTTTCTCTGCACAACGATCTAAGATAAGAAACTTTATATATAACACCTCTTAACACCTCTGAGCAATATATATCTGAACAACATAAGTAGATTTTCAATACAAAAGAAATGCAAACCAAAATTTAGAACACTACTCTGCTACATTGAACACTCTTTACCACACTGCTTCCTCTTTTATTCAAATTTTCTCAAAAGCACTTGGAAACCAAGCACCACAAACATCATCTCATCATCTACAAAAATCATCACCACCAAACTAATTGCAATACAACAACTCAACCACACACATGCTTATCAAGGCAACACAGCTAGAGGTTGACACCAGTGAGACTACTAATGACAACATAATGCAACAAATCAAAGCAACTCTAAGGTTTACCTCAATGCAACAATGTAGATCTGTTGACATCAATGACAATACAAACTGCACAAACTTCCAATAGTTTCAGCATACATTCTCTTGTATCAACATCAAGTGCTTTCCCTAAAAAATTGAAACCAAAAAGAAAATTTTCTATAATTAACATCATTTAAGCATTCTAAGATTAAGCATAAAATAACTATAATCTATCTACAAATAGAAAATTAAAATAAGATGCTACTTGAGAGCATCTATAGTGTACCACTAACCTAGGAAAATAACATAATAAAACTCCACATCAACAAAAGTAGGTTATGTCAATGCGAAAATACCGGCATGGGCCAAATTAGGCTTGATCCATGAAGAATCGAAGCATAATAGAGTCACCAATACTCGAATCTCAACAAGATCAATCAGGGTAAGTGCACAAAGTTGAGTCCACGAAATGTGGAAGTTTTTGCCTTAACCAAAAAATTGAAATCAGCATTGGGGAAACGGGATCCCATTATGGTTTGGGATCCCGAGCCTGAGACGGAATGGGATCCCGCTTTTTAAAAATTGAGATCCCATTTCCCATCGAATTCTAAACCGATGGAAAAGGCACGGGATCCCAATTCTCACGAAACGGGATCTTGATTACTAAAAAATGGGATCCCGATTTCTATAAATCGGGATCCCGTTTTGTAGAAATTGGGATCCCGTTTTGTATTGCTATTTATTTTTAAAAAAAAATAGATTTCACTGCACAGCGGATGGGACCCCGAGTATTTGTGACAGCGACCCCCACAATCAGCTATAGGTACCCCCCTACATGCCATTTTTTTGCATTTTTTATTTTGAATTGAAATTTTGAAGAAAATAAGTGAATTTAGCATTTTTTAATTTATTTCACGTTTTAAGTATTTTTAAACTGTTATAGTAGAAATGAATAATTGTAAAAATAGACGAAAAAATGCAATGAAACCTGAAGGTTTTTTAATAAAAATGAAAAAATGAACCTTGAATTGTGTTTTAGAAACAAAATTTAACTTTTGAAACCTAAATTGTTTGATTAAACCAAAAAAATTGAATTTGAAAACCCTAATTGAAACAAAGCAAAAAAAATTGCATTTCAAAACCCTAGAAATCAAATGAAATAAAAAATTGCATTTAGAAACCCTAATCAAGCTTTTTGAAACCCTGAATTCAAATCAAGCGAAAAAAATTGAATTTGAAACCCTAGTTTGAATTGAAACGAAAAAATTGCATTAAAACCCTAATTGTTTAAAATTGAAACCCTAAATTGAATTGGAACAAAGAAATTGTTAAAACCCTAAATTGGAATCAAACAAATCATTTTGATTTTGAAAACTAGGTAATTTTGAGCTCAAAAAAATTCATTTGCATTGCTTAAATGTTTTAAATTTTATTTGCTTTGTATGGAAAAAATGATATATATTAAACTTTAGTTTCAATGTTAAATTATAATTAGATTAGAAATCAATATGTTAAAGAATAGTTAAAATTCATAAAGTTTATCTTGATGTTTGTTTGCAAATTTAGTTAGCAAATTAAGTAAATCTAAAAGCAGCATGTCGATTCCAATTGACACTACACAAGTCTAAATTATGCCAAGGAGCCACCCAAACTTCACCTAAAGTTTGCCTAAAATCCTAGACCCTAAGCTGTAAAATCTAAACCCTCAACACTAAAGCATTTGAAATTTATGAACCCTAGACCCTAATCTTTCATTGGACATACCTAAAATTATGTAGGTTCAATGTCAAGAATGGGTCTATTTGGTAGATTTATGAAAACTATTTTGAATATCTAGAATGCCATAAAAGTATAATTATAGCAATTCCAATTGGAAACACTTGGGTACATATATCATATGAAATTTAAATCTAGTAAGGTGTCTATTATATAGGAGAGTTGATAATACATGGAAAGAGGTTTGTATGGGAATATATGTATTAAGAAACACATACCATGACCTCTATAGGATTTTAAGATGTGATCCTAGATAATAATCCACCCATCCTCAATCATAATGGATTCTTTAGCAATTAAGAGAGATTCAATAACCATAAAATTACCTATATTTTGATACTATATAGATTTATGTGGAAGGATAGAAATGCATCAATAAGGAGACCAAGATGGAACCATTTAACACCTACAAGTTACACCTATTACATGGGAAAGGGAGGAGGTACATGATGATAGTTTGGAGGAACTACATGCTATTATTACAATTTAGAGATAGTAGGATGATTCATATAAAAGAAATATAATTAAATATTTATATTATTTAATATATTATATTTAATATAATATATTAAATAATATAAATATTTAATATCATAAAATATAATATAAGATTACAATTAAGGATAGGTAATGTTACAATTTACTTGGGGTTTTAATGAGGATTAGGCTTAAGATTCAATTAGGTTTGTAGTAAATTAGTTAGGTTACAATTAGGAATATATAATAAATATTAATATAATTATAATACAAATATAAATTAATTTAAATATAATATAATATAGGAATACATTTAAGATTAGGTAAGGTTATAATTTAATTAAGTTTCAATTAGGTTTGCAATTCAATTAGGATATGGTTAGGGGTGGGGATCATTTAGCATTCTATTATTGGTAGAGTATGGGTTACATTTAAGATTATTGTTATTTTTGTGATATGTATAGATTGATTCATTTTTAACATGATACTTTTTATTAGAGGGTAAACACTATTGACCCGGAGCTAGATGGAACCAATGAGGCTATGAGTATGACTAAATTTGGACCTCACTAGACATCTAGATCCTTAAGCCATCCCTATCACCTTAAATCATAAAATCGATTTCTTAAGGGGTCCCAATATGACAAATTTCTTAAAGGGGATCAAGAAGTTCTTAAATTTGGTGAAGTTTCCCCAAGGCAACCAAATTTAACAATAATAAGATCGTGCAAGATTATAATATGAATGAGATTTCATGATCTAGGTTGGTCAGTTGAAACAAGATTAGATCTCAATCAACTATTCCACAAGAAAATGTTCTTCACTAACTTGCAAGTTCATTAAATATTCCAAGGGGCACCAAAACTTTACCCTAAGTTTTGTAAATCCTAAACCCTGAACTCTAAAATCTAAACCCTAAACACTAAACCATTCATTTTGTCCTTAAAGGCTCTTAATGAAATTTGGTTGCATTGGGAAACTTCACCAAATTTTTGAGCCATGTCATTTTCTCCTAGGACCTCACTAGACATAAATCCCCTTAAGCCATCATGTCACCCTAAATCGTAATTCAATTTTCTTAAGGGGATCAAAGAAGTTCTTAAAATTTGGTGATCAAAGTTGCCATCATGATCTAGGTTGGTCAGTTGAAACAAGAGTAGATCTCAATCAACTATTCCACAAGAAAATGTTCTTCACTAACTTGCAAGTTCATTAAATATTCCAAATTCTAAACCCTAAACACTAAACCATTCATTTTGTCCTACCCAGGATCTTAAAGTTAAATTTGGTTGTCTTAGGAAAATCCATTAAATTTCATTCCCTTATGCCATGTAATTTTTTTGTAGGATCTTACTACATATATCCCTTTAAGTTATCCTATTACCCTAAACCCTAAAATCTAAAGTCTAAACCGTAAACCCTAAAGCCATCATTTTTTCTTAGGCTCTAAATGAAATTTGGTTGCCTTAGAGCAGCTCCACCCAATTTTCATTGCCTTATCTCATGTAATTTTTCCTAGGATCTTACATATCCCTTAGAGTTATCCTAAATCCCTAAAACCTAAAATCTAAAGTCTAAACCGTAAACCCTAAAGCCATCATTTTTCTTAGGCTCTTAATGAAATTTGGTTATCTTAGGCAACTCCACCAAATTTCATTACCTTATGCCATGTAATTGTTCCTAGGATCTTGCATCATGTAGATCCCTTAAGCTATCTTATTACCTTAAACCCTAAACTCCTAAAATCCTAAACCCTAAACCCATTAAAGCCATCATTTTTTTTTTTCTTTAAAAGGCTCTTAATGGAATTTGGTTTCCTTGGGTAACTTCACCAAATTTTATTCACTTGAGCTCATGCCATTTTCTCCCTAGGACCTCACTGAGCATAGAAATCCCCTTAAGCCATCCTGTCACCCTAAATGCGTAATTCGATTTTATTAAAGGAGTTCAATATGACATTTCTTAAGGGGATCAAAGAGTTCTTAAAATTTGGTGATCAAAGTTGCTAGGGCCAACCAAATTTAACAATAATAAGATCTGCAAGATTGTACAGTATCAATGGTTAATTGTATTTTCATTCAAGTAACATGTACGTAGACATATAAATGGGGAAGCACATATAATTTTATCATTTGTATTCAATTGTTTTAAGGCCATTTATATTGAAGATATTTTAAAGGTATTTCCTAAACATGTATCTCTTGCATCTTGAAATTACAATCTAATGCGAGTTCACTCATATCTTAAAGTCCACATGGATCCGACAATAATATGCAATCCACCTCCGCCATCCATCTCCAACACCTTCACCTCCACCTCCCCCCACTCCACCTCGTAACCCCCACCTCCACCACCTGAAATTAATGAACAGGCTCATTTGCAAGCACAAATCAATGCTTCTGCTAGAACCATCCAAGATCAAATCAACATTATTCAAAATGAAGAATGTGTCGCACCTCCTGTGAGGATGTTTGCATCTAGGATGAAAACCCTTGTTGATGTTGTCAGGGCTATGGATGGGATCGTAGATGAGCATCAACAATGGTTAGAGGAGAGGAGAACTCCTAATTTTGAAAAGGAAAACACAAAGAAATGAAGATCTATGCAGTAGAGAGCCATAGTTTATAGAAATTAAAGAACAATGATCTTAAATGAGATTTGAATTTATAAATCAAGTGAAACGATGGATATTTTGTGTGATGAATTTATAAATTGGTTCCAAATGGATATTTTTAGTGACACATTGAATTTATGATTTTGGTTCTAGATGGATATTTTTAGTGACATGGATTTTTGCGAATTTGGTGGAATTGTTATGAACTTATAATGAATAGTATATAATGAGTATATATTTTATGACTATCACTAGATCCTTGATTTCCTCACCTTCAAAGAAATTGTAATATATATGTGTGTGTGTTAGACATAGAGTGAGATTTTGTGAATGTTTCAAGTTTATTGTTATTTAGTATGTATGTGCATGTATTAAAAGTTGCATATATGGTTCTTGGGAATTTTGAAATTTGTATGTATGTACATAGTTTTAGTTTAGTGATTTATGCATGCAAATTAGCCATCATAATTTTTATTTTAAATGTACATGTACATACATTTTAATTTTGAATTTGTATGGACATGCTCTTGAGTTGAACAATCAATGTATATATATGTGCATTTCAATTTAAATATATGATCTTAATATATGTTGCTCATCCTATTTCAATTAAATAAATGATCTTAATATGTATGCACATGGACTATTTTGTATGATTTAATCGAGGTGCAGATTTATATCGACATATCATGGATGATTTTTAACATTGATGATATCATCAATCCACCACCTCAACCACAGCCAGATCTGCCTCCCTCCCCCCCTCCACCTCCACCTCCACCTCCCCCTCCGCCTCCCCCTCCCCCTCCACCTCCACCTAATATGCCACATCTAGCACCTATCGCATCTAATGAGGCTCTCTTAAGAGCACAAATAAATGATCAAGTTCCATCCTTAGAAAATCAAATCAATGCTTTGCAGAGTCAAGCATTGATTCCTCCACATGTGAGACGTTTTGCATCTGCAATGCAAAACATTGTTGATTCCATCAGGATGATCGATTCTAATCTTGATAGGCATCGACAAGACATAGAACAAATGAGACAATTTTATTCTGATGGTCTCTCTTACAAACAAATATTAGACCTTAAAATAATGAAATCCCATCTAGCCCCCTACTTTCTTGACCCCGTTACTCGACAACCCATTCCACCCAACAAATCTAGAATATCCATGAGGTGGTGCATACATCCGCAGATGAGTGCACATTTTTGGGATTGATGGTATATGGTTTTGATAGTCCCCCACATGCTAATTGGGGTGCCCATTGTATTTTTAGAAAACTATATGTAGAGTTTTTGGGGGCAAAAGCCCAATTATTTGATTTTAGATCATTTCCGAGTGTTGGTGGCGGCATGCCACAATGAGATAGGGGGAGGCAAGGGTTGATCCTCGATGCCCATGCATCGCCCAGCCTTGTTGTTGCTCTTAGTCCTCCATTCCACCGCACCTATACATCATCAAGCTCTGGTATCAACATTAGGTTCCCTTAGTACACTCGCAGGAGACCTTGATCAGCACGCTTCTGCGATAGCGAGTGGGGAGCATAGAGACGATGATGATGATGGAGGAGTTTTTTATGGAGCTTGTCCGAGTACCACTCCAGGAGTGTCGAGGCCCGTCCCCCATATATGTACTAGTTGTCATCAAGTATGCTATGGACTTGATCATGCCACACCTAGTTTAGGTGGACGGGGAGATTCTGGTGGTTCATCTGGTTGCATCAGTTCATTTGTAGAGTTTCTTACAGCAAACCATCACCCTGAGGACACTACAACACAAGTATAAATATGCATCTATGTACATTCATTTTATAAGAATTTTTATGGTTGTATATATCAAAGAAAAGTTTGCAATACATTTTAACAATCAGAATTGTTTGGTGTCACGAGATGACACCTAACAATGCAAGGGGAAATCATCACTTCCGCGAGGTACATACATGACACGGTCATGCTTGGCAACCCTTATAGGGTATTTTGATTTCAATTTTAAAATTATATATGAAATCATAAATTATTTAACTTGAGTTTTAAATGTATAATTGAATCCACATATATGTTTCAAATATTCATGTTGGTTTAAGAGTGAAGGTCAATGCGTACGTCAATTCCTCACGAGAGTTGTCAAAGCCTCCCTCACTCATGAGCATCATAGATCAGGGGCAGGTACATTCATATTGTAAATTTGTTCAAAGTTTACATTAGTATAGTTACAATTTTATGAGTTTTGAATTCACTAGATATATGAAACGCATGCATGCACACTTGTAAATATTATAAGCGTTAAATGTCTATGTACATGTATGTCTAGGTTGATACCACAATAAGAATGGGAATTGGGCAAACATTTGATGTTGCAGTTACTCGTGAGGCCACTGATTTCCAAGTTGTTTACAAAACTTTCTACACAAAATGTGCAAACTTGAATATATATGTATATATTAACCTAATTAAATTGTACATGCTTTAATTTTGATCTTGTAGAACTTTGTTAGTGCAACTTTAAGCCCTAACCCAGACATAGTTACACCACTAGGAGGACATGTAGAGCAGGTTTCAGATCAAATGGTAATTTAATTTTTTTATTATATTTAAAGTGATTATAAATTTTAAATTGAATATATACATAATATGATATTTTTCACATATTCTTTTTATTTTTATAGCATGAGACACATCTTGTAGTTGAGCATGTACAGACGGGTCCTAGAGAAGAGCCTAGTGTACAACCTCAGAATACGGTACAATTAAAATATTAAATAAATTATAAATTAAATTGAATTAAAAAAATTTAATTGTAGAGTTGTACATCTAATTTCGAATTTCTTTGTCTTGTTTATGTAGATTGATTTAGAGAATTTAGAGGTTTCTTCAGGCGCACCAGAGCATCCAGATGTAGATATGATGGTAATTTAATTTTATGATGGATTATAAATTAAATTTTCATTAAATCATTTTTTTATTTATCTTACATCTAATTTCATCTTTCTCTTATGTACAGAGTGTTTCAGGTCATCCACATAGTCCGCATGGTGTGAAGAGGTCTCTTGATTATAGAGACAATACATGACCTAGAAACATGTGATTTTATATGTTATATTTGCTTATTTGCATGGACTATATTTCTTGTTTATCATGTACTCTGAATTTATTTCGTAATAAGCAATATATTTGTTTTCATGCATAATATATTTACATAGATTATGGACTTTATTATTGTTTGAAATTTTTAATTTACACATGTACATTTATGCATTTATGTTTATAATTAAGACATTAATATAGAAATTAATGTGAAATTTAGTGATCTCATACATGGGTTAATATGGACATTTTAATATTTACAATAATGGAGTCAATAAACTTCATAATTTACAAACAAAAGCAATCTATTTATATACCAAAAATTTAGGGTCTAAACCTAAATTGCGTTAAAATATGGGTCAAGTGGACATGGATCTTGTGCTTAAAATGTGTAGATGCACTTCCAAAATCTACATAAGTTATTATTTTAATATTATTTGGAAATAATCATGTGAATGTAAAGTCATTGGATTACTGCATATTTAGATTAATATCAAGTTGGTAATGAAAGTCTTTAACATGTCAAATTTAACTATAGGAAAAATTGAGAACATTTCAAAAAGGCAAAAACAGTTATAAAATCAAAATAATCTTCAACTATAATAATGATTGCTCAAAATACACATGAATTAACACTATACATGAATAGTAGAAATCTTCCAACATAAAAAATCTTCAATATTTTTTTAAAAATTAAGAACATTTCAAAAAGGAAAAATCACTAATATTCTATTTTATTCAAAATTAACATATATATGTAAATAAATATTAAAATTTTAAGGCTTTACTAAAGGTTTTATTGTACAAAAATATAGCAACTTAGGATTAAGGTTAGGATTATAGGATAAAGCTTTGGGTAAAGGTTAGGATTAGGACACAACTAGAGTTAGGGTTAGGTTTCAATTAGGGTTAGATACAACAAGGCTTAGGGATATGATTAATTTTAGGACAGGGTAGGGGTTCAATAAGGGTTGGGTTCTAATAACGGTTAGGGTTAGGGTTCAATTAGTATTACAGTTAGAATCAGGGTTCAATTCTAGCTCTAATTAAAATTCTAATCCTAACCATAACAATACCATAGAAGATTAGAGAATAAAAGCATTAATAAATACTATAAATAATAGTTCATCTAACACTAATTTATAAGTTGTCAAAACAAATAATGAAGAGCATCTTAAAGAGTGTCTAAAGGGGTCATAATAGAGCACGTTTAAGGGGATGTCTTAAGAGTTAATACAAAGGGAGTCATGTAGGCGTGTTAGTGGGGGATGTCTTAAGGGGTCTTACTTGGGATGTCTAAAGAGGGGTCATATTAGAACATGTTAATTAAGGGGGATATCTAAAAGGGTCATAATAGAGCGTCTTAAGGGGTTATAATAATAGTGTCTTAAGGGGATGTCTAAAGGGGTCATAATAGAACATGTTAGTAAAGGGGGATGTCTTAAGAGTCTTAAGGGGATGTCTAAAGGTCATAATAGAACATGTTAATTAGGGGATGTCTAAAGGGGTCATAATAGAACGCCTTAAGGGGATGTCTTAAGGGGTTATAATATGTCTTAAGGGGATGTCTACAGGGGTCATAATAGAACGTGATAATTAAGGGGATGTCTTAAGGGGTCTTAAGGGGATGTCTAAAGAGGTCATAATAGAACATGTTAAATAAGGGGATGTCTAAAAGGGTCATAATAGAACGTCTTAAGGGGATGTCTTAAGGGGTTATAAATATATCTTAAAGAGAGGATACAAAGGGTCATAATAGAACGTGTTAATTAAGGGGATGTCTTAAGGGGTCTTAAGGGGATGTCTAAAGGGGTCATAATAGAACATGTTAATTAAGGGGATGTCTAAAAGGGTCATAATAGAGCGTCTTAAGGGGATGTCTTAAGGGGTCATAATACGCCTAAATATATAGAATATTGATTTGATACATAGAAGTACATAGAGTATGTTTAATTTTGTAAGTATGTATGTACATATATGTCATCTCAAAACAATGTTTACAAAATTTGGATATGCCATCTCAAGAACATCTCAAACTCGTGGCTAGAATGAAGTAGGTCTTCACACCACCTGATATCAAAAATGTACAAGCAATATCAATGAAATCATCAAAACATACATATTTTAATTTATATAAAACTATCTATATGTATAGAACTCAAGTACCTACATTTAAAAGTATTCCACACATGTTTGTAGGTTGAATCCAGGCATCCTCTCCTTTTTGTTTCAAAGTTTGAGATCAATGCAATGATGGCTTTAGGATACAAAAAATTACAATAAATCAATTTTAACTATTAATGTCCAAGAAATATCAATATGTAATCAAAACATGTATTTAAATATAATTTAACTGATAATTACCTATTTTTACCAAGTATTCCATGTTGTCTAGGTTGAATTTGCATGGACTAGATCCTTTTTGTGATTATGCCTTAAGGATATATAAAAGAACAATTTAAATCAATTTCAACTAATAATACACTTGACCAATGTTGAAACATGTATTTAATGTATTTAAAAGGACAAAATAAAACTAAAACTATACTTGTATTTACTTAATCCATTGTACCATCTACATCCTCTCTTTTTTGCAATGCATCTATGATTGCCTCATGCTCTTCCATAGAAATTGACCATAGCAATTTTTTTGAAGGTCTTCCACGATACCACTCTAGTTTTATATTTGTTGCCACCACCAAATGTGAATAATGTATAATCTTTTTATATGTTTCATAGTCTTCGAATGCAGGTAGACCATTCTTTCTTCTCAAGTATTTTCGTAGCCAAGTGCTAACAACCACCACCAATCCTATTGGAAAACATGTTCAAAAACCACCATCAAATAACTTCTCAAAATTTACTTAAGGGGATCAAAGACTTGTTCTAAAAAATTGCTTAAGGGGATCTAAAACTTGTTATCAAAATTTTCTTAAGGAGGTGTCTTAAGGGGATCACCGTACCTATTGGATAATGAAATCCATCATCATCTTCTTGAGGTGTTAACAAATTATGTTTAGTTTCCACACAACAAGCCAACCAATATTCTATTTGCTCTTCATTCCCCTCAGGTGCAATAACTACATACACATGTCCTGCCAACAACATTCGATTTAATAACTTGTGCATATCCATATAACTAATT
>VDFB02000017.1:324930690-324945094 GCA_007258455.2 Sequoia sempervirens
ATAATCGGGATCTCGTTCACCGACATTGAATGTTGGAGTCGTTGTAAAGGTAACGGGATCCTGTTTATGAAATGGGATCCCGTTCCATTTACAAGGTCAGAATACTGTCAGATGGGAATGGGATCCCGATTATAGTATGGGATCCCGTTTATTAATAAACGAGATCCCGTTTTATAATCGGGATCCGCTTTTTTTAAAATTTGAATTTTGTTTTGCATCGTGGGCAGGTTTTTTCCAAGGTTTTTGGTTCGGGAAAAGCATTGGAAGTCCGAACCTAGCCTTCAACTTGGTTTGACCTGCAAGTTGAAGGCCCTAACAATGTCAAAGAAAAATATTGACTTTGGACATATGGCTGATGACCTTTTTGCAAAAATTTAAGTGGAAACCCATTTTAGATGAAACAATCTTGATTCTAAATATGTAATTTGTTTTACCAATTAAATTGTTTTCCTATTTTCAATTAATTTCTAATAAAAATTGGTCCATAAACTTTAAATATGGAGTTTTTTACTATTTTAATAACTTTTTAAGTCAACATAACATTTTGACAAGCGGATTGCACAAGAGCAAAATTTAGACAATTTTTTGTAATACCCATGGTTACCATTATAAAAGTGTAAAGTAAAGTTAAGCTTGAATAATTTTTTAAAGTTAATTGATTACACAAGTGCTATAAAGTTTTCAAGGCAGTGTTACATAAACATATTAAATAAACTCAACACATTATCACAATTCAAGTACAAAACTAATGTCATGAATGTTCAGTTTACATAACTTAATATAATCAAATATCCATACGAGCGGATTACAAAATGAGAGATTTCAACAAATCTCAATACAACAATAAGATGGCACAATAGGTACTCCTTATATAAGAGGTGAGTTTCACAAAATAGAAAGTGATCACCACACAGCGATGTCCATATCCTCCCGAACATACTTCATCCAGTCCGCGATCAAGGAAATTAGCGGACCATCTACAAACATAGGATCATACACCAAGAATATCCAAAGGAAGATGAAACCGGGTTTTCCTCGACCCGTGTTAGAAGGTCCACTCCCTCGCTGCTGGAGATAATTAGCGGGTCCACAGGCAAAAGGCAAGACTTTATGTTTACGTGGTTTTCAGATTCACATGACATTATGATTACAAATTCAAAAGCAGGATCCTGGTTAAGTAACAAATCCCGCCTAATGATACTGAACACAAAACACCGTGTGGTATAGACTAAGAGTGTCATCACACTATCAGGATAGGTTACCCTGGTGAATCTTCCTAGACTACCGGCCCTCACCAAGAGTTACCTTGGTAGCCTCTACCGATTCCTGGCCCCTATGCAGACTAATGTGGAGTTGACACATCTTTCAAGAAGACAAGATGGCGACTTGCCATTCTAGGCCTTCTCAGCCTTTTCTCAACCTAAACAAGTGTTAAGAAAGAAGGCGAGGAAAACATTATCTGATTTAGTATTTACAACTACCCATCCCCTAATACATTAGTTAGGTTTTCACTGAATTGTCACACCTACAATAGGTTACCCAGACAATCACTTTAGGATTTTGGCCCCTACCACAAGCCACTCTCTCTATAACATGACTCAACATAAGATGTACTAGGGGTAGACACCAAATGTAAAATTCAACCCTCAAAGGTTTATTTCCTTCACTAAAGTCAAACCAAAATTTATATGACATTATTTTTGTCAATCAACAAATGGTGTAAAGCTATACCCCATGTGCAAATAAACACCATACTTGAGCAACATAAATAAAATGAAATATTCATAACAATATGATTTTCACCTAGTTTGTAAAGAAATGAGAGCATATATCTACAACATTTCATTATATATACATCAAATAATTACTATTTACCAAACCTCTAGAATTATAAATTCATGTAATATACAATCTACTAGATTAAATATATTCCTAATATTTTAAAAGGATAAAAAAAAACATTTATTAACATTGTAAGACGAGGTCAATATAAAACCTTTATATTATAACAAATTCCATCACTTTTAAACAAAAACAATTACAACTCACTTAAATTATAGATTTATAAATAATAGTGGAATATTTATATATATATATATATATACAATCTATCCATCAGTACATATATATAATAATCATATACATAAGCTTAATCAAACTCTTATTATTCTACTCGTATATATATCAAATAACTAACAGTTATAAATTCATGTTTTTCGAGTAAAGTTATTTTTCCACCTATAATACATGCAGAGAATTCGTTCAAAGGACAAAAGTTTTAGTTCTCTTTCACTAATGAAGAATTAAATAATAAGCCATGCAGTCAAGTACTTAAATCAATTTTCTTCAAATAAGTGTATTTATTAAAAACAACGACACCCTTTGACTACTGTGCTAACTATGTTACTCAACTGACAATTAAGTTGATTCGTCAATGAAATAACTGCCTTCTACAACTCATGCACAAAAGAATACGCATCATCATGAAAAAAGACAGTTTGCAGGTGTATATGTTTTATCTAAGTAAAGTAAACTTCACGCCCTACACGATTAACTCAACATAGATTGTTTCAGAGGTTGGTTTAAGTAAAACATGTATGATCTACTCCTTTGAACGCATGCTTTATATAGCCCAAATAAAGATGTAGATCAATCAAGTGTTGCTTAATCCCTAAGGCCACGCATTACATTTACGGGTTTCCATGCAATAGATAAAGTCTCTAACAACAGTAGCTATATCCATTGTTTATATTTTGGCACAGAGAAGATTAGGAGGGTGCGGAATTTAACACAGGAATCACTAGTAAAGTCAGGTACAGAAGGATCAACTTGGACGCATGCAGTTAATAACCAAAGAGCCTAAAGTTAAAAGATATCGGATAAGAAGCATCTTAGGGTTGCACAGAAATGTTTCTTCTGACAAATTTTCTCTAATTACTAATTGTGGTCGCGTCTATTCTTTAGCAGGGTTGTTATATTAATAATTATTAATGATTTGAAAAGATAACAATAGAAAGAAAGAGGTTAATAGTTCCTTCCACCTTCTCGACAAGAATAGAGAATCATCGCCATTACTGTGAGGTAAACCGTTAAGAAGCAAATATATTAATTTTATTGTTACAAGGAGACAGGTGAAAGCTGTACGTAGAGCATACAAACGGGTTACAACAGGATTGTAAAATGGTGATCTATAGGTTTAAGATTATGGATATACCAATACCCAAGATTATTCTAAAGTTTGAGACATAATCTATAGAGACAGACCTTTACAATTCATAGTATTTTCTCATATTCAAAAGGCATCATTTACAAAGAAACAAAGTAAGGGCATATGATAAAGGTTCAAACAACTGGTGATTACAGTTGATATTTATATATATAAATTTACTTATGGCGCAGATTTGGGAATAAGGGTGTACAAACAAAGATAAATACTTTCCAGATCATTTCCCAAATAACCGAAAGAACTCACAATCTTAAGATTTCAATCTCCTAAAAGCAGCGCCATTACAGAGAGACCATGATTATTGTGTTGGAGATAAAGAAGAAATAAAAGAGACGACAGTTATGAATTTAGAGTTTCAACCCTTCCCCAAATTGTGTTGTTTAAATTTTCAAGATATCAGACTTTTAATTGTTCCTAGATTTCATTCTTCATTCTAGATCAGACATTTTGATTTTCAATGGATATTCAGAAGTCACTAAAAACACTGTTTCTAGTTCTAAGATTATTTGCTAAATTCTATTTCCTTGAGTACTTTGCATCTTAATTTTTACTATATTTCAATCACACTAGATTACTTAATTCTAACATTTTCTCTGTTTTATTTGCAGGTAACATAAACCATTCCTTTTTCCACATAGTTTTATTGAAAGAATTTTTTTACAGGAACTTAAAAATAAGAGATGAAAACCTGGTAAACTTTGAAAATCGGGCTGAAACAAGTTCTAAAACTTCTGCTGATTCCCAAATAGCCACCAGAATTCGATTGAAGAAATCAAATGCCACCTATCCCAGATGAGATGCTTGAAAAATAATCCAGAAATAGCTACCTCCCTTCAATTTTAAAATGCTACTACTATGTAAAACCAGAGAAGAATGCCTCTTGAAATATTGTCATCCTCCTCTTTTTCAAGAAATCTCCTTTGTAAATTATGCATGTATCCCTGAACTAATTCATTCACTGAGCTGGAAATATTATCAAAGTTGAAATCCAGAAGCAGCTTTTGTATTCCAAAACCCACGATCTCTGTAAAAAGCCCCCAAATTCCCCAAAGCCTGCCGACTTTCTACAGAAATTTCCAAAACCTAAGATAACCAATTCCCGTACTTCCCCAATGCAATAAGTTTTTCCTAATATGGTTGACCAGTTCAACATAACATTAACTCCAGATCCCCTTTTTAATTATCTTTCAGTTAGAAATTTATAACTTGAAGAAAACTTCTTCTCATATATATCTATTTCCACAAAATCCTCTTGCCTCATTAAAACAACTTATGTTTAATTAATTTTTTTTTGAAATAATCCACTTTCACCATTTAAATAAATAAATTATTTAATTCAAATTAATAAATTTAATCACAACACAAGCTTAAGTATTTAAAAATACGTTAACAGACAATTGTTAAACTAAAATATTTATACACAACACAAAACAATATAAACGAACACGACAAAATACACTGGACAACTACACAGGGTAACATAAAGATACTCTTCGAAAAAGAACGATGGTTCGAAAGGACCTGTCAATACCTCCGACAACATATTTATAATGAATTAGGGTACGCTCAGACCTGACAAGCAGGTGGAGCCGTTACCCGGTACCTGTGTCTGCAGGAAAATATCAATGTGAATAAGAATTGCAGTGTAGCAGGGTACTCACGAATGAGTAATGCTACTCTGTCTTATCCACCGACACAAACGAGCAAGATCAATCATATAAAATCATAACAACATGATAAACATAAGCAATAGTCATAAACAATAAGCCATATCATGAATGAATCTATCACAATATCATCGAACCAACATAACCAAATAACCAGGATGTCAATGTATCATCCGCAAAATCAAAACAACATAGTATCAAAGTAATCTAAAATGTCTATCAAGCAAAATCAAACTAAACAGTATGTCGAAACTAGAGAGACACTACATCCTCCCCCCCTAGGATAAGGCTTACTCCTGGAAGCCTACAAACAAAAAATAAATAACACGTACAACCAAAATACGTCCTCTGAAGAGATAGAAGACTCGTCAGTGGGGTCCCACTGGACTCGTACCTAGTCAACGTCTTGATCCCTTAGGATCAGCTCCTGACTCTGAAGGATGTGCATGGTTCCCAAAGAATGATGCATGTCCTCCACCAGAAACCTCTCTGACTGCACTCTGGAGCTCGACCTAGCGGTTATCCACCGCAGTAAACACCCTATGTGATCTGCCTGCATCACCTACTGTTGGCTCTGAAGCCGTTGGTCTCTGACTGAACCCAGAAGTGCCCTTCTAAGGACATTGACGAGCAATGTGACCTCATTGAACACAAGTGAAACATTCTATACTCCTCCTAAATCCTCTATCTCCTGGAGGTACACTAGACCATGGAAAACTACCTCCACTAACCACAGACTAAGAACTCTGTGCTGGTTGATTGAAACGATTACGACGAGATCGTAGCCAACTCTGATATTTTTTTCTTCTGAAACCAAATACCACTGTGTTGGGATAGAGAACTCTTATGCTCTGACTGCGAGGGTTGCTACTGCTCACCCTTAGCGGGTTCCTGAAGCCCCTTGGAGAAGCTCGTAACCAGAGATTGACCACCTTGAGATCCAGTACCAATAGAAGGTACACTGCTAATCTGGACCCCCGTCTGTCCACCTAAGACCATAGATAGATTTTCTTCAACAGTTTGAGCCTTGTCCACGGCTACCACCATGCTCAACAACTCATGCAAAACTTGGGGAGGTGATTCCCACTGACTACCCCCATGACCACCTCCAAGGCCACAACCACGACCTCTACCACGACGCCTAGGCATGATCCTACACACAAACCAAAACAAGTCTTGTTATAAGACAAACAAAGAAAATAGAGAATACACAACAACCAAATCTAACGTCCTAAACAACCTAATGGGCTCATTAATACAAAGCACCTAGTGTTAGAACTTGGCTCTGATACCAATCTATAACGCCCCGCCTTGGTTACCGTTATAACAAAGTGTAAAGAGTAAAGTTAACTGAATAAATTTTTTTAATGTTAATTGATTACACAATTGCTATAAAGTTTCCAAGACAGTGTTACATAAACATATTAAATAAACCCAACACATTATCATAATCCAAGTACAAAACTAATGTCATGAATGTTCCAGTTTACATAACTTCATATAATCAAATATCCAACTGAACAGATTACAAAATGAGAGATTTCAACAAATCTCAATACAACAATAAGATGGTACAATGAGTACACTCTTATATAAGAGGTGAGTTTACAAAATAGAAAGTGATCACCACACAACTGATGTCCATATCCTCGAACATACTTCACATCCACAGTCATGATCCAAGAGGTAACTGGAACCATCTACAAACAAAGGATCGTCTGCAAGAATATCCAAGGAAGATAGAGCACGGTTTCCTCTCAACCACGTGAAACCCAAAGGTCCACTCCCTCCGTGCTAGGAGATAATTGACAGGTCCACAAACAAAGATAGAACTTTACGTTTACGTGGTTTACAGATTCACATAACGACATTACGATTACAAATTCAAACAGATACAATTCAAGCAACAAATCAAATCTAATAGAAATATGAACACAAAGAAACACCATCATGGTATAGACTAAGAGTGTCATCACACCGTCGGGATAGGTTACCATGGTGAATCTTCCTAGACTACCAGCCCTCTCTCCAAGAGTTACCCTGGTAGCCTCTACCGATTCTCGGCCCCTATGCAGACTAATGTGGTGTCGTTACATCTTTCGAGAGGACAAGATGGCGACTTGCCATTCCAGGCCTTCTCAACCTTTTCTCAACCTAAACGAGCATTAAGAAGTAGGCGAGCCAAACATTTATCTGAATTAGTGTTTAGATCTACCCAACCCCTAATATATTAGTTAGGTTATCACTTAATTATCACGCCTACATTAGGTTACCCAGACAATCACTATAGGATTTCAGCCCCTAACACAAGCCACTCTCTCTATAACATGACTCAACATAAGATGTACTGGGGGTAGACACCAAACGTAAAATTCAACCCTCAAAGGTTTATTTCCTTCACTAAAGTCAAACCAGAATTTATATGACATTACTTTTGTCAATCAAACGTGTAAAGCTATACCCCATATGAAAATAAACACCATACTTTGGAGCAACATAAATAAAATGAAATATTCATAACAATATGATTTTCACCTAGTTTGTAAACAAAATGAGACATATATCTACAACATTTCATTATATATACATCAAATAATTACCATTTACCAAACCCTAGAATTGTAAATCTCATGTAATATACAATCTACTAAATTAAATATATTCCTAATATTTTTAAAAGGATAAAAAAAAAAAAAAAAAAACATTTATTAACATTGTAACACGAGGTCAATATAAAACCTTTATATTATAATAAATTCCATCACTTTTAAACAAAAAAAATTACAACTCACTTAAATTATAGATTTATAAATAATAGTGGAATATTTATATATATATATATATACAATCTATCCATCAGTACATATATATAATAATCATATACATAAGCTTAATCAAACTCTTATTATTCTACTCGTATATATATCAAATAACTAACAGTTATAAATTCATGTTTTTCGAGTAAAGTTATTTTTCCACCTATAATACATGCAGAGAATTCGTTCAAAGGACAAAAGTTTTAGTTCTCTTTCACTAATGAAGAATTAAATAATAAGCCATGCAGTCAAGTACTTAAATCAATTTTCTTCAAATAAGTGTATTTATTAAAAACAACGACACCCTTTGACTACTGTGCTAACTATGTTACTCAACTGACAATTAAGTTGATTCGTCAATGAAATAACTGCCTTCTACAACTCATGCACAAAAGAATACGCATCATCATGAAAAAAGACAGTTTGCAGGTGTATATGTTTTATCTAAGTAAAGTAAACTTCACTCTTACATGATTGAACCCCAACATAGATTTGCCGGAGGTTGGTTTAAGTGTAAGACATGTATGACTCACTCCTTTGAACGATGCTTTATATAGCCCAATAAAGATGTAGATCAATCAAGTGTTGCTTAATCCCTAAGGCCACGCGATTACATTTACTTGGTTTCCATGCAATATGTCTCTTAACAAATGTGAGCTATATCCATTGCTTCATATTTTGGCACAGAAGATTAGAGGGTGCGGAATTTAAATACGTGAACGGTAAAGTCGTGTTAAGGATCAACTTGGACGCATGCAGTTAATAACCAAAAAGCCTAAAGTAAAAAGATACCAGATAAGGAGCATCTTAGGGTTGCACAGAGACATTTCTTCTGACAAATTTTCTCTAATTCCTAACTGTGGTCATGTCTATTCTTTAGCAGGGTTGTTATATTAATAAATTATTAATGATTTGAAAAGATAACAATAGAAAGAAAAGAGGTTAATAGTTCCTTCCACCTTCACAAGCATTGAGAGAATCATCGCCCATTACCGCGGAGGTAAACCGTTAAGAAGCAAATATATTACCTTGGCCATTACAAGGAGATAGGTGTCGTATCGAGCATACAAACCGGTTACAACAAAGATTGTTAGTTAGGATCTATAGGGTTAAGATTATGGATATACCAATACCCAAGATTACTCTAAAGTTTGAGACGTAATCTATAGAGACAGACCTTTACAATTCATAATATTTTCTCAGATTCAAAAGGCATCATTTACAAGAAACAAAGTAAGGGCGTATGATAAAGGTTCAAACAACTGGTGATTACAGTTGATATTTATATATATAAATTTACTTATGGCATAGATTTGGGAATAAGGGTATACAAACAAAGATAAATACTTTCCAAATCATTTCCCAAATAACCGAAAGAACTCAATCTTAATATTTCAATCTCCTAAAAGCAGCCACAATACAAGTAGAGACCATGATTACCGTGGTTGGAGATAAAGAAGAAATAAAAGAGACCTACGCTTATGAATTTAGGAGTTTCCAACCCTTCCCAAATTGTGTTAATAAATTCTGATATCGACTTTTGAATTGTCTTGGTGTGATTTCATTCTTCACCCTAGATCTATTACTTTCGATTTCAATGGATATTAAAAGTCACTCGTTTACTGTTTCCAATTCTAAGATTATTTGCTAAATTCCCATTCTTGAGTAATTTCTATCCACTTTTACTATATTTCAATCAATAATCTAGATTACTTAATTCTAACATTTCCTCGCTTTATTTGCAAAAATGTGAAAACCATTCCTTTTCCACATAGTTTTATTGGAAAAGAATTTTTTGCCAGAACTTAAAAATAAGAGAGAGATGAAAACCCGTAAACTTTGAAAATCGGGCTAAAACAAGTTCTAAAACTTCACGATTCCCAAATAGCCACCAGAATTCGATTGAAGAAATCAAATGCCACCTATCCCGTGATGAGATGCTTGAAAATAATCCAAAATAGCGCTACCTCCCCTTCAATTTTAAAATGCTACCTATGTAAAACCGTGAGAAGAATGCCTCCTAAATATTGTCGCCCTCCCTCTTTTCAAGAAATCTCCTTTGTAAATTATGCATGTATCCCTGAACTAATCTATTCACCGAGCTGGAAATATTATCGGTTGAAATCCGTATGTTTTGTATTCCAAAACCCACGACTGTGAAAAGCTCCAATTCCCAGTAAAAGTCACGACTTTCTACGTAGAATTTCCAAAACCTAAGATAACCAATTCCCCGTGATTCCCAATGCAATAAGTTTTCCTAATATGGTCAATTTACCAACATACCATTAACTCCAGATCCCCACTTTAATTATCTTTCAATCATAAATTTATTACTTGAAGAAAACTTCTTCTCATATATATCTATTTCCACAAAATCCTCTTGCCTCATTAAAACAACAACTTATGTTTAATTAGATTCTTTTGAAATAATCCACTTTCACCATTTAAATAAATAAATTATTTAATTCAAATTAATAAATTTAATCACAACACAAGTTTAAGTATTTAAAAATACGTTAACAGACAATTGTTAAACTAAAATATTTATACACAACACAAAACAATATAAACGAACACGACAAAATACACTGGACAACTACACAGGGTAACATAAAGATACTCTTCGAAAAAGAACGATGGTTCGAAAGGACCTGTCAATACCTCCGACAACATATTTATAATGAATTAGGGTACGCTCAGACCTGACAAGCAGGTGGAGCCGTTACCCGGTACCTGTGTCTGCAGGAAAATATCAATGTGAATAAGAATTGCAGTGTAGCAGGGTACTCACGAATGAGTAATGCTACTCTGTCTTATCCACCGACACAAACGAGCAAGATCAATCATATAAAATCATAACAACATGATAAACATAAGCAATAGTCATAAACAATAAGCCATATCATGAATGAATCTATCACAATATCATCGAACCAACATAACCAAATAACCAGGATGTCAATGTATCATCCGCAAAATCAAAACAACATAGTATCAAAGTAATCTAAAATGTCTATCAAGCAAAATCAAACTAAACAGTATGTCGAAACTAGAGAGACACTACATCCTCCCCCCCTAGGATAAGGCTTACTCCTGGAAGCCTACAAACAAAAAATAAATAACACGTACAACCAAAATACGTCCTCTGAAGAGATAGAAGACTCGTCAGTGGGGTCCCACTGGACTCGTACCTAGTCAACGTCTTGATCCCTTAGGATCAGCTCCTGACTCTGAAGGATGTGCATGGTTCCCAAAGAATGATGCATGTCCTCCACCAGAAACCTCTCTGACTGCACTCTGGAGCTCGACCTAGCGGTTATCCACCGCAGTAAACACCCTATGTGATCTGCCTGCATCACCTACTGTTGGCTCTGAAGCCGTTGGTCTCTGACTGAACCCAGAAGTGCCCTTCTAAGGACATTGACGAGCAATGTGACCTCATTGAACACAAGTGAAACATTCTATACTCCTCCTAAATCCTCTATCTCCTGGAGGTACACTAGACCATGGAAAACTACCTCCACTAACCACAGACTAAGAACTCTGTGCTGGTTGATTGAAACGATTACGACGAGATCGTAGCCAACTCTGATATTTTTTTCTTCTGAAACCAAATACCACTGTGTTGGGATAGAGAACTCTTATGCTCTGACTGCGAGGGTTGCTACTGCTCACCCTTAGCGGGTTCCTGAAGCCCCTTGGAGAAGCTCGTAACCAGAGATTGACCACCTTGAGATCCAGTACCAATAGAAGGTACACTGCTAATCTGGACCCCCGTCTGTCCACCTAAGACCATAGATAGATTTTCTTCAACAGTTTGAGCCTTGTCCACGGCTACCACCATGCTCAACAACTCATGCAAAACTTGGGGAGGTGATTCCCACTGACTACCCCCATGACCACCTCCAAGGCCACAACCACGACCTCTACCACGACGCCTAGGCATGATCCTACACACAAACCAAAACAAGTCTTGTTATAAGACAAACAAAGAAAATAGAGAATACACAACAACCAAATCTAACGTCCTAAACAACCTAATGGGCTCATTAATACAAAGCACCTAGTGTTAGAACTTGGCTCTGATACCAATCTATAACGCCCCGCCTTGGTTACCGTTATAACAAAGTGTAAAGAGTAAAGTTAACTGAATAAATTTTTTTAATGTTAATTGATTACACAATTGCTATAAAGTTTCCAAGACAGTGTTACATAAACATATTAAATAAACCCAACACATTATCATAATCCAAGTACAAAACTAATGTCATGAATGTTCCAGTTTACATAACTTCATATAATCAAATATCCAACTGAACAGATTACAAAATGAGAGATTTCAACAAATCTCAATACAACAATAAGATGGTACAATGAGTACACTCTTATATAAGAGGTGAGTTTACAAAATAGAAAGTGATCACCACACAACTGATGTCCATATCCTCGAACATACTTCACATCCACAGTCATGATCCAAGAGGTAACTGGAACCATCTACAAACAAAGGATCGTCTGCAAGAATATCCAAGGAAGATAGAGCACGGTTTCCTCTCAACCACGTGAAACCCAAAGGTCCACTCCCTCCGTGCTAGGAGATAATTGACAGGTCCACAAACAAAGATAGAACTTTACGTTTACGTGGTTTACAGATTCACATAACGACATTACGATTACAAATTCAAACAGATACAATTCAAGCAACAAATCAAATCTAATAGAAATATGAACACAAAGAAACACCATCATGGTATAGACTAAGAGTGTCATCACACCGTCGGGATAGGTTACCATGGTGAATCTTCCTAGACTACCAGCCCTCTCTCCAAGAGTTACCCTGGTAGCCTCTACCGATTCTCGGCCCCTATGCAGACTAATGTGGTGTCGTTACATCTTTCGAGAGGACAAGATGGCGACTTGCCATTCCAGGCCTTCTCAACCTTTTCTCAACCTAAACGAGCATTAAGAAGTAGGCGAGCCAAACATTTATCTGAATTAGTGTTTAGATCTACCCAACCCCTAATATATTAGTTAGGTTATCACTTAATTATCACGCCTACATTAGGTTACCCAGACAATCACTATAGGATTTCAGCCCCTAACACAAGCCACTCTCTCTATAACATGACTCAACATAAGATGTACTGGGGGTAGACACCAAACGTAAAATTCAACCCTCAAAGGTTTATTTCCTTCACTAAAGTCAAACCAAAATTTATATGACATTACTTTTGTCAATGTACAAATGGTGTAAAGCTATACCCCATATGAAAATAAACACCATACTTGAGCAACATAAATAAAATGAAATATTCATAACAATATGATTTTCACCTAGTTTGTAAAGAAATGAGAGCATATATCTACAACATTTCATTATATATACATCAAATAATTACTATTTACCAAACCTCTAGAATTGTAAATTCATGTAATATACAATCTACTAGATTAAATATATTCCTAATATTTTAAAAGGATAAAAAAAAACATTTATTAACATTGTAAGACGAGGTCAATATAAAACCTTTATATTATAACAAATTCCATCACTTTTAAACAAAAACAATTACAACTCACTTAAATTATAGATTTATAAATAATAGTGGAATATTTATATATATATACAATCTATCCATCAGTATATATATAATAATCACATACATAAGCTTAATCAAACTCTTATTATTCTGCTCGTATATATATCAAATAACTAATAGTTATAAATTCATGTTTTTCGAGTAAAGTTATTTTGCCACCTATAATACATGCAGAGAATTCGTTCAAAGGACAAAATTTTTAGTTCTCTGTCACTAATGAAGAATTAAATAATAAGCCAAGCAGTCAAGTACTTAATTCACTTTCTTCAAATAAGTGTATTTATTTAAAACAATGACACCCCTTAACTACTGCACTAACTATGTTACTCAACTAACCGTTAAGTTGATTCATTAATGAAATAACTGCCTTCTACAACTCATGCACAAAAGAATACGCATCGTCATGAATAAAGATAGTTTGCAGGTGTATATGTTTTATCTAAGTAAAGTAAACTTCATGCCCTGCATGATTAACTCAACATAGATTGTTTCGGAGGTTGGTTAAAGTAAGACATGTATGATCTACTCTTCTGAATGCATGCTTTATATAGCCCGAATAAAGATGCAGATCAATCAGGTGTTGCTTAATCCCTAAGGCCACGCATTACATTTACGGGTTTCCATGCAATAGATAAAGACTCTAACAGTAGTAGCTAAATCCATTGTTTATATTTTGGGACAGAGAAGATTAGGAAGGTGCAGAATTTAACACAGGAATCACTGGTAAAGTTAGGCACAGAAAGATCAACTTGGATGCATGCAGTTAATAACCAAAGAGCCTAAAGTTAAAAGATATCAGATAAGAAGCATCTTAGGGTTGCACAGAATCGTTTCTTCTGAAAAAATTTCTCTAATTCCTAACTGTGGTCATGTCTATTCTTTAGTAGGGTTTTTATATTAATAATTATTTATGATTTGAGGAGATAACAACAGAAAGAAAGAGGTTAATAGTCCCTTCCACCTTCTGCGCAGGAATAGAGAATTATCGCTATTGGTATGAGGTAAACCGTTAAGAAGCAAAGATATTAATTTTATTGTTACTAAGAGATAGGTGAAAGCTGTACGTAGAGCATACAAATGGGTTGCAACAAGATT
>VDFB02000017.1:324945194-325068428 GCA_007258455.2 Sequoia sempervirens
CAACTTCCACATTTTCCTGTATTTGATTCTTAATAGCCATACATAAGTCACGGCTATTTCTTGTTGTTTCCCTAAAGATCCTATTATTTATCTCCTTATAAATCCCCAAGATTATGAAGGGGGTAACTTGACTCCAAAGACCCTTTATAACTTTGTGAGAGAAAGGGATGAAGGACCAACTATCAATAAACATTTTCATTAAAGGAGGAAAAACCCATTATGTGAGCAACAAGGGAAGAAAGAAGGACCAAATTTCTCTACAATACAAATAGTGGAAGAACATATGCATAAGTGTCTTCTCCTCCTCTTTGCAAAGGAAGCATTTGTTAATGAATTGGAACCCTCTTCTTACCAAATTATCAGTAGTGAGGATTTTTCCATGGGAAGCATCCCACCAAAAGCAATTAACTTTAGGAATCAGATTTTTTATCCAAACATTGTTCCATTGGAAGCCAATATTGGCTAATAAAATATTTTCTAACTCCACATAGGTAGAATTAAAAGAGAAACAATTTGAAGGACTCTTGGTCCACAACAATTCATCCTTCCTATCTTTTGAGAATAAGGTAGCCTCACCAATTAATTGGTGTAGCCTTTGCATTGCAGGATCCCAGTTTTATTGTTTATCTCCCCTTAGGTTGACTCCCATAAGGTGATTGTTGAAGTTAATCCAATGGGGTTTTGGCCCATCCTAATCAATATAACCATCAACATGTTTGCCACAAGTCCTTATTAACCTTTTTTTTAAAGGGTGGAGGTGATCAAAGGATGTGAGTGGGTGGCCAGTGTTCCAACCATATTTCCATAAATTTGTGTCATTGCCATTGCCAATACGCTTCCTAGCTCCCATTTTAAGCACACTTTTTGTTTTGAGGAGGTGGTTCCAAAAACCAGAGCCATAAGGAAAATTAGAGGTACCAAGGAAGCAACCCTGGTCTCTATTTCTAAGATACTTAGCTTTAAGAATCATAACCTAGTCTTTGTCTCCTTCAAGTAAACTCCACCCCATTTTGGTAGTAAGAGCTTTATTAAAGAGTTTAATTCATAATCCATCTTGGCATACCATGCCTTAGGGGCTTATTTGAGGTGATAGAGTTACTTTTGAAGTTTGAATACCAAGGAATGATCGTGAATGAACCCATTTGGTTGTATCATATGGATTTATTTTTGTAGATCATTGTAAATAAATACACTTTTTACATCCATCTAATATACGAACCAATAGTGATTGGTGATCATGGCTAGAGTGAGGTAGATGGAATTAATTTTGGAAATAGGTGCAAAGGCCTTAGTATAATCTATGTTAGTTATTTTAAGAATCCTTTAGTGACAAGTCATCATTTTTATTTTTTGATGCTTCCATGTACTACATACTTGGTTTGAAAGATTCACTTGTATCAAACCATTTTCCTCCTCGAGAAGTAGGACTAGATCTCAAGAATGATTGTTGATTGAGGAAGCGTACTGTCGCTCCATAGTTGATTCATATTCAATGATACCCTTTTCTTCCTCATTTTTTTATGGATTGAAGGCCTTGAATATGTACGAATGAGGTGAATCCTAATATTGTGACTAAGTCCAAGTTCTAATATCCGATGGGTCCCCAATTAATGTACCTATTGCATATAATCTTTCATGGGCCCAAAGTGGAAGCATGTATGTGAGATAGGAAGGTGGAGTGGGAGGACAAGGTTCCTCTAAATTGAATCAAAATGATTATCTTGATGAAAGACTTGTGTGGAGGATGAAAAGGAAATTTCAATATTAGGGGAAGGTGTTTCCTCAAACTTAACACTTATTACAATGATCACATCATGATTATCAGGTTTTGAAAGCCAATACCCTTTGACTCCATATGGATAACTCAAAAATATGCAAGAACTTCTTTATGGTTTCATTTATGTGTGTTTCACTGAAGGTATACAAGCCCAAGCTTGAGTGGTTTCATTTATGTGTGCTTCACAGAAGGTATGCAAGCCCAAGCTTGAGATTTAAAAACTCTTAAGTGTTTAACTAATGTTTTATGACTATCCCAAGTCTCAATTACAATGATATCTTCTTAGGGTTTGTGTAGTAGTGTGGTTTTGCATTTAGTTTGCACAAATTATTGCCTCAACTTAGTACTACGGTGGTCCAACAAAATGATTATATAATGTGGTAAGCCATTTCTTTCAAGGACCTATCCTTCCTTTTTGCTACTCCAATTTTCTATGGGCTATATGCAATAGTGTTGAATATTTATCTCTTTGCTAGAATATAATTCCTCAAACTAATGGCTGACATGTATTAATTTCACTTATTAGTGCAAAAGTGACTGATGACCTTACCTATTTATTTCTTAGTTAAGTCATTGAAGTATTAGAATTTTCCAAATACTTCACTAAGTTTTGTGAATTAAATATACCATTGTGAAACTTGATAAATCATCTATGAAAGTAAGAAGATATCAATATTTTCTAAAGGACGAAGAAAGAAAGGGGCCCACTAGATCACTATGTATTAACTCAAGAATTTTAGTAGTTCCTTTGTCTTATTTATCTTTAGGATGCTTGCATAAAGTAAAACCATGAAAAATACCTTTAGAGAAGGAGATTTGAGTTATTCTTGTGTACATATGTATTGACTTCCCAACTACTATATATAGCGATAATTTAAGTTTCCAAAATACTCACGTCATAGTTTACCCATTTAGTGTAAGGCCTTGGAAGGTGAATAAAGAAAAACATCTAAAATTGATACAAGCATTACTTATGGTTTGTGTTTTCAAGGGAAAATTGGGAATCATCTTTATTATCCCTTATGGTAACTATCTCTAAAGTAAACTCAACTCACTTCCCTAACCTTGTATGAGTAATGTGGTAGATGAAGAGACGGTTGGATGATAATGAAGGACAGGGAATATTTTGAAGAGTCCTCCAATAATCTCAATTAAACCAATCCTTACAAAATCAACTATGAAATCATCACCTATTTGAATATTCATACTAGAGCATGGCTTAAGTGAAGGAAAGTATTCACTTGATGTAGCCATGTGGTGTATAGCACCTAAATAAAGTATCAATTTTGTATAATATGATGAAGAAGAAAAAATAGTGAGAGATTTACCTTTTCATTTCCCTCTACTATATTTTGAGAATGGATTTGGTTGAAAAAGGTTCAATAGTTCAAAATAATATTAAGTAGGGAGATTCACTTATCAAGGATGGTGCCTGATAGATTATCAAAATGGTCAAAGGGCCCTTTTAAGAATGATTATTGGGATTTCCACCCCTAATCCTCACTTCTCTTCTTTGTCCCTTGAGAAAAGTCTTTAAGCCAATGTGATGGTCTAAGATTGTAATGAAATAACTTTAAACATAACAGAGGAATATAATATGAAAGATTCTACAAATACTTGATAATGACTGAGAATAATAATCCACTTTGAGGGGGAAACCTCCAAATATTTCCAACGAGAAAACACATCACAATCTATGATTATAATAAACTTATCACTAGCTACTATATACCCAATTATGTCATGGTTATCACCTAAGCCGACTTAGATACTTAATTATAACTCCTAGGTAAACTTAACTACCTATATAAGACTACAATAATGAATATGTAACTTAATTATGAGTTAAGGTAGCCACAAGATTACTCATAAACCTAAGCACATATAGGATTAAGGGCATAACAGTTTCTAACTTTAAGAGTAATCTTGAGGTGGGGGAATCTCTAATCTATCATTGGAAAGGGAACTCTAGAAGTCTAGGCCACCCTATCTTCATTCTTACAAATCAGAAAAGTCAAGCTCTCTAGAGGAAACAAATATTATTTTATAGGGTCATGATATTAGAGGGAATTATATTCAATGCTTCTTACATAAAAGTATCTTGATCTAAAGAAAAGTGAAAATAGAGAAATTTACCTTGGTGGAACAAACTTTAGAAATAGTTGGCCTAAATACAATTTCTTTATATACATGGTTGCTCTATCAAAATAAATGTATCGCCTAATATAATATCAAAAAGAGAGGATTTTAGAGCCCTTAACAATGTTGTGTCATGGAGGAGAAATTGTTTCCTAACATTTTCTTTTATTATCCCTTCACGTATTTTGGGATAGTGGTGGTGGTAGTTCTAGAAATGGCTTATTTTTTCATGCTACTTGTCTAATTTTTTGGTGAGCATGGGTTGGCCACCTTATTTTGCTACTTTTCTTAATATTTTCCTAGAATCTTGGCCCTATTTTAATCATATAGAAATTTTGGCATAAATTATACCATCATATTTTCCAAGGACACCAAAGTCTCTTCTCCTAAATATAGAAAAAGGTCATGGAATTTGTTACAAAACCATTTTTTTCAAGTGCTATATGGATGAGATCTTTTAACCCTATGATCTTTAACTTCTAATTAGCCTTGTGATCCATTCTATTATTTCTCCGTTGTGTCACTCTCATCTTTCCTTGAGGGTTTCTAGAAAGGTTAATAGGGTTGATAAATGGTCTCCCCTTACTAGGTTTCTTCAAAATAAATAATTTAATGGCTCTTCTCGTGGTAATATTGGTGATGTTGAGCTTATAGGGGTTGGTCATGTTGAAGATGGGACTATTAACTTTTTCTTCTTGACTACTATGGTGTTCAATACCAACAATCAAATGGAAGCTTGAGATATTCTTTTGGCTCTTGGAAAATCTTGTGAGCTAGGCTAGAAGAATATAATTAATGAATTGGATTCCTTAACAATGGTTTCTCATCTAAATAGAGCATGGCCCCATGATTCCTCTTGGTGTATGGAAACCCTCCCTAAGTAGATTATCCATCTTAGTCCTAAATTTGATGTTTATTTCCTTTGTTCATATTACCATGGAATGAAATCCAATAGTGGAGATCCTTTCCAAATTGGCTATTGAGAAAAATTGTAATTGGATGTCTCTATTAGGGATTCCTATCTCCTAAAAAATCCACTCAATTTCTCCAACCTATATACAAATGATTAAATTTGAACCTCTACTCAAGCTCTTTGATTGTCACTCTACTTAGAATTCTTCTTCAAGGGCCTTTTGGTACTATAGCCTAGTTTTCCTTCTTGGGCATGCTCAACTACTCCTCTCCTACCTAGTTAATACAAGAATTCATGTTTTGAAAGATTATAATTGTCATATGGGCTTCTTTGGATCTTTTGGGGGTTTGGCATAGTGGAAAAATTTCCTAGGTATTTTCTCAAGTTCTTGATTTATTTATGGATTTGTCCCTTTGAAAATCCTGATGTAAAATTTAATGGGTTTATTTTAAATTCTTCTTTTTCAACAAAAAAACACAACTTTCAACTTGTCAGCAACGAGTCCCCCAAGAAACAAGTGCATATTAGTGATTAGAAAAAATTTATATATAAGTATCCTTCCATGAAGCTATTGGAAAAATTTTATGAACCCTCTATTATTCTATATGGTTGAAGCATTAAGCAAATGTATGTTGTTTTCCTATTTATGCAATATCCAATGAAATTATTTTCATTTAAATACTCTATATTTCACATTACATTTTACTGTTTAATCCATATGCCTACCTTTTAACACATTCCCATCTATCCACAATATCATTTTCTACCCTCATTGAAGTTCTAGGAATCTTTGGTTTGCATTTAGTTTTGCATTTATAAAAAAATACAAAAAAAATTGTGTCAATATGTTTTAGTGTGATGGTAAGGCCCATTTGAATTCAAAATTGTGTCCATTGGAAGGACAAACTTATACAAAGCAAGCATTAGACCCTAGTGCAGAGGAGGCAAGGTCTCATTCTCAATATTTTGTTGTAGGGAAGAAAGTAGATAAAAAGGCAGATTTATCCTATCATTGTGATGAATATGGTTCAGAATGGGGAAATGATAGGCATGAGCTGTCATATACCTACTTTATAAGGTAAAATAATGCATAACAAACATATTGACCATGGAAAACAACGAAGCCATTCTGAAACCTCGTCAAGACCTCACCTTCACGCGGGAATTTCTCCATAAAACCTTGGTAATCAATTGAACCACTTTTTTCCACCACCTTTCTACCTTCATTAGCCAAGCCAGTGGCTTTGGCTATTAACTGAGTTATCATTTCAAACTTCACTATGCCAATAGTAACATGTCCTTTCTTCCATGAGTTAGTGAACTTTGAGGTCAAATTCTCATTGTAACCACACATTGCTTCAAAGAAAGAAGTCATACCATCAACTCTGAACATTCTCCAAAGATTAGAATTTTGTTTGAGGGAAACACAATTGGAGGGTTACATTCGCTTCCTCAGCCCTCCCATTTTAGAAGTGTGAAGATTTTTCAGACCTTTCTTCAGGGTATTCCCCTTCTTCATACCACCCCAAATAACTTTCGCTCTCCCAAAACTCAAGCTATTTCCTCCAAACTTGCAAAGAGAACAACTGTAGATTGTGAGAAATAGAAATTTGTTTAAGATACCTAAAAATTATGACAATTGATAGGAACCAAATACACAAGCCCAAGGAAAATTTTGAAATGATTTCCATATCCTTAATAAATATTTCCATGTTATCAATATCGAGCCTCACCTCAAAAATATGGTGAGAACAAACACATGGCACATCGAAAAAATATGAAATTACCAAAGCTTTGTCTTTAAAAATATACATGTGATACGAGAGGTACTTGGATATGATTAACACATTAATTATCTCCCTGATGATAGCCTCCTTATCACTTTTCATAATTTGAAGTAAACCAACCTCGCTATTATTATTATTATTATTTATGTCCATCCCATCACCATTCATTATGATAATCACACAAGCTAGACCCTTTATCCAATACTTATTGATTATAAGCATGTTTTCATATTTTTCATTTAATACTATATCTCTTATTTCCCCTAGAAACAAACCATACTCCCAACATGTCCAAGTATTACACTTAAGAGCTTCATTAGTAGCAACATCCATGGAGTAGTTACCTTCTCTATAAACATGGTGAACTCTACAGCATGTGAAAAATTGCATGAGCATTTTACATTTATCCATAATATCTCTTAATTCCCAAGGGACAGCAAAATCACCTTTCAATATATTTACAATGGTCTTAGAGTCTCCTTCAAGGATAAATTTTTGGAAACCTAACTCTTTCAGGAGTTTAATACCTCCCCAAGCAACCATAGCCTCAGCCTTATTGTTAGATAAAATCCCAATATTTTTCCCATAACCAATAATGCAGTCCCCAAGGTGATTCTTAATAAGACCTCTAGCCCCTGCCAACCCAGGGTTGCCTTTAGAACATCCATCAAAGTTACACTTGACCCAGTCCATCTCAAGGGGAGACCAAAACATATTCTTCCTTGTGATGTAAGTAGGCCAATTGAAATTTGTGAGATCCTTTTTAAGGCCCCATATTTGCTTAATTATGGCCTACTTACAGTAGGGCATAACCTTGGAGTAGTTGTACCCCCAACTTCCACATTTTCCTATATTTGATTCTTAATAGTCATACATAAGTCACAGATATTTCTTGTTGCTTCCCTGAAGATCCTATTATTTCTCTCCTTCTAAATCCCATAGATTATGAAGGGGGGAACTTGACTCCAAAGATCCTTTATAACTTTGTGAGAGAAAGGGTTGAAGGACCGACTATCAATAAACATTTTCATTGAAGGAGGAAAAACTCATTTTGTAAGCAACAAGGGAAGAAAGAAGGACCAAATTTCTCTAGAATATGAATAGTGAAAGAACATATGCATAATTATCTCCTCCTCCTCTTTACAAAGGAAGCATCTGTTAACAAATCATAACCCTCTTCTTACCGTATTATCAGTAGTGAGGATTTTTCCATGGGAAGCAACCCATCAGAAGCAATTAACTTTAGGAATCATACTTTTTATCCAAAAATTGTTCCATTGGAAGCCAATGTTGTAAAATAAAGAATTTTCTAACTCCACATAGGCAGACTTAATAGAGAAACAATATGAAGGACTCTTGGTCCACAACATTCATCCTTCCTATCTTTTGAGAATAAGGCAACCTCCCTGATTAATTGTTGTAGCCTTTGCACTAGAATATCCTAGTTTTTTTGTCTATCTCCCCTTAGGTTGACTCCCATAAGCTAATTGTTCAAGCTAATCCAATGGGTTTTTGGCCTATCCCAATCAATATAACCAGCAACTTGTTTTCCATAAGCCCTTATCAACCTTTTTTTTAAAGGGTGGAGGTGATCAAAGGATGTGAGTGGGGGCCTAGTATTCCAACCATATTTCTAGAAATTCATGTCATTAACATTGCTAATATGCTTCCTAGCTCCCATTTTAAGCATACTTTTGGTTTTGAGGAGGTGGTTCCAAAAAATAGTACTAAGGAGCAACCTTGGTCTCTATTTCTAAGATATTTAGCTTTAAGAATCATAACCCAATCTTTGTCTCCTTCAAGCAAACTCCACCCCATTTTGGTAGTAAGATCTTTATTAAAGAGTTTAATTCCTCTTATACCCAGGCCTCTAGCACTTTTAGGAGTGCAAACTTTCTCCCACCCCACCAATGCCATTTTGTTTCTCTCCTTTGTTCCTAACCACAAGAATCTTTTTTTAATTTGTTCAATATTATCAACAATAAAAGAAGGAATATTGAATAGGGATAAGTAGTAGACAAAAATGTTTCGAAGTGATGATTTTAACAATTGGAGCTTCCTGGCTTGACTTAAGTGTTTTCCCTTTTAGTTGGCCAACTTCTTTTGAATCCTCTCAATAATATGGTTCCAATAATTACTATCAATTTTTTTAGAGATAAGGGGTAGTCCTGAGTAAGTAGTAGGAAAAATAACTTCTTGGCAACCCAAATATGCAAACAACTTCATCTTTCACAATCTAGTCAGAGTTGAAAAAACATAACTTTTGTTGTAATTGATATGCTAACCTAAAGCACAAACATGGAAAATCAAGATTGATTTACAATGACCTACTTCCCCAACCGAGGCTTCACCAAAAAGGATAGTATCATTAACAAACTGTTAATGAGAGGTAGGAGGGAGGGTTGAAGTAGCCTTAAAACCTTTCAAAACCTTAGTATCCAAAAGTTTTTGGATGTTTCTTCACAAGACTTTAGCCACAATAATGAAAATATAAAGGGAGTGTTGTGCATTTTGCACACATGCCCCATCAAGATGGGGACCCCATGTTTTTGATTTCGCTTTAGGTTGCTCCATTTTCCCCTTAAGGGATGGGTCCTTGAAATTTTGATGATATAGCTTTTCTAAAATTATGAAGGCAAGTTGAAATGGAAAGTGACTTGGTTTAGGAAAAATCCTGAGGGTCAAAATTCAAATAATTATCATTAAGGGTTCCTTAGGTTTTAACTAGTTCAAGTCTAGAGATTTCTCATCTCCTGGAATTCCCCGACAGTCTTGGTTTCATGGATTTCTTTCTTGCAAGAAATCCTCGATGCCTTGCCCATCGCGGATTTCTTTCTTTTGTGAAATCCTCAACAAATTAGCCCATCACGTATTTCCTATGTCTTCATATTCCCTGGTTAACTCTTTATCATAGATTATGTGGTGGCATGAAATACCCGATGTATGTGACCTTGTAAATTTCATGAGGAGATGAAAACTCTGATGCTGCAGAAATTTTTTTCCATTCATTTTAAATGCACTCTACAGCACAAAGGGGGGCTCATTAATGGCGATGGTATGAAGGTTTATAAGAATTAGTAAGACTATTCTTCCATTTCATTGTGTTATTTCAATTGTTGGTTTGAGCATTTGGAGTGATTGAAAGGATAGGTTTTCCATTGATTGGTGTGTGGGATTTCTATTGGCAGTTGGGACATTCATCAATTGGTCTATGCTCCATACCTTCCATCCTTTAGTTTTAATGGTAATTCATTCATTTATATTATGTTTGAGGATATGTTTGATCCTACATGGACTGTCCATTAATGCATTATTTTGTATTTCAAATTGTTTTGTTGTAATTCATTGAAATGGTATTGCATACGGGATCAATTTGGGGCTAGGGAACTAAGTTTGTATGGTTAATGTTGGACCTAGGGTTAATTTGTGCAATGTATGATGGTTTAAAATGTGTTTCAAAGAGATTTGGCCTAGGTTACTATGAATTTTTTGGCATATAGTTGTCATTAATTTCAAAAGTGCAAATCATGTAAGGGAGATTGTTGGCATAATGATTGGGTTTCTCGAGATCTTTTCAAACAGGTATTATGCAAGTTATGATGTTAATGAAAATGTATGCATTCATTGGTTCATGCTCTTGGTCTAGGGCCAAAGTTGTAAGGAGTCGCAGAGTTCAAAGTTTTCCTAACCTATGTCGCGGGGTTCTCAAGTTTTGAAACCTTTTGACTTAGCAATCTCTTAGTTGTGGGCGAAAGTGAATGGAGTCATGGGGTTCCAAATTTTCCTAACCTATGTCATGGGGTTCTCAAATTTTGAAACCTCCTGACTTGGCGACTTAGCTAATGGAGTGATAAGGAAGAAGGTTCTCTTTTTTGTTCGCGATGTCGCAGGTTTTTAAGAGTTCATAACCTCCGACAAGAGGTTCTAAAGTTTAGGTTTGTAGTGACTTAGCGATGGAGTGATAAGAAGGAAGGATGAGCTCTGAGTGGGACCCAGTCATAATGACATGGGTGACAGAGATGATGAAGTAGATGCATGGCATGACAAGATTGGATGAACTGTAATCCACATCCTCGTTGTGGATTACAATGTAGTGACATGGCGATGGCGTGGACATGTGACGATAGCATGTGGACCCCAAATTGGAATGATGAAGTGGGTGTTGTTTTCATCGAAGTGACTTAGTCATTTCAAAAGGTGTCTCATAGGTTCTCTTTATTATTGGTGCGTCGCGGGTTTTTAAAACTTCGTAACCTCTGACAAGAGGTTCTGAGATTTGGGTTTTTAGCAACTGGACGATAGGAGTATGATGTCGACTATGGGACCCGATTGTGACGAAGGTTAACAGGTGGAAAAGAACAATTGCTCAGTGTGCTAATTTGTATCATTGTTGTGAATTAGGTGGCGATGAGATGGATGACATGTAGGTTGTGGGCCCGATCAGATAACATTGCAAGCATATTGGTGTGACCTGCTTGTTTTGAAGAGATTTGGTAAAGTGTACCAGTGACAGAGCGATTTGATAGATCGACGAAGGAGATTTAAATGACTGCTTATCAGATGGTCATGTTTTAAAGGTGTTGAGATGAATGGAAAGTGTAGGATCATGGCATGGAATCTATAGATCAACGGCCCAGATTTGAATGCAATAATTACAAACGACTTACTTAGTGTGAAGAGGGTTTCGACTGGAAACTGACATAGAGGAAAGAATTGATATTGCACCCAACAACTAATGTAAATGAGATTTGATGCAAAAAATGGCAGCATAGATTGTAGAGGTAATCACAGAGACAAGAATCAAGATCAAATCGAATAATCAGAAGAATGCATTGAATACATAATCAAATTTTAGGGTTTGAGAAAGAGAATAAAGGGAAATTCTTTACATCTAAATTAAATGTTGTGTGGCTTGATGCATAGGTATGGTGATATCTGATAAACCTTATCAGATATCTTTATGATGATCTTGATGACGGTGTGTAGATCGATGAATAGGTAGCTTACTAGTGAAGTTTGCAAGTGAGGGAAACCCTAATAGGATGCGAGGGATGATTTGGACAAAGTAGTGAATCCTAAGGTAATCATTGCAAGTTGGTAAAGAAGAAAGACAATCAGTTATTGTATGTGGTGTGGTGTCTGCAAGTGTTTTGTGAAGTGTTAGAAGTTTTCAAGTGCACAGAGTGTTGAATAGAGAGATATGTGCAGCTGATAATGCATTAGAGAAGAGTGTGTAGAGCATAAGAGAGTGCAGATTAGGGGAGTGTTGCTAAAAGTGCAATTTTAGCAGTAGTAGTATAAGTTGCAGGGTGTGCAACAATTCATTGAATGTAATGGTGCATTTTCAATTTTCGTAGAACCTAATTGTATGCACATATGAATTTGTAATTGTATTGAGGTTGTAGCCACATTGAACTGAGTTATAGCTCAAACTAGGTGATTGTAGTCTCCTTGGAGTTGTAGCTCCTAAAATAGGGTGTTGCAGCATCCTTGAAGTCGTAGCTTCTAAATCCGGGAGTTGAAGCTTCCTTGGGTTATAGCCCTAAACTTTGTAACAGAAATTTTATTTGTGATGCTAGATTTGAGTAGTAGCCTCAAGCAGCTTTTGTCACCTTGGTTTTTCCCATCTTGGGTTTTCCATGTATATCTGGTGTTATGAGTTGTTTTATGTGCATGTGATTGTTACATTGGTTTATATTTTAATTTACACATCTGGATTAGAAGATTGAATTTACAAATAGGCTCTCAAATCTAAAAGTTTTTATATCTACTGATTCACCCCCCCTCTCAGTAGATCATTGTGTTCTAATAGAATTTAGGAATGTCATTGTGTGTCTTAAGGATTTAGCAGATGCCCATGTTTTTAATGCATTTCATACAAGTTGAGAGGGTTTGAAACTAGTGAATAGGTTAAAAATAGGGTTTTTCATGAATGGTTGTGTTGCATTATATATCCAAAACCTCTGTATGCTTCAATCCCTGGTCAAGATGACGCACATATATCTTAAACCCTAGGTTATTTTAAACTGGCAGAATATATTTGCTAAACGAGGGAGTAATATTGCTATGGCTACTATTTTTTTTTTTCGATGAATAAGCCGCTAATCTATATTAATAAAGAGATTAAATACATATTCACAAAATAAAGTTTGGGTGGTAAGAAAGTACACCCCGAAGGTCACATGGGAAGAGCCCAGAAAATCAAAAAATCATGGGTCAAGCCCAGAAGTCCAAAATAACAAATAGTAAAAGATGGCCATCAAGCGGCCAAGGCAGTGCCAGCAGAGCCAAGAGGGTCTCTGTCATCCTTCTTCCCCCATACATCAACGGGGTCAGGATTGACGTTAGGAGGAGCCCAACCATCGTCATTTTTTTCTTTAACTTCTTCCTTGTGCCGAGGAGAGATTGCAAGGGCCAGCCGCGGAAAGACTTTACTTGTATCTGGCCAACCAAAACCAAAGGCAGCACCAGGAGCAGGAGCAGCATCAAAGGGCCAACCGCCACCACTCCCCGATGGCCCACCAGAGAACCACCCCTGGCCAGCCCGCGGTGAAGGAGAGCGAGCACACCGAGGGGGGCAGGAGTCCTGCTGAGGCGGAGGCTAAGAGCAGGGGCGAGCGGTACCACTCTGCCGCCGGCCCCGAGAGGGCGACCGGTGGTGGGAGGAGGAAGGTGAGTCAGGGACCCGGGCCACAGTGCACGGGGCATTGCCCCAATGGTCCAGGAGAACCTAGAGGTGAGCAACTTCTAACGCCACTTTTTTAGCTTGCACCTGTATCTGAAATAATACATTAGAGCAAATAACAGCTTTAGAATACATAGAAATCTGACAATCCATTTGAGAATGAGAAAATATGCAAGCATTTCTTTCCTTCCAAATAGTAAAAAGGATTTCCACCCTGAAAGTGTGCCTAAGCTGGGTATACTTTGTGGGAATCTGGGTGAATCCCCCAGCAGAATCATGTGCCAAGAGAACGGCTCCAACCAAAATGGCCAAAAAAAATCATGTATCCAGGTCCAATACTGCTGGGCCCGAGGGAAAAACCAAAAGAGATGCTTAAAAGTCTCAAACTACCCACAAAACGGGCACCGAGGGTCTGGAACCCCCAAATGAACAAGCCGAGAGCCCACCAGCAAGCCCTGGAAAAGAATACACTAGGAAAAATGGGTGAGCTTTGGCTCAACACTTGTAGACCAAGTGTTGGCAAATCATTTACACCAAATAGGAGCCAGAGATTGGAGAAACCACCTCTGATTCAGACTCTGGATCATGGGAAAGTGAGGCAAAAGCCACCTGTAGCCAAGCCGAGGCTTGTAGTTTCTCAAAGGAGTATTTGGGTACCATTTTGAGTCTTTCCACCATGGTTTAGGCCCACGAATACCAATTTTGTGAAGCATCTCATCTGGAATAGCACTCATCAGACCCTCAAAAGTAGCATGGTCCTAGTTATGAAAACTATATAAGGCATGAAACTCGTCCCAATGCATGATGTGCATGGCAGGTCTAAGAAAAAGCTGATGGAGGGTTTGGATACCCTTCTTGTGAAATCTGAGAGCTTTAAGCCAAGGCACTTTAGCCAAAGGCTGATCATTTTTTGCAAAAAGGGGTGACCACCACACATTGTGCTGGTTTAGGGAGAGCCCATCCCGAAAGTTGGAGCTAGGGTTTGACAGATTCCCAGGCACGCCAAATGCTTTTGGCAACAAACGTACATATTATTTGAACCAGCTCTTTCATAACCAAAAGGGTCTGGAGGCCGATTCCTTTCCAAGCAGGTCTGTTGGTGGGGAAACTAGACTAAATACAGTGATGAAGGAGAATTTTCCAAGCCTCGTCACTCGTGAGAGCACGAATCACCCATTTGACACATACAGTGATTCCCTGCTTCTGGGTAGAGAGCAAACCCAAGCCTCCAGAGTCCTTGGGGAGACAACAGAAATCCCAGGTGACATGATGGAAGCCATGATGAGTATCAGAGGAGGCCCAAAGAAAATCATGAAGCAATTTCTCAAGCTTGCTATAAGCAACTTTAGAAGGCGCCCAGCAAGAAGAATAATAAACATGGGTAGTGGCCAAAACTTTAGAGCAAATCTAAAATTTCCCTGCCAAAGAAAGAGGTTTGGTGATCCAGTAAGTTAGTTTTTTCTCCATCTGAGCAAGTACAACCTGCCAAAGCTCCGCCGGAGAAGCTTGGAAAGCAAAAGGAATGCCCAAAAATTGGAAAATTTTGCATGGCCTGATCCACTTCCAAGCAAGAGGTTGCAGCCAAGCAGGACAAGGCAGGACATACGATCAATAGCAAAGCGTCTTTTGCCACTGAATGGTGGATCCAGATGCAAGACAAAACACATTAAGGCACTGGAGCGCCTCATGAATGGTCTCCTCTTCCTCCAGGAGAGTGAGAAAGGAATCATCCGCAAAGTGACCATTGAGTAATTACAACTGGGAATTCGGCAACGAAATGCCTTTGACGCGCTGCAACGAGGCTGCATTAGCCAACAGATAACCAAACCCTTCAGCGGCAAGCACATACAGCGAGGGAGCCAAAGGGAAACCCTGTCGAATGGAATGAAAAGGGCCAAAGGCATAGGACTGTCGACCATTAATGGTGATGCAGGCCAAGGCATCCACAAAGAGCATTCGAATAGACTGAATAAAATTGGGCCCAAAACCTAGAGCTTGCAGCATGGCAAGAATGAAAGGCCATTCAATGCGATCATAGGCTTTAGAAAAGTCAATCTTAATGAATAAATATTTCTGGTTGGAGCGTCGGGCCCACTCCATGCCTTCCCAGACGACGATGATATTATCCAGAATATACCTGGATTTGATGAACCCAGTCTGCTCCGGACGCACAATGAGGGGCAAAAGATGGCAAATTTTTAAAACAAGAGCTTTAGCAATGATTTTATAAGAGACATTAAGGAGCGTAATAGGCCACCAATTACAAATATCCTCAGGATCACCAGCTTTAGGTATGAACTTAATATTCCCTTTATTTATTAGCTCTCCTAAAGAATTGGAATGAAAAGCCTCTAAATAGACCTGAAACAAGTCGGGACCCACACAATCCCAAAGATCTTTGTAAAATTCACAGGGAAAGCCATCAAGCCCAAGGGCCTTATCATCTGCCATGGAATGTAAATCCTTTTTCAAATCATCAGGCATAAGCAACTGGTCACAAAATTTCTTCTGGGCTGTAGACAGCCTATGTGGCACGACAGCAAGGCAGTCCTAGAGGGCCTACTGGCGCTTAGGCGTGGGGTATTGGGCAGTGAAAACTTGCTTGTAATGATGCACAAAAGCCTACAGAATGTCAGGCAGCTCTAAAAGGACCTGTACGCCATCTTTAATCTTTTTAATGCCTAGAGAGGAGTGCCTGGCACGCAAGGCCAAGAAAAACTCCTTGGAGGCACGATCCCCAATTTTGAGCCAATGCAAACATGCCTTGATTTGCGTACCTCTAGCAGTGTAGTTGTCTGCAACTTGCTTTTTGTGTCGTAATTTTGCAACTTTAACTTGCAAAGTTGGAGAAAAAGGGCTAGCCGCTAAGGCCTTGTTGGATGAGAGCAAATCAGCAGTGGTTGCCTCATAAGACCGCCAGCGAAAGATGGCTAGCTGGCGCCCATAAATGCGCAAGAAGTGAGCGGTACGGGTGATGGCATCATTCCACCATGTAATCCAGCCAGTACTATGAGCTGGCCTGCATTCCAAGTTCCAAATTTTGTGAATGTGGGCCAAGGTGGCCTTATGGCCGAGAAGATAAGTGTTGAGGAAGAATTGTGTCTTGCACGTGCGAGGCTGTCTAGTCTCCCATTCAATGCGGAAACTGATGGGGAAGTGATCAAACAACGTCACATCCATTATCGGCTTAACCGGAAGAGAAGAGCTGGCGAAGGAGAAGAATGATTGTGCCAAGATCATGGCACGATAGAGGCACTTAAAAATTCTGTCAGAACCAGCCTTGAAATTGCACCAGGTGTGCCATGGAGAATGAGGATGGCGGCGACCAATATTGGGATCAAAAAGCCCCAATTTATTGCGCATGTAAAACCACGCCTCATGTTCGCCAATTTCCCATCTGAAGGGCAGGATGTCATCTTTATCATAGGTCATCTCAACCATGTTAAAGTCCCCACATAAAATCCAGGTGGTGACCAGCAATGAGTCAGCAATCCATCGCTAGAGTAAAGAACACTCCACAGCATCATTCGGGGCATAAACATTAATGACCCTGAAAGAATGATTATCAATATTGAGTAGGATCCAAACAAGCTGTTGCGTGGGATCAGACCCATGTTTGACCACGCTAGAGTGCCACCATGGAGACAACAGAGTGACAGCTCCTCCACACCTAGATTCGTGGGTGGTACAGAACATAGAACTGGCTGGCCAGATAGACTGACAAGCTGAAGCAAGCAAAAAATCAAAAATTTTAATTTCCTAGAGGCACAGAATATCAATACCAGTCAACTTTTTCAAAGTATCTCTGACAATATATTTTCTGGGGAGGTCAGTAAGACCTCTAACATTCCATGAGAGAAAATCCATGGAAGAACTATGTCCATATCATTGGACTCTGATTCCTCTCCATTTAGAAAAGAGAAACGATTATGTAAAAATTCTGGCGGAACCGAGCCAACTTGGATAGAAGGAGATGAAATCCTCCATTTCTCCTGAACATATTCCCCTTCCTCCCTGGGCAGAGAGGGGCTTCAAGAGCACCTTTGGGCTCCTGAACCAGGAGCAGAACTATGTGGTTGGGCCATCATGATGTTAGCGAGTTGAGGCGTGGCCTTGGGCCAAGGCTGAAGAGGCACGCTATCGACCTTGCCCAGAACCGCCGTCCCCTTCTGAGAAAGGTTTGAAACATTTTTCGCCGGTTCGGCGGCTTTGGAAGTCGACGCAAAACCAGAAGATTTATTCCTGTGACCTGTGACCGTAGTCCAGGTAGAGTCTTGTTTAGGAGCAGAAGAATCTACTTGACAAGATTGTTCAGTTTCTCGTGGCTGAGAAGGTGTATGAGGCACTGCCAAAGGGCAGTCCTTGATCTTGTGGTCTGCGGATTGACACTGATAGCACATGTTGGGTAGATTAAAATAAGTAACTTTCTAGGTATGCCGGAGAGTTCCTATTTGAATATCAATGGTGTCTTTCAAATCTTGGGAAAGGTCAACTTCCACGCAAACCCTCTTCTAGGGACGGGCTTGGAAGAACCTATCCGGCTCCACACAAATAACTTTCCCCAGGGAGGAAGCAATATGATTCAAAAAAGGCACACAGGGCAAAGGAAGACCAGGAAACTCAATCCAAACTGGGACCTGGAGCTTGGTCTCATCCGAGACAATGAAGTCATGGGTCCAGGCATGGAAAACCAAAAGGGAAGACTGGAAATACCAGGGGTCGTGACCCAAAATGGCCTACACATGGCTAACTTCTGAAAAGCGGAACAAGAAAAAACCCTTGGTCAAATTTTGGACCATCTCAAGGCGAACCCCATGAAGGACCCAGGCCTTGTTGACCCATTCTTTAAGCACACTTTCAGGGGGGGTTCTCCCAACAAAATACCCAACAAGGGTGTGACTTTCAAGCCATTGACAAGTAGAATCAAACTCAGGTAAAGGTAAAACCACATCAGCAGGGGAGTCAGAATGCATACCTCGTGGAACACTTTCGGAACGAATTTCTTGGGACATTTGTTTGGAGGGGGAGCCATTGAGCAAAGCCATCGAACCGCCAACACTAGCATGAACTGTTGGGTTAGGAACGGTTGAAGGCATAATAAGGCGCTTAAGGCCACACTAAATGCGACCATACGCGTGACAAAAAAGACAAAGTGTTGCGCAGAATGCGCAGTATGACATAGTTCGGCCGTGAGCGCAGAGCAAAAAACCCTAACACACCCCACCATTCATCGCTATGGCTACTATTAAATCCCATTAAGAATGGAATTTTAGGTTATATGTTGATATCTCTATCTTTCCCATGCTTAAATGCAATAAAATATTCATAAAACCCATGTAATCATGATGCCCTAGTTCAGACAAGTGTATTTCAATTGCTCTCGAGATACCTGATGAGCTCACAGAGTTAAACACCCCAACACTTAGTCGATTTTGAGCTCCAAAATTCATTTATCATGGAATTCCTTCACCAACGAAATCTTCAAGTTAGTCTTAACTATGAAATTCTCAGTCTTGTGAAATACCCAGAAATTATACTATCACTAATTCTACGTGCACATGAAAATCCCGATAAATGCATCCATCACGAATTTTGTGTGCTCTTGAAATATTTGATTCAACCTTCACTATGAAATTTTCCCTTAATGGAAAAACCCGACAAGCGCTACATCACGAATTTTTCGCTCATCTGAAATACCCAATATGCTTTTCATCATTAAATCCTTGTACGCAAGAAATATCCGACAAGTTAACCCGTCGTGAATTTCGCGACCACAAGAAAAGCTCAGTACACTTGATATCATGAATTTTAGGCATGATGAAAATATCTAATACACCCTCCATTGTGCATTTCTCACTTCTTTGAAATCCCTAACAACTTCGTTTGTCACGAATTTCTCCTTGGTATGAATCCCTAAACCTTTTCATCATTGATTCCTTGAATGTTTGGATTTCTCGAGTTATATGGGTCATGGTTTTATGCTTATGATGATTTAATTTCTTGGGCATGTGAGTACTCCCGGATGTTTTGAAATGTTGAAATTTTACCCATACCTGATGAGTCGAAGTGATATACTACCAATTTTCCCCACATCACGTATTTCTCATCCCTTGGAAATCCCCGATAAGCTCTCTGTCATGGATTTCCTAAGCAGGTGAAATCCCTAGATTTCTCAAAGGAGTTAAATTTCCACATTTCTTACATGAGCCAAAAACACGATGATTTCCTTTTGCTTGAATTTAAGGGTTACAAATGTGACTTCCTAGGCATGATTATTAATGATCTGATCTTAAATTTTTCTTGCATGAATATCTTTCTTATACTAACACTCTCAATATGATCTATATTTTCTGCATTTCTAGTAATTGTGATGTTTTGGCTAACAAATACAAGCAAAATCTAGTAAGATTAAGACTGGAAAGGAAAAGAAGATAAAAACACCTAAAAGGAGGAGCTTTCCAAGGCAGAGAAAATTAAGTATGACTTCAAGGGCATGCTCCCAAAGTCCAAGATAGCATCTTATTGGGGAGAGGTTGGGGATACCAACCTTGGGAATATTAATTTAGAGGATTTCAAGAAGAGAATGTACTTCCCTACCCCAATTGAATTAGCAAGGAGATTAGTCAAAATTGGGTTGGCACAAGCTGTAGGTTTTCCTCCTTCTGTCCAGTGCCCTGAGTTAATAGTTGAGTGCTCCAAGCACTATGAATTTGATAGGAGAATGATTATTGGTTTTTGGGGGAGATTATTGGCCAATTTAATTGAGGATTCCTTGGTAAAGGCTTTCAAGATCCCCACACATAAGAAGTTAGTTAAGTTCTCAATTGAAATGGAAAAAAAATTCTATGTTGATTACCCTAAGAAGGCTCTAGAAATCATGAATTCCACCTGAGTATACAAGCCCAGGAAACATTATACTAAGTTGCCCAAGATTCTGCACTAGAGTTATATTAAGGTAGAATACAATGATATGATTACTCTCCTGAGTAGAGTAATGGGGCTGGAAAAGGCATCACTTTTTGAAGATTGGATGTTCTATGTGATGGAAAAAATTGTGAAGGGTACCAACTATCATTTGGTTGTACTCATAAGTGACAATCTTGATAAGCAACTGAGGGAAGTACAAGACACAAATAAGTTCACCATGACTTCTTATGTAGTTTATATGTTGGCCTGACATTTCAAGTACAAAGGATTGAGTTACAAAGGTACAATAGGAGAAGTAAAATTTTATGAGTGTTATACCCAATTACACTTATCTAGCACCTCTCACTAAAGGAGAGTTAATGATGCCTTCACAATGTATATCACTAGGACACTGCAAGAATCTCTTCATATTAGGATATCTATAGAGGCAATGGAACTGATCTGGAAGTATGGGTGTGCCATACCAATTGTCTTGATAACCTAAAAAAATAATTATTTTATTAGAGGTTACATGGCAATTAGTTGCATTTCATAAGGTGTTGAAAAATCTGCACAAGAAAGGTATCGGGGGTGAATTCCTAATCAAAATAAATGGATGGGAAGCCTGTCCCTCCTTTCCCAATGCCTAACATTCAAAGATGAAGATGGAGTACCTCCATCTACCTATACACACCACAAGGAGGTATTTTGACCCCTATGGAACTACACAAAAGGTTGCAACAAGAAATTATAGGCATAAAGAAAACATAGAGGATTACTGGGCAAACTATAGAGATAAATTTGAGGTGTTCAAGAGAAATTTTTCTGATCTCTCCCTCAAAATGATAAGGCTATACAGGATCATAGAAGTACCTAATCAGCTGGAGGATGAGGAGGATGTAATCCAACACCATGATTACATGGATATATCAAACAAGCCCCTTCCTCCTATTGATTAGGAAGAGGAGGAAGTAACAAACTTAAATCAAGTCACCTCTCCTATGATCAAATACTTCAAGCAATAGGCTAAACACAAGATTTTGGAATTAGAGGCTGATGGAGTAAAATTTACCTATGACCTAATGAGTGATCTTGAGTCTCAGACATCTTCTGAGGAGTTAGATTTTTAAGAGGAAGGAGTTGTTGAAGAAAAGGAATCTGAGGAAGAGAGGCCTCTAATTATAAAAATAACAAAGGGAAAAAAAAAAGACCAAGGTTAAGATAGAGGAGACTCAGAGGCAGCCCATTCCTAAGAAAAGGAATCCCACTAAGTCTATACCTAAAGGAACACCAACTCCCAAGAGAAGAAAACTGGTTAAGGGAAAAGGAAAAGGTGCCTCCATTGAATCCTCACATCCCAAGAAGCAGCAGAAAGAACAAGAAAGTGAGGACATGCCTCCAGAAACAGTTGAAGGAGGAACCTAGGAGGAAGCCATAAGCATTGAAAGCTCTAAGGAAATACCTTAGGTAGTATATCAAAGAAAAGCATCTCTAAGAGCTGGTATTCCTTTCCCCAAACTAGACAACATAAAAAAGTAGTTGCAGAATTGGAGAAGGTTGCTCAGGCAGGGTCCTTTGAAGGAGAAAAATTTGGAGAAGAGATGGAGAACATAGCACCATAACCACCATACGAGGATCTACCTTTTGAGGAAGGGAAGGATGCAAAAGAAAAAGATACAACATTTTAGGATGCTTCTAAGGATCCTAAATCAGAAGTTGAGGCTGAGAAGGCTAGTACTCAAGATAGTGAGCAACTGCCAGAGGATAACTAGTAGCAGCTATAGGATGATAAGCAATTGTAACAAGAGGAAGATATTAATAAGGAAGAAGAAAATGTTAATAAAGAAGATGAGCCTACCCTAGATACACAGGAAAATAAAGGGGAAAGGATCCAAGAGGAGCAAGAGGATTTGGATACTAACATTGAAATATCTATTGCTCCAGACTGTCTAATGGAAATTTTGAAACCAAAGCTAGTTGTTGAGGAAGTAATTCCCAATTGGGATGTTTTTTTATTGGTTTGGATAAGCCTAAGGAAAATAAGAAGGCTCAGGTGATTTCCCACATTGTTAAAGATGATTATAATAATAGGGTGTTACACATTGCAACCCCTGTTGTTGAAAAGAATAAGGAGGATATCACTCCAGATGAGTATAATGTTCAATCAATAAATTTGGGGTCGTCTATGAAGAAACAAGAATTTGAGGATCTTTGGGGGTCTGTTGAGACCATTGTGCAGAGATTGGAGGAGATGAAATTCAAGGAACAACTCCAAAATCAAGTAGATGAACCACAAAAATATATTAAAAATTTGATGAAACCCTTTAGACTGAAGTTGGCTCCTCCACATAGTCTAGTATTCTCTCCAAAGATGCAATAAGTGAGCTGGAGAAAATGAAATTGTTTGCTCAAGTGGCACAGAACTGGGTAGTTGGAATTTATGAGAAGGGAATTCCCTCAACTGCAAAGATTTTCCAATTGTATGAGAGATGCTCAGCCTATTTAGACATGGTGTAGAAAATTGCAGTTGAATGCAAAGACACCGATGATAAATCAATAGTGAGGTTGAATGTGCTCATGGATATTCCTAAGGAAGTTGTGATTGAAGAAAAAATCCTCATAATAGAGAATATTGGGAAGCCTAGGGAATGGCTTGAGGCATTCAAATTTATGAGGGAGGTCATGGATAATGCCTTGGAAGAGTTCCCAAAAATGAAGAAGGATTTGGAGGATATTTTCACTGGTTGTGTCTTGTTTTTGGAGGTGATGACTGGAAAATCTCTCGGTACGGACTTCATTAAGGTAGATTTGCTTAAAAATGGTGGAAAGAAAGTTTTTCCTTGGTTGAGGATAGGAATGTTATTGAGAACCACCTAGAAGATGTTGGTATGTACATAAGCATGATGCATAAGTACCAGGAATCAAAGCTGGAATGGGATAAAGTGTTAAAGAAATATGAAGCTAAGCTGGACTCGATAGTTTTTAGAATGAAAATTATTCCAGTACCAAGTCAATAGGAGTTAAATAATGTTTTTCATAAACTCCAAGAATTTAGCAAAAGGCAACAAATGGACAAGGAAGGAGAATAAAGATAAATCTACATAGAAATCAGTGTCATTTTCCATCAAACAGCAAAAGAAAACCTAGGTGACCTTGTAATCAATGCCAGGGAGACTTTATTTTGAATATAAAATGGGCTTTAATTGAAAAAATGAGATTTGGGTATTTTAATATTTAAATTCAAATAGACACTAGGGTCACATGTTGTTAACCTATTTTGGTTAACCTAATTGGGGCACCTAGCTTAATGTAATCCCAACCATTGATTTTAAACCCTAATTTCTTGATGAACTCTATAAATATGGGGCTTCTCCTCATTTGTTAAGTTGAATCTGGAATTGCTGTAAAATTTATGAAGCTTTAATATAACAAAAAAGCATTTATTTTGATGTTCTATTCTTTGTGGCTTCATTTCATTGCATGGTTCTTGTATTTCCAAGTTATTTCCAGTTATTTAGTTTAAGTTCTTTCATGTGTATGGCAAAGTATTGAAGGTGTTTGATGAATCTGTTGCTCATACTATTTGTGAATTATTGATTGTAATTCACTTTGCATAGTTATTCTGAGCCACATTTTATGTAATGGTTCAACTATGAATGTTTATTCATATTATGTCAAAATTTGGGTGTATGTTTAAATGTTTTGCAGTCTGAAAATCTTTATGTTCCTTTCAAGATTGCACCATTTTTGTGATATTGTAGATTTATCTTGGCTAAATAGAGATTGGTTTATTGGGGATTTTTCCACCTTAAATACTAGGTTTTTTGCATGATTGTACTTAGGTTTTAAGTTAGAATCTCTCTAAACCCTTGAATCTTTTGATATTTCTTTGAATCTATGTTAGTTTTAGGCTAAAAGAATCACTTAAATCGCTACATTTGATGATAATATTACCTCCATATTTCATATTTGGTAAGTTGGTTAGGGTTTGCATTTATCTTCATATTTTACAAAATCCTCATCTGAATCTTATAGCTTCCAGCCTTGTTTGACCATAAAGGCCCTTTGTGATTACTAGCATAAAACATTGCCACTGAAAAATTGCCAAGACCTGACCTTATAAACCTTGGGGTTATTTTCTAAAGATTGTCTGAAGAGAGTCACCTTTCAAGAGAGATAGAACACTTGCGTTTTGTAGTGCTCAAACACTCAAGAAGAAGATGAAGGTCATACCTCCATCATCATACTTTAAAACCTACAATCAAGTAATGAATATAGAAAGTGAAGACAAGACATCTTCCCAAGGAAAGAGGAAGAAGAACAATGATGAGAGCACATATGACAACAGCAACGGATAATCAAAGATTGTCCAAGCCTTGAGAAAAGACATGATGAGAAACATGAAAGAGATGAAAGTTGAGAAGGGGAATACAAAATAAAACAAGGAATTGTGGTGCATAGATTGCAAAGGAGAGGGTTACACAAAGGAAAACTATATGAAAAGGCTATTCTCTAATACTTACTAAGTGATGGGAAATTCCATCATGAAATGCTCATACAATTTGAAAACAAGAAGCACACAAGTGCTCTTCACCCAAGGAGAATAGTCAACTCCTCTGAACACACCACCAAAACCTCAAAATACTAATACCAATGCATCTCTAGGTGGATACAGGAACCAAAGAGGAAATAACAATAGTGGATCAAGGAGTAGAATCTAGTAAGATGCAAAGGGATGACCAATGATCCAATGTAAAAAGTGTAACAAATGGGGTCACTTCGCCCAATAATTCCAAAGTAACTAAGACAAAACAAGGATTCTTTGTAATTGGTGTGGATTGGGTGACCATGAAGACATCAAGTGCCTAAAATAGAAATGAATAAATATGTTGGACATGGAGGATCAGAATGAAGAGTTACTAGAAATCACTATCTAACACAAATAAATAAAGCAATATACCTAGACCCTCGTACAAAAAAGCAATGAATAAAGGAAGTCAAAGAAAAATTAGAATAGGTGATGGCTAAAGAACGAAGAACCTCTTAGGAGACTGCAAGTACCTCATGGCTATTGGAGTCATAAAAGAACATCATATGATAGGTACTATAGACCACCATACCAATCAAAGTGACATACCTTCTCCATACTTTTCCACAATTAGGAATGGAAATCACGAACATAGTCAATGATGAACAATGCCAGCAACAAGAAGGCCGAAGGAAGGAGATGGTAGTAGAACCGCCATTCGAAGGTGAACAAGTCATCGACCCAATGTTGTTGATGGTAAACATCAAGAATAGATCGGTGATCATATAAATAGAGATTGGAGGGAAGAATCTAATAGACACGATTGTTGATGGAGGATCAAGAGTCAATGTACTACTTGAAGATACATGGAAATGTCTTTGAAAACCAACACTCTAGCCATCGACATTCTAATTGGTGGGTAATAACCAGAATTACATCTAGCCATTGGGAACACTAATGGCGTAGAAGGTTGTAGAGAAGGGGGATTCACTACTCATGAGTCTATTTATTCTCAAGAGATTCCTAAGGGGTGAATTTCCCTAAACTACCACAAGGAACAATGCAAGAGTTCTAGAATCAAAAAGAGTGAATCACAAAGGTTTTTTGGAAAAGCTGGCGAGCTCTCGAACAAAGTATGGCAATGTGGAATATGAACGACAATGTGGTGCACTGGCATCCCAAAGGTGTGCTAGCATCTCGTATGGACCAAAAAGAGAGAATATCCCGGAAAACAACAAGGTGACTACTAACAATCTAATTACTGAGAACTTCTAGAATGCAATAAAGTAACAAAAAGTAATAAGACTGGAATAAGGTAAATTAAATGATAGAACTAAAGAGGATAGAGAGAGAAAACTTCTCACAAAAATTCAAGTAATGAAACCTCCAACACATGAATGTCTTCAATACCTACATGTGTAATATCTGGAGAAAGTGTTGGTGTTGTATAAGGGTTTGCCTCAATCAAACCCCCTTTTTAGTGTTCCCACCTCCACGGACAGCCAGATAGATAGAGAGAAATAAAGTATGCAATGAGTGATAAAAGAAAACCTCGCTCAAGGAGGGGAACCCGTATCACAAAATATAGATGCAATAGATAGGGGATGTGTGAAATCCCAATATTTCTTGCAAGCACTAGGCAAGGGAGATGTCAACTACAGGGATTAAGGAAGCCAAAGAGAGCAAGGATGAAAGAGAGGGATGTGAGAGCCAAGGGAGCTGCAAAGAATGTTGTAAAGAGCTTAAGAGTGCTTGAAGTTGATGCTGAGAGAGCTTGGAAGTGTTGTTGTAGCAAGTTGTAGAGAGCTATGAAAGAAATATAGCTAGAGGAAGATGGGAGAATATCCAAGATGAAATCCAAGAAGGAGAAGGAGAGAAAATGAGTTGAAAAGATAGATTTAAAAAGGGAAAAGAAGCTTCTTGGGCCGTTACAAGGCATCCTAGGCCGTTACCACCAACAAAATTAGGTGACAAGTGGAAAAGATGCTTAGAACAATCATTTGAACATCGAAATGTCATAGGACACTAATGCGGCATGCAGATGTCTGCACGATGCGCTAGTGTCCAGACACATCATGCTACAAAGCAACATGAACGAGGAAAGCACAAGGTTTGATGCAAAGCTGGCACAAGAAGGTAGCTGCTAAAAAGGGGTGTTGAGCATCCTAAGAGGGGAAAAGGCTAATGCAGGGGATAAAATGAACCTACACAAATGCTAAGGGATTGGACACTACAGTGGATACAAGAATGTATGTGAAATTTCAAGGGGTCCAATTTTACGACATAACAAAGGTGATGATCAAGACCCAACTATTCTTGTTGAACTTTGTGGTCATTCCACTACAAAAAAAGGGTATATGATGCACTCATTGGGAGAGGGTGGTTGATTGCAGCCAAGGTAGACCACAATTGGAAAAGAAATACACTATTCATAGAGAACAATGGAAGGAAATATGTAATCAACTTGAGAAACTAAGCAGTCAATGAAGAATTGGTATTGTTAGACTTAGAGTCTGAAGGAGGATTATGAATGGACGGAGAAAGGGGAATCATGGAATTGAATGATGAAGGTATCTTAGACCTCCAACAATTCTCAAAGGACAAGATGAGTTAACTCAATAGACTTTTCCATTGGTAGATGGAGGATTAAAAAGTATTCTAGCAAGACTACAATATGCTACAAATTAAAGAAATTGAAGGGGAAGAAGATGGAGCATCGATGAGAAAAAAATTTCCTCCAAAATATGGAGAATATAAAGGAGTGTCCAAGGTAGATGACACACCAACACACAAATTTGAAAGATACAAGATGATCAAGTACGAAGAATTGAACATAAAGAAGGTAAATCTAGGAGAAGAGGATAGTCCCCAAACAATTCCAGTCAGAGAGGAATGGAGTACAATATTAAAGGTGGTAGCATTTGAAATCTTCACAAAATACAAAGATTCATTTTCATGGAGGTGCAAGGACTTGAAGGTTGTACCTCCTGAATTATGTGTACACAAAATTCCTTTGGTACTTGGAGCACAACCCATATAGAAGAGACCTTATCGAATGAATAAATATTATGTTGCGAAGGTACAAGAAGAGATCAAAAATGTGTTAGAAGCAGGAATCATCTTCAAAGATGAAGTCAGTGACTGGGTGTCACCAATCGTTATATCATTAAAGAAATAATTTGAACTGATTTGAATATGTGTGGACTTCCAAAAAGCCTCAATATTGTGACCATAAAATATCCCTTCCCAATCCCATTCACTGACTCAATGCTGAAAGAAGTGGCAGGCCATGAAATTAACTCATTTATGGATGGGTTCTTAGGCTATAAACAAAAAAGTATAGCCGATGAAGATAAATTAAAGATGATGTTCATATTTAAAGATGGAGTGTATGCATACAATCATATGTCATTTGGTCTATGCAACACTCCGACGACCTTCCAAAGAATAATCCTACACATATTCAACAAGATATCTATGGGAAACTTTAACGAATTTTTGGATGATTAGTCAATATACAATGACAAAAAAACACATCTAAAGGCTCTCTAAGAATGCATGGATTAGTGCAAAGTGACACAACTGACACTAAACTCGAAGAAGTGTCAGTTCATGGTTCCTTAAGGAAAATTTCTCGAGAACATAGTCTACAAGGCTAGTTTAAAGACTAACCCAAATAAAATCCAATTGATCGTACAGATGGAACCGCCCCATAACATCACCAACATAAAATCATTCCTTGACCATGTCAGGTACTACAAAAGTTTTATCAAGAATTTTTCCTAGATTTCTTATCCATTGGGCATACTCACCAAGAAGGGACATCTATTTGTATGGACAAAAGCACGAGAAGAGGCTTTAAAGGAACTAAAAGTATGATTAATTAGTTTGACAATCTTGGCATTACCTAGATTGGAATAAAGAATTTCATGTGCATGTCAACACCTCAAATTATGCAATTGGAGCAACACTAGTGCAAGTAGGAGTGCAATGGTTGGATCACTTGGTGTTCTTTGTAAATCATTTGTTGTCGAAGGAAGAGAAGAATTACAACACAACGAAGAGGGAATCCCTCGGGATGGTGTACGTTGTGCAGAAATTTAGGTATTACTTATTGGTGCCACCTTTCACATTCTACATTGACCATCAAGCCCTCATGTACTCAAGGTCAAAAAACCCATCATTCAAGGAAGATTAATCCAATGGCTTTTTCTGTTATAGGAGTTTACATTCACCATAATCATATGACCAGGGAAGATTCATATCATTGTTGACTAATTATCGAGAATCCGGTCTGGTAAACCAACCAAGGACATGATAAAGACTTCCAAGATGCACACTTATTTCAAATCATAGCACTATCCCCATGGTACGAGAAAATTGGAGAGTATCAATGTCCTCATTCCCAAAAGAGATGTCACCAGGGGAACAGAGAAAATTGGTATTTAAAAGAAAAACATTCCAACTCATTAATAGGCTATTATATAAGATGGGTTTAGACCAAGTACTTTGGCGATGTGTCATGGAGGAAGAAATTCCTAGTGTACTAAAGGAAGCACATGAAGGATTGACGAGAGGACATATGGGACCAAATGCTACAACACAAAAAATCTTGTTGGCAAGACAATGGTGGTTGATCGTACATACAAATTCTCAAGAATGGGTGGTGGAATGTGACACATGTCAAAGATTCAGAAAACCTCTAAAGAGGAATTACATGATAATCTTTCCATCTCAACCATATGAATTATTCAAATGATGGGGATTGGACTTTATCGGGCAACTAAAAGTCGGCCAATTGCACTGATGTAGGTACATAGTTGTCACCATCGAGTACTTGATAAAATGGGTGGAAGCTCAGGCACTTGTCGGATAATATTACACTAAGTATGATGAGATTTTTCTATGAACAAATCACACAAGGTACGACATATTAATACAAATTACTAGCAACAAAGGAGGATAATTCATCAATCATGGCATTCACCTGATGACAATGGAGTTTTGAATCCTTTACAACTTATCCACCTGTACTACCTAAGATCAAACGGTCAGGTAAAGTCTACAAACAAGGTACTTGTCTCGGTCATCCATAAGTCATGTGACATCAAGAAATTTGATTGAGAAGAGAAGTTAACTCCTGTACTATGGGCATATCGTATGACCTACAAGGTAACCACTGAGCATAAACAGTTCCAGCCAGTGTATGGTGAAGAAGCAATAATGCTAGTTGAGTCATGGTAATGAGATTGAGAATAGTCATTGAAAAATAGACTTGACGACACATAGATTCTGAAGGAGTGGTTATTCCAATTAAACAAACTCAAAAAAAAATGAGTACTCACATAATAGGCTACAAAGGTGATGTAGAAGAGAAGAAAGTACTAGCATGGAAAATACCTCTGATGGGAGAATTTTCAGTTGGGGTAGTTAGTCCTCAAATATAATAGTCGTAACGAATTGAAGCTTGGTAAATTCAAGAAAAAGTGGTTGGGACCATTTAAATCGGAGAAGCTGGTGAGAATATAGCCATTAAAGTAGAAAGATTAGACAAAACTTTGCTAAAATATCCCATTAATGGATATAAATTGAAATTGTACAAAGAGAGGAAGGAAGAACTAGTCAGAATTGTTGGGAAAATATGTCTCAACCTTGCAATTATATAAGTCTTATTGTTGATAGGTAAGTGCAAGGAGACACCGAGGGGGGGGGTATCCCCTACGAGGGGTCCATGCACCCCAATGGCCTAGCTCAGGGGTAGTGCCCCTGAAAGCCAAATTTAATATCTTTTTTATTATTCTAAATTTGGATCATTCGTCATTAGGTCTTAGATCTAATAGTTGATATTTTTTTGTCTTGACTTTCCCTAGAAGGAAACCCTATTTCATGAGAACATTATATTATGGGTGTGCATTGTGATGTATTCTGAGAGTACGATAGTGGTCGTGTTGCCTCTAGATCTTTGGTTGGTGATACTCCTATGAGAAGTTTGCTCTGTAAGTATATTGTAATCTTCATGATTTTTGAATAATATATTGGGAAACTTTTTGAGTGTGGGGCTTGTCTCTCGAAAGGGTTTTCCCCACGTAAATCACTCTATTGTGGTATGCATGATATTTATGTTCATTTTTTTTTAAGTTTTTGAAATTTTTGTAAAGATCTATAAATTTTTGCATTATATCTTCCTCTCAAGATTAGTGTAGGAAGTTTTTATGCTACCTTGTCTTCCTAACAAGAATCAACATGCTCGAATACACAACAAAAGAGAATTGGCCAATAAAAGGGAATGAAACAATGGAAGAACAAGAGTGGGGGATAACTAGAAGCCAGTATGTACAAGAAGAAGACTGGACAACACCAAGAGGTGAGAGAATAATTGAAGAAACACTTGTTAGGAAAAGAGTGGAAGGAATTGCAATACCCAGGGTCCATAAACATTTAACCAATGCCCTATTTGGAGCACCTAAAATCTAGAAAAGAATATGGGGCCACTGAAAGTTCCATGCACCCTATGAAGGAGAACAAAGAGGGTATTTGTCATACAAATTAGATGAAGAAGCAAAAAAGGAAAGGAAGGAAAAAATAGAGAAGGGAAGAAACAAAAAATTAGTTCAGAATGAATACAATTCAAATGAAAATGACAAGGACAAAGATGAATGGAATGAGTATCTAAGAAAAGAAGGATTGTGCCTAAAAGTTGCGATAATGACGAAAGACATGTTCATCACCCAGCTAGATGGATACAATGAATAATTAATCAAGTACATCAAGGAACATAATATGAAGCCTCCTACATTAGTGACTTTGGACGGGCTATGGCGAGTCATACCAAACCTAGCCAGATTGTTGACAGTGAATGGAGAGAATATTACATGGTACTAGCAGTATGGTAGATGATACATCAATGAAATTTTTAAAGGTATGGGGCTTGCCACACTGGTTGATATTTTTTTAATTTAAAATAGCTTAAAACTTGTTGCAAGGAGTAATGTTACAAAAAATCTATTTTTTTGTGTAAGTGGCAGTACACTTCAAAGGTAAAGGTTAAAAAACCGATAAAATAAGATGTTGAAAGAGAAAAATTAAAAATGAAGAAGAAAAATTTTAAAAACAAAAAATAGAAAAAATGGCTAAGGAGAAAATGATGGAATCACAAAAAATGAGAAAAAATAAAAAAATCACAAAAAATATTAAAATAAAGGTGAAAGAAAAAGTATTAAATTAAAAAATGCTACAGTATGGGAGAAAAATATTGAGAGCATTAATAAAAGTCATATGGTCAAAAAGGAATCATCAAAATTCACAAGGTACAAATCATACAAGGGTTATTGTGCAGAAGGGATGACACGTTAAACTCACCGTACAAAGGAAAAATTACAAAGAATAGTGTGAAGAAAGCAGCGTACGACCTCTAGTATGGATCACAAAAGACATGGAATTGTCTATGCAGGTGACAATTGGCAATGTCTATGCAGGTGACAATTTGCACCTTTGACCCTATTTATTAATTAATTAAAAATAAATAGTGCCTTCACTTTTTATTTTTAATTAATTAATAAATAGAGTCAAAGGTGCAAACTGTCACGACAATGTCTATGCAGGTGACAATTTGCACCTTTGACCCTATTTATTAATTAATTAAAAATAAATAGTGCCTTCACTTTTTATTTTTAATTAATTAATAAATAGAGTCAAAGGTGCAAATTGTCACGGCAATGTCTATGCAGGTGACAATTTGCACCTTTGACCCTATTTATTAATTAATTAAAAATAAATAGTGCCTTCACTTTTTATTTTTAATTAATTAATAAATAGAGTCAAAGGTGCAAATTGTCACCTACATAGACAATTCCAAGATAAAGAGTTATACTGTGGTGGCCAAGAAGTGAATAGGGGTGGAAAAATTAACACGACAGGCACAGTGGGCTACATAAGGTCAAGAGAACGGAATAATACAATACGAAAACACAAACCAAGCAAACTCGCACCCTAAAGAGAGGTCGCACAATAAGACAAACCACAAAGAAATTATAGTTCAAGCGTGCCAAGAAAATAAAGTACAAACAACATGAGAAATTCAAGGCAGAGAAGGGAAATTCCATAATTAGATAAGTGATGGTTGTAGCAACTATTTTTGGGTTTCAAGAAGGTGTATATTTAATTAGCATCAAGTAACTCATTACCAAAAAAATTTATGGCCACCACACAACCAACAGAGGAAGAGGTATCTCAAACAGTTGGTGCACAATTAGTATCTCAAATGGACATAGACGAAGCTATCCTAGTGACAATGATAACCACTAGATTACCACCCTTGCAGCCAACCACCTTCATATTGCCAACACCATCAGTGGAATTACCAGTCACACCACCAGGGATACTGCCAACATTTTCAAGTGCATTGACAGGATCACTTAGCCCCACCAAAAGGACTACCAACTCCATTGATAGAATCACCAACCCTACTGGCAAGATCGCTAGCCCCACTGCATGACCACCAGCCCCACCGGTAGGACTGCCAACCTCACCGACAAGACCACCTACCCCATCAATGAGACTAGCATGTGCACTGCCAGTAACATCAGTCACAATTTTTGCACCATCAAATTCATTGCCAACGAATACCCCTACACCTACCAACATGGCACAGATAGATAATTGGTTGAACACATTTGAGTTACCACTACAAGTTCCAACATTCTCATTACCAAGCCCGTCAGGAGTTTTGGTAGAGGGTCTAGAACAAGCATGCACAACCATGGTGATCAAGGGTGAGGGTCCACAATAAATATTCATAGCCATGATGATCGAGGGAGAGGGTGTATAATAGTACTTTACAACCACAAGGACTGACAGTACAAAACTAGACTCATCATAGGCACACCCACCAAATGCAGTACACACTCAGGAGAGTGGGGGACCATCTTAGAGATAGGAGCCCCCTTTGGTAGTAGAGGAGTTAGCATCAGCCAATCCATCAGGAAAAAAGGAGGAGGATGAGTCAAGAAAAACAAAGGGGTTGATCATTGAGATCGCCAAGTTGGATGAGTCAGACCCTTTCGGGATGGTACAAAGGTACATCAATAACTCCAAGCAATGGCAATAGTCATGCAAGAAGTAGGAGACATATCCAAAAGGCTTGACATAGGCCAATCTCCATAGTGGCGAAGGAGGTACAAAGGATTTTGGTGTTTTTCTAGATAGGGTGTGAGGAAGAATTCACCCATTTTTCCACTTCCAAAGGATGGCCTAGAGTGGAGACCCTAGCGATGGTGATGGCTTGGCATCCAACGAGGCCTTTAGTTGGAGGGAGAGATGGTTAGTTGATTTTAGCCCTATTTGGTATAGAGGCATCCTTCAGGGATGTAGTCTATAGGCTAAAACAATAGATGATATCCATATATGAGGCGATATAGGAGAAGGTTGAGGCTTTACAAGTGGTACAAAAGGTATGAGAGGAGTTAGCCAAGAATACAAAAAAAATCTAGGATTAGCTTGCTCAACAAACTCAACTTGCCATCACTAAGAGAGCCACAGTATTGTCCATAGAGGCCAAGATGACATAGATGGAGAGGGAGACAAAGCAAAGAATGAAGGCCATGGAGGCCTAGTTGGTAGATAAGGTAAAAGAAGAGGACCAAGAAAAATAATAGGTGATGGAGGTTGCACACATGGTAAAGGTAGCAAGGGATCAAGATATCATGGCTAAGCACTAGTTACAAGTGTGTACAAAGGAGGTTCATAGGTTATGAAAGCTATGTTCACTGACATCTACCCCGACATCATCCATCCATTCAGGGACATCCTTTCACCCTCCCTCTTCACACTAGTCACATTTTGTTGTAATAAGTCCCTAATTTTATTGTTGTCGTTTGGAAGATGACTTTCTTTTTGGGGGCATATGTGCTCGGATGAAAGCGAATTTTTTTAGTTGGCCAACTAAATAAATAAATAATATTATGCATAACAAATAGAAATTTATGTACATTTTGTAATTGGGCATTATTCCTCAACGGTTGGTGTCCTCAACCAACATCAGTCGTCTATATAATTCATGGTTTATTTGTAGTTGGGGACCGCACATTTTGATACATGATGTACTTATTTATTTGATGAATGAGAATACAACACCTATAGTTTATGCAATGTCTGTGTAATTGATATGTTCTATTCTTGTTGCTATATATTCTCATTTACTTTGTGTTAATCGGTCAAGTCACTTTGTGAGTAAACACTATTTCCTTCATATTAGTAACACTAACACTCAAACTCACATCTATTTCTTGTATATTTTCAACCATTGTAGACACCTAAAATCCATCCCTATATTTAATTAATTGTTTTCACTAATCCTATAATTTCTTCAATACTAAATAATTAAGAAAAAACATTTAATCAATTAGATGACCTCTCTTCTACGATTCAATTAAATATTTTACCCTAATGTTAGTTAACTAAATGAATCATTTTATTTAATTAACCAATTTAATTTCATTCGTCCTTGATATAAGTTTAAAAAAATATATCCCATCATATCCACATCACCTATTTCTTTTAACTAGAATTCTTGTAATCCTAAATAAAATCAATCTTAAATGCTAACCATCTAGTTAATCAAAATTTGAACCTAGCCATCAATCCTCAGCTACTAACCATTTAAATAACAATTTTAATACACATCATCTATCCTAAATTGAATTAATATTTAATCTTAGCCATTCATACCCAACTACCATCTATCCAAACAAGTAAATTTTAAATCTTGAAATTAACTCAGTCAAATCAATCTAGACCTTCATTCACCAAATAACGATATTTTTTCCACCTCCCTCCAAAATTAAAATTTATAAATCATTTTAAATGGATCTCAACCTTCTATTCCTCTCATCCAAACTCTTTAAATAATTCATTCTCCTCAACCAAAAAAGTAGAGAAGAATCCTTGTACAATATATGCTTCCACATTGAGGACTCCACGAGATCAACTTGGCATCCAAACATGTCAAGAGAACATCCAATCATCCAAGGTTTTCATTGGTTTTTTATTCCAGTTTGAATTTGTATCTCTAGCTTGCTCAATGTGAGCTTCTAGTAAGAATTGAAGTAGGATTCAATGTTTTGTTTCCTTATCTATTCCTACATTTTTTTCCCACATTACAACCATAATTAAAAATACATACTTGAAAATTCTCTATTTTGGTGCTCTATCCACTCACCATGTTCACAAATCTTCTTAGATTATCTCTCACACTCTCTTTATATATACCACAATCAAATTTTCTCTTTTTCATTAATCTAATTTAAAAGAACTCTTTTCTTTATTCTCGCTTATTCACCTTTCAAAAATTGCCTCATAGTTAGTAGCTTGTTTGCTCCAAGTTTTTCTCTTTTCCTTCACAAATATGATGTCGATTGCCTCATGTTCAATGATCTATTTATAAAATCCTTGTTAGAATTGGCTATGGAGATAGCCTGCCAAGATCTTGAGGCCAAATGGAAAGCACAAGAGAGAGAAAATGAATATGACAAGAATAAATTGTATTCTTATCAATTATGTTTCAATGTTCTGACATATGTACAATGTAGTAGAAACCCCTTGGTTATATAGCCAAGGTGAGATACAAGATGTCATAGGATTATGACAAGTGTCTTAATCATATGACATGAGACAACTTATCACACTTACCTAGGTTCACATTTTTTACAAGTCAAAATTTAAGATAACAACTAATGACAACTAACACCTTCTAGAAAGATTCCTTTCTAGGACCTAAGTAAACTTAACATGTAAATAAGTCCCCTACTAAAAAATTAACTAGGTACAAGACTTTATTTACACCAACACCCCCCCTTAAGTGCAACTTAGGGAGTAGCGTATTACTATGAAAATGACACAAAGATGGGTCCCGACTATGAGGCCATGTTAGGTACCCATGTACATATGCAAAAGAAATCTCTCACAAATAGAGAAAAGGAGAAAATCCAATGGGACAAAACTCCTCCCTAAATAGAGATGCAAAATAAATGTTCTCAATGAAGAATGAGAAGGCAAAAACCCCGTGTGAGGAAAAATACCCTCCCATAAAAGTGAAGAAGAAGAAAGACAGTGCATCCACCCCTCAATATTGAGTCTCCTGCAATGGTAGAAGCTCGACATTAAATGTTGAAGATGATCCAATCTCGTCAAACAACGTTCCTCCCTTTAGGAAGAAGCAAAACCAAGATGATATGCAAGATGTCAATAGATGGAGGAAATGAAATGCATGACTCAATAACTGGATCTGATGTGAGAACTCCCAAGTTCAAGAAGCCAAAAGTCTCCTCTGAGTTATGGTTCACACTAGAAGTGTGATCAATAGCCGAAGGAACAATGTCATCATCAGAAGCAAAATATGCAAAGGTATGCAACCGAGATGAATGATCAACCACTCTAGTAGCAATGATCTCTCGACTTTCCAAGTCTCGGATGATGACTGAATTAGGTTTGAACTCCACAGTCCTCCCATATCCACCATGTGTAATCTAATATATGGAAAGAAGATTGTTTGTCAAATGAGGAACATACAAGACATCCTAAAAAGTGTTGTCCCCAAAACTAATAGATCTCTTCCCAATTACACTCATGTATGTATTGTTTCCCATCAAGATAGGAGACATAGTGCAAGGCTGAAAAGAAGAGAAGATTAATTGTGAAGATGCCATATGATGAGATGCTCTTGAATCTAGAAGCAATCTCCTTGATCCATGACCTGAAAGAGCACAAAGAGCATGTCCTTTATATTTTGATGAAGAAGCTTGACCTTTGTCCTTTTTAGACTGTTTTGAAGAAGGAGGAGGTGTCTCATAACCTAATTTTATTGCATTTTTAATTGTAATATGATAAATTGAATTATTCAGGAAATTCAATATCTTGAATGGAAATTTTAATTTTTTTGAAAAGATTGAAAGAAGTTGATCGTTGTTGACTATGTGATTTTTTTAAAGTATCTTATATTTTATCATGAATTGAACGTTATTGATGAATTTTGTAAGTGCAAGTATGTGAAATTGTAAGGTGACATGTTGAAGGATGAGAACATGGTTGAAGTAGGATAGTTTAGCCAAATAGAACAATAAGCTTGATGGAATCTGGGTGCACACACCACAAATGGCTTGATGACTGCATTTGAAAATTTATATAGGATATTTTCTTAATCTGACTTGGAATGATTCAATGATCGAAAGATGTGCTTGTGAAAAGTAATACATGTGGAATTCTTATTTAATTTTCTATCTTGATCATGCATTTGAGAATTTTAAAGAAAACAATGATGTGACTTAACATGAAAAATGAATCTATGTATTCGGAAAAGCTTATCTAAAGGATAAGAAAAACTACTTCATTTAAACAACTGATGTTTGAAATAAAAGTTCATTTCTATTTAAAACTTTATATATGAAACATATAAACATCTATAATCAAATATATATATATATATTAAATAACGTACATATGTGAGTGAATTTATACGAATATCAAAATATATAAATATATATATGGTATATATATACATATATATATTTATATTTCATAATAATTGAAGTTGAAACTGATATCTTCATTATCGAATTGATAGAATTGAATTGGAATAAAAAATTATCACTATCGAATTTATAAAATTCAAATTAAATCATGTAAAAATCACGTAAGGTCATGGTTTGAAACCCAATTAATGGCAAATATTCAAAATTTGAAGTACGGGGGTAGCTAAAATCAATGCCCATTAAGTTTGAAATGGATTTTTGGGTGGGAGCATGGGAAAAACCAGAAAAAGATACCATTTTTGATATCATAGAATCAGAAAGACTAGAGAAAAGAAGCAATTCGACAATCTTCGAAAGGAAAAGCCGAGAGGAAATCGACCCCAAAATAGAGGTATTCAAATCAATTTATTTGAATATGCTGCATGTTTTCAGTTCATTGCTTTGTGAGCAATGTATGTTGGATAATATCGTCGATTCATTTTGAATCATAGTAAACTTGTATGAAGTATTTGATATGCAAATTTTCTTTTCTTTAAAATGTATTTATTTTCTTTTTATCGAAGGCCATGTCAGCCATCTTTGATGCACATAACTTTGTGCATGTACCTCTAGCGGCATGGAAGCCAAACATCTTAGCATCCTGTGAGTTTTATGTTGTTGACATTTTTTATTTTACCCCTTGCATGTGATAAGTTTAGCTTTCACATGGGTATCGGTGAAATCGATACCCTGTGAAAAGAAATGAAATGATTCATAAATCGTTATTGCCACCTATGTGGGTAGGCAGCTAAATCTCCATTGAAACCTTATGTTTATGCTACTCTGTATGAATGTATTCCATTTGGATAATCGCACCATATGGGTGCTAGAATTATTGCCTTTGATATGGGATTGAAGAGTAGATTCATGTTGTTTTTAATGCCTCTTGCATAGAATGAAGGTTGGGCGTATATCGCTTAACCTCTATGAATGATATCATTTTAATCTTGCTGCTATGTTTTTTTATGCCGTAATGTTTAAATGTTTCTTGTCGCCACATCCCTAGAGAATGATGAAAAAGTGAAGTTTCGCTCCATCTCTATCCTAGCAAGGTTAGCATGCAATCCATCGTTCGCTGAGAACAACATACTTTTGTCCCTGGATGAATCCATCCCAAGCTGTGGGTTGGCATGCAAGGCATCGGCCTAGGCACTAATGAATATATAAAGCAATAGTTAGTCGTTCAATAGTATTATGATTCTTAAACCGAAATCATGATAAGGTTATACCTAGTATATGTGCAAAACATTTCTTGATTGAAATGACTAGTATGTCGTTCGTACTCTTATTACCTTTAAAATATTTGTACCAAGAAATTGTTTGGTTGTTTACTTATATGCATATTATTTACAAATGTTCTCAAAATGTTAGAATCTTTGAATTGAATATGAGAATGAAGTTATGCTATAACAGAATGTTTGACCATGAATGTAATGAATAGCTACATTTTTCGAATGAGGCTCGAATGAACGAAGCAATGGTTGATATGGAACTAAATCTATAAACTCTTTTTTTTAAACATCGCTCTATTGTAAATAGTGTTGGTTTAGCTATAAACGATATCATTTTGTTATAAATTGTAACTGTTAAGCTAAAAACAACATCGTTCTATTTTAAACAGTGTTTGTAGCATCATTTTGTTATAAACAGTGCTTTCTTAGGTGAAAATGACATCGTTTTGTTATAAAACTATAATTGTTTAGTTGTAAACAACATCATTTTGTAAAAATAGTAGATGTATGGCTACAACAGTATTGTTTGCTATCACAGCATGATTGATACAAATGACATAACAATATGTAGGAAAACCGTTCAAATAGACTTGTTCTTAAATTATTTTACTTCTTGTAATCTAACAAACAATATGTCAATTTAAAACATTATTGAATGTTGTTAAATTTGATTTATTGGTTTTTAATTCAAAATGTATGCACAAATTGATAACTTAACTTGGCACATATATGTGTATGCACGTAGACCTTTGTCTACATACATACACATACTTGTGACATACCTTCTTTTGTTACCTATTTACTTTATTCTTAAATGAATACTAAATTATGATGAATGTAATTATGTGACATGTGCTTCAAATGTATGGATAATGTATGGATCAGTTCCATTTTAATTCATTTTTTGAATTTTAAATAGAATATAACAACATCACCTAATAGACTAGAGCGCCTAAGGGTAGATGTTGCTAGAGGGTAGATAGTTTCTATGTGATAACTTGATGTTGGGAGTTACCTTCTGGGATGGGTGTCGAAATGGAGTTCAGAGAGTATAGGTTTTTGGTTTTACCAAAACCTATTTTTTGTTGTTACAACAATATTCTTATGCTTGGCCAAGTAAATTAGTTCATTATGTATGTATAGAGTTTGTGATAACACTCTCTGCCATTCCTAGCATAGATCTTGCATTTTATTTTCTAACTTGTAGATAGAGATGCATGTTGATGTATGGGAACGCACCAAATTCTACCTTGTAGATTGTTCTCTTGCTAAACTTTCCGTGCAAGGTCGGGTATTCTTCAATTTGGAAGAATTTCGAGGAAGCGTAAGATTCGTGGTTGGGCGGTAAAGTGCTTCAATCATGTTCTCATCCACCAGTGGAGGCAAGAGTCAAGAGGAAACCTTGGATTTTTACAAGAATATCTTAGTCTATGATGTAACCTTGATGTAAAACTTGTACATTGTATTGAATTTGTGGCCTATGAGCCAAGTCAACATGGATATTGAATTTAACATTGAATTTGAATGTATAAATATTTGACTCATTTAAATTAGAAATGTGTTGCTATGATTGACAATAGTTACTTAGTTATGTATTTTTAATTTGAATATATTCATAATGTCATTTGCAATAATATAAATTAAGTAATAATTTAGAATGGGTTATTACATTTGGTATCAGAGCTTAGGGTTCAACTCTAGGCCTTTTGAGTCTATCATAGTCTTGACTAGGGGATAGTTGACCCTTGACCAAATTTACCTATCCTAAAAATTGATTGAACCTGGATCGAATACAAGTATGGGAAGTTCAAAGGCAAGATGAAAGAAATGGAAAACTGTTAGGACCTCACACAAGAGATTCATAATAGAAGAAAACGCTAAGACTAAGGTTCAACCCGAGATTCCTGACGACGAGACTCTAGCTCAAGCCCTTACATGACTTAAGCTAGAGAGAGGCAAGAAAATTGAGGAGAAGCGATTACCTAAGATCAAGAAGCTTTCTGTAATCAAAGATTGGCCTCTAGGGTGTGGAAAAAATGCACCCTTGTTAACTAAGGAAGAAAAGGAGAACCTATGTGCTCAACCATCCTCTTCTGAAAAACTTGATATAAATTCTGATGAGGACCCAGAGGAGTGTCCTCTTTCTAATAATGAGAAAATTCAATAATGTAACAAGAAGCCTTTGTAATGACCCACATTTAATATAAATAAAACAAGATGATATTTTTGGTGTGTTCAAATGAAGAACTCCAAAATATGTTTAATGTGCATGAATGTGTATCTCTTCCATGAATAGGGGATATATGCATGTGAATGTAATGTGATGTAGAATAAGAATGTTTATTCGTATAACCCAGTGTTAAGTATGATAGATGTGAATGTGATGTAGGTTAAGTGTGAGTCAACATGGTGACCACCAAGCAAGAGACGAGTGGTAGTGGGTCAGACAATGGACCAAACAAGAGGCTGGAACAAATTCTAGAGCTTCTGAACCAGCAAGAGACTCATATGGATCACATAAAACAAGAGGTTCAAGTGGCATGTGAGGACCAGGACTATAGGAATGTAGAATTCAATCAAGGAAATGGTGGTCCAAGAGAAGGCCCTCGAGGTTGAATTGAGGAAGAACTTGGAAAAGATCTCAAAAGAGTAGCACCCCCTAAGTTTGATGGTAAGGCTATCAGAGTAGTAGTAGAGGCATGGATCATCGAGATGGAAAAATACTTTGGACTTTGTAACCTTTCTGACTAGACTAAAGTAGCATGGGCTATGTATCAACTCAAGGTGAAGTAGCTACTTGGTAGGACAATGAAAAGTCAAAAGAGAATCTGTAACTTGTTGAGATTACCTGGGAACTCTTCCTCCAATCTTTTAGGAAGAGGTGGTTACTGCAGCTCTTTTTCGAAAAGGTGACAGAATTTCAAAACCTAACTTAGGGGAGCATGACTATGACCCAATATTGGGAAAAGTTCACCAACCTATTGAAGTATGTGCCCCAGTATCAGGGAGACAATTTTTTTGTATCTAGAAGTTCATATTGGGACTTAGACCCCATATTGGAGCTAAAGTGGATAGGCATGATCCTCTCACCATGAATAGTCTTCCTAAAGGCCACCAAACAGGAGCAGAAACTGTAACACTTATCCAACTACCACAATAATGCAAATCCTAATTCATGATTTGGTAACAAGAATTTAATAAAGGAGACAAGAACCATCAGATCCATAATCTCAAGAGGAGAAGTGAGTCATAGGAGCAAGGTGAAGATGGTAATGGTGGAAAGAACAAGAAGGAAAATAGAAACAAAGGTAAAGACAACCAAAAGCATAAGGGTTTTCGAGAGGATAAGTCAAGAGGTTGCAAAGGGCCCTGTGATGGGTGCTATACTTGTGTATGCAATCATTATGCCTCAAATTTTCCACAACGGTCGAGAAGCTATCAACAGACTCAACATCACTAGATCCACATTGCAGTGGATAACAAGTAGGTAAAGTATCAGGCTTCGCCAATACAATTGATGGGTAAGCTCTATGGCCAAATTTTCTCTATTTTAATTGATACTAGATCTATTGAATGTTTCATAGATCCTAGAATAATTTCCAAGATACCTATTAGACTTGGATACATGGAAAACTCGTGGACAGTCCAATATGGTAACCGATCAGAGTGGATGGTAGATACATGTCTCTTTTGCAGCGAGTTAGAGCTTCCAACCTTTCAAACCCATGTCAACCTGTATTTGGCACCTTTAGGCTCATATGATGTATTTTTTGGAATAAATTGGTTAACTAAGCATAAAGCTATAGTGAACTGTGAGGATAAGGTAGTTAATTATCTAGACAATTATGGCAACCCAGTCAAGATTTGTGGAATGCAAAGATCCTTAGTTCTTAGACAAATTTCTACTATGCAGCTCACAAAAGGCTTGTCAGAAGGGATGTGCAATTTATCCTATGCATATCAGTAACCCTGAAAGAAAGGAACCGTATCTCGATGACTATCCTATTCTTAAGGAGTTGCAAGATGTATTCCCTGATGAACTCATGGAGTTACCTCTGAAATAGGAATTTGACTTCTCTATTGACCTTTTACCAAGAGTTAAGCCTCAATTCAAAGCACCTTATCAGATGACCATCATCGAACCTCTATGAGTTGAAGGCCCAGTTAATGGAATTGTTAGACAAAGGGCTCATAAGACCCAGTGTGTCTCCTTGGGGAGCACTAGTTATCTTCATGAAAAAAAAAGATGGAACCTTGCGTTTGTGTATAGACTATTGAATGTTGAACAAGGAAACTATCAAGAACTGATATCCACTCTCAAGGATTGATGATTTGTTTGACTAGATGAAGGGAGCAATTCTCCAAAATTAGTCTTAGATCAAGGTACCATCAGTTGAGAAGATATTCCGAAGACTACTTTTTCAACTCGATACGAACATTACGAGTTCACTGTGGTACCTTTTGGTTTGACTAATGCGCGTGTAGCTTTCATGAACCTCATGAATAGTGTTTTCAAAGACTGTTTGGATGAATTTATTTTGATCTTCATTGATGACATACTAGTCTATTCAAATTTTATCGAAGAGCATGATAGGCACTTGAGGATAGTTTTGTAGCGATTGAGAGAAAAGAAACTCTTTGGGAAGCTATCCAAGTGTTTGTTCTATCAAGATAGGGTGCACTATCTAGGCCATATTATTTCAGCTAAGGTAGTCTCTGTAGACCCAGAAAATATCAAGGCGATTGTGGAATGGCCAGTGCCTTATAATGAGTCAGAAGTTTGTAGCTTCATGGGCCTTATAGGATACTATAGGAATTTTTTGCAAGGGTTCTCCCAGATCCAATTACATCACTTCAAAGGAAGGGAACACATTTTGAATGGACCAAAAAGTGTGAACAGGCCTTTCAGCTCATGAAGGAGATGCTCACGACAACAACAATGCTAACCATTCTTGATCCTAATGGAAGATTCGTTGTAATCATAGATGCTTCATAAGATGGATAGGGAGTAGTGTTAATGCAAGATGGACAAGTGGTAGTGTATGAATCAAGGAAGCTTAAGCAGCATGAGGTGAACTATGCACCGCATGATTTAGAATTGGCTACAATAGTTCATGCCTTATAGATGTGGAGGAATTATCTCTTGGGAAAGCCATGTGAACTAAAAATAGACCACTTGGGATTGAGATACATTTTTTTTGAAGTGAGCAACCAAGATCTTCAATCTACAACACCAAATAACCTCCACAAGAGATAGAGAGAAGCAACTATGGAAGATGTTATTCCACCAAACAAGGATTGCAATATGATACAAATGATCAATATGTTATGCAATAGAATACAATGCAATACAAAATATTCTAGAGATTCCTTGCTTATAAAGGCAAGGATGAGAGATAGGGTTAGATAAGATCATGACAAGTGTCTTAATCCTATCACATGAGACAACTAACTCATAACTACCTAGGGAAGTGTAAAGTCTAGAAAAGATAGCTAATACTTATCTAGATAAGACAACTAATATCCTAAGTAAATTTAACATGTGAATTATGTCCCCTAAGTCCCTAGTAAAGGAATAAACTAGGTACAAGACTTATTCACACCAACGCCCCCTTTTAAGTGCAACTTAGGGAGGAAAAAACTAATGCAAATATGCAAAATATGTAAAAGATGGGTCCCGGTAACAAGGCCTGATGAGGTATTCATGTACAAAACAAAAAACTATCACAAGCGGAGAAAAGAAGAAAAACCTTATGGCAGAAAACTCCTCTCCAAAAGAGAGAAAAAGATGCAAAGAAAGCTGAAAAACTGAAGAAGGAAGGAGGACTCCTTAAGATCCCCCAAGGACAACTTCCTTCACCCCAAGCATCAATCGCAACTGAAGATAATGAGGGGATGCCAAAGGTTTAGTGAAGATGTCTACAACCTATTGATTTGTAGGCAAATACTCCAAGCTAAGAACACCATCCTGGATGAGCTGCCTGATGAAGTGCATGTGGAACTCAATATGCTTAGTACGTTGATGCTCCACTGGGTTGCAAGAGATATGAATGGCACTCTGGTTGTCACATCAAAGAGTAGTGGGATGAGTGGAAGGGAATCCAAACTTAATCATCAACTAATGAAGCCACAAAACCTCCTGACTAGCCAGAACAACACATCGATACTCAACCTTTGTCAATGATAATACAATAGTATTTTTCCTCTTGCATGACCATGTAATCAGACCAAAACCAAGGCAAAAGACAAGTATACTTCCAATCATTGACATCACCAGCCCAATCAGGATGACTATGTTTCAAGTACAAAAGACTACCAACCAGTTGTCGTTACAAGGTAGGATCAATTGTAGGAGTAGTGCAAATGGTAGACAGTACAACACCTGACTTGAATGGATTGGAAGCAGGCTTGCAATCAGCCATGCCAAATATCTAAAGAAAATAATGTAATAGTAGTCTACACCTTGCATGACCATGTAATCAGACCAAAACTAAGGAAAAAGACAAAGCCAAAAGTATACTTTTGATCATTGACATCACCAGCCCAATCTTAGTCAATGAAGCCCACAATCTGAGATGCACCTGATGTGTAATGAATTCCAAAATGAGTAGTGCCCTGAATGTATTGCAAGATACGCTTGGAGACCTTCCAAAGACTCTCATGAGGCTCCTGAGAGAAGTGAGAGACAAGTCCAACAACATAGGAAATATCAGGACAACTATGTGTCAAGTACAAAAGACTGCCAACCAACTGTTGATACAAGGTAGGATCAACTGTAGGAGTAGTGAAAATGGTAGATAGTACAACACCTAACTGGAATGGATTGGGAGTATGCTTGTAATCAGCCATGCCAAATATATGAAGCAAATCAAGAGCATACTTTTGTTGGAAAATGAAGATCCCCTCAAAATTCTGATGAACCTGAAGACCAAGGAAGTAATGCAAAAGATCAAGGTTGGTCATATCAAATTGCTCCATCAATTCTCGTTGTGTACTCTAAATCATTGAAGTAGAACTCCCTATGAGAATCCAATCATCCACGTAGAGCACAAGTATGAGTAGATCCTCTCCATGTCTTTGAGTATAAATTGTGGCATCGTAATGGCAACGAGTGTAGCTAGAAGCAAGAAAGAAACTATCCATATTCTCATACCAAGCCTGAGGGGCTTGTTTGAGACCATACAATGAACGTCGAAGCCTACAAACAAGTGAAGGGTCCTACACAAAACCTGGTGGCCACTCCATCTAGATCTCCTCATGAATATCCTCATGCAAGAAGGCACTCTTCACATCCATCTGATACATTGACCATCCATGTGATGCAACTATAGCAAGGACAAGGTGAATAGAGTCCATCTTGGCAACTGTTACCAATTTTTTGTTGCAGCTCAATTGGTGGAGCTGATTTAAATATTGTTATATTTGAAAGTGAAAAAAGATAGTTATTTCTGCATATGCTTAAGTGTTGTTTTCACTATACTTATCATTCATCAAGTGATAGTATTGCAGGTGTTTTGAGATAGTTGAGTTCATAAGTATTGCTCAAGTAATTTACAAATCAAATGGAGTATAGAACTGAATATACAAATGATAAAGCATAACAGAATGCTTTCATTTATTTCATGAAGTGATTCACATTACATGTTTTCATTTAATTGCAAGAATACAAATGATAATATAACTTTGCAATTTGATGCTTTTCTTTCATAATGTAAATGAAAGAACAAAATTAAATATCCACACAAGCCGTGGTTTTAGCCATTTCCATTCATGACAAGAAAGGAACTATACAACTGAAAGTGAAAAGCAGATAACATGGTACATATCCATCATTTACTGAGTTGGTCTTTGGTTGATGCCTTGTAGCTTGCTCCATTCTACTTCAACTCCCAAATGTACCTACAAAAGATTGAGAAGAACATCAATTAAGAGCTCGGGATATGAACTATACTACATGCCATACTAACAGAGATATATTTCAATCCTTGCAATGCATAGAACCAACTAAAGGAAGGAACAGAAACATGAACTGAAAAGAGAGAATATCATCATCACATATTGTTTTTATGCTAACATCATTTGTTTCCTTGTGCAGGTATAGGAAAAGTCATGTAGCTTTTTATCTTTTGAAGACCAAGCATGTGGAGGAAAACGGGCTCCCACAAGGGTAGAGCTCGGCATGCTGCCCTCATACATTACAAATGGGGCTGAGTGAAGGAATGCAATCATCATGTTCATCAGAACTATACAACTAAAAGAGTAAAGAAAAGTTTATTCATCAAAGCCATTAAGCCGACTGTTCACTCATAACAATCAAGTAATGTGTTTTTCTGAAAGCTACAGGTGGACAGTTGACTTAAATGAGCTCAATCAATTTAACTGAAATACATCATTTTCATAATTGCAAATCTCAAGTGTTGTTGTACAGTTTGCGTTTTGTTGCCATGAGTGTTGTTTATGCATCTTGTTTCATGATAAGTACAACAGTGTCATAATGGTGATAGTGAACAGGCATACATAATGCCTCACTAATAAGAGCACCATTTAATAAAGGAAGCATGTTTCAAGTTTCAAATTTTTCATTTGGGAAGAGAGCAAGGCATAAGAAAGTTTTTATTAAATGGAACATAAAAATGCATGAAGAGTGCCAGATAGGAAACAGTGATATCATCTAATCAATGCTTGAACAGTACAGGTGAGAAACAATTATGAGGTTCTTGCTTTATGCCTTGCCAAGGAAATCTTGCATAAAGATCAAAATAGGAAAGGAGGACAACATTTAAAGTGCAAGGTATAGTAACCAAAAATGTCTTGATAAAGAGGAACATAAAGCTAGAAGGCAACAGTGAGTGCAGTGCCATGGAGTGCTAATGTCGAACAACTATCATAGTTGTCAAGTGAACTGATCAAGAATTATCAATGTAGGACATCATTGAGGGATGAAATTTGCAGAGACAAAGATGCTTGTTCGGAGTCTCTAATGCTACAACAAAGGGAGGTATAGTGCACTGTTTCATCTAATGTGGGACTATGGGGTTCAAGTGCATTAATTAAATAGGTTGTGCATCAAAAGTGATTGTTAACAACACTGAAATGGATGAAAACCAAAGGATTGCTAAATGAGGAATCAAAATATATCAAAAAATGGTGAATTTGAAATTAAGTCTTTGTATGTTTTATCCTTCAAGAAGGTTCAGAACAGCATGACAATGACACCTGAAAGGTACCAACAAAAGATACATGAAGGCATGGAGATGGCTCCAGTGTAAAGTAAAGATTGCAATTTCATTTGAGACTACAACAAGGTAAGAATGCAATACAATCATTTTTATTCCTTAAAGAATGCATTATGCTACAGCAGTGCCAATAACAAGGCAGGATTTTCAAACGAATGCAAACATATGGAGATCTCAACTAAAAATGTAGAATGTAATCAAAGGTGCACAATTTCAAGCTTTTAGCTCTCAAAATGAATACCCATATGAGGGCTTTAGTCGAATACTCAGATTTCTTCATATCACGGTGTACCCATGTTGGGTTTTTGCATTAAGTACAGAGTAGGTGAATTTCTTTCAGGATAAAGTGAACCCACATGGGGGTTTGATTTTAAATTACAGATTTGGCATTTTTTAGAATACCCACATTGGGGTTTTGAATTAAAAAGAAGATAGTGCAATTTTCAAAATACCCACATGGGGATTTCTACAAAGAAGCAAGATAGATGTTTTCTTTCATTTTCAGAGGAACCCATATGGGGTTTTTGAAAGAAGAACAGAGTACATAATTGAACAATGGTGGGTCGAGCTCCAAATAGATAAGCATGTTTTCTTTCAAGTCCAAGTATATCCATATTGGGGTTTGATTTTAAAATGCATTTTCTTCAAAATAGCAAACACCCACATGAGAATTTGTTTCAAAATGTAGAATACACACTATATTCTCTTGGCTCGAACCCAGAAAATTGCAAGAAAAACCCATTGTGTACAAGAGTGGCCACGGCCAAGAGGAGGTTTTTTGGCCTCAAGTTTCATTTGGAAATAGAAGAACTCTTTTGGGTCTACCGTTTAAGACCAAAATCTGAAGGAAAATAGGTGGAACCATACAATTTCTGAGTAAAAAAATGCATTTGAACATATATGCATGGCGCAGCCTAGGTATGGCCATAATATTCATTCAAAAAGATTGACCTTTTAGAGAAACACAAAGCTTTTATAAGCTTTTGTTTTAAAAAAATACCAACAAAAATATTAAGAAGAATACTAGCTTACCATGCGCGCCATAATGGAGCTCTCAAACACACGGTTAAGCCTCACAGGATCTTCCCAACACAGAGGTTGAGGTCTCACAATATTGGCCAAGAACACATAGACAAAAAAGGAGACACAGAGCCAAATACATCAGATAATCATTCCATGGCTGCGGCCTCAAGGCCAGAAAATGGCTCAAAAACAAATCAAAAGTTCTAGAAAAGCCCACAGAAAGTCTAAGAACGGGCTTACCTTTAGAACTATGGAGGAATCAACATAATATAGCGAGCATGGAGGCTCGACTTCCCCTCATCTAGATGAAACCCTAGCTCTCATGGTGGTGGCGCTCTTCATAGTAGAAGGAAAACTTTTCAAGTCCAAATGATGCGAAAAAATGGGAGGAATGGTAGTTTTGTCTTAGGGTTTCTCAAAGACCTAAGTCGGCCAAGGGAATTTTTCCCTTAAGTTTTAAAAATTTCAAGGCCAAGTTAATACCATGGGGGCCGATCACTTTATGCCATGATTTAGGCATTTTTTTTAAAACATTTATCTCTAAGTCCCAATTCATAGTGAAGGTCGATTCCCATGCCTTATGCATTTTGAAATATTATGTTCAAAGCCCAATAAAAAATACCCATGGTGGCCGATAAAAGTTTTGCTTTTATTTTGCATATGTCTTAGATTATATTTTTATTGATTTTAGAGAAATCAATAATATTCATGCCCAAATTTTATCTATAGAAATCAATCCTATGGGATGGGATTTTATCAAAAATAAATGACTAAGGTTTTCTATTTTAAGTACCTTGGTAAGATATGTGCCTTAGCTTTGTTTTTTTTTAATTGATTTTATAGAAATCAATTATGATGAGAAGAGATATGCCTTGTATTTTTATGATTTTTTAAGAAAATCAATATTGTAAATGGAGAAATAAGGTTGTGATTTTTTGCAAAAGATTTCAAAATCTTTGGTTGCAAAAAATTAATCAAATTGAGGAAAATATAAGATTTGCAAGCCATGTAAAGCAAGAATAAAACAAATTGTTTTAATTCTTTGCTATTTTTAGCAGATTTATGAGTGATCTTCTTTTGGTCGGATTTGAATTCCTTGTTGGAGAGATATGGTGTTTTTTTGCTTTAAAAGCAGATTTGACCTTTTTTGAGGAGCTTTTCAGTATGTACATGCAAAAGTGTGATTTTTCCGCTTTTGTGCAGACTTTTGGGGCAGTTTTGATACCTTTCCTTGAGCTTTCTTCTTGAGCTTGGATTAGGGTTTTGGAGGTATATCTTGGGAAAAACTTAGTGTTTTTTCTAGTTCAGATTCCAATTTCTTGCTTTTACACATTTTCGAGCTTGTAAACTTCGTTGTACTTAGTTTCAGATTTTGGGCATACTCCTACAGTTGAATAAAACAACATTCCTATTTCTCATTTTTGTGTCTATTCGTAGTTTTAGTTTGATGTTATATTGTGATTTATGCTTACAAAATATTTTTTATGTCCTAAGACTATAATTCTTGATGTAGAAAGTCCAAAGATACAGGTTGTAGGTTGTATTTAAAATCAAATCTTCATGCAAATTATTTATGTGTTAATTGTTCATGAGAGGTTGTGAGATATTGTGGTTTTCTGAAAACTATTTGTGGGAAAAAAACCAAAGTCATCATTTAGTCACCGTTAAATTCTAAAAATCATTTTAAGTCATAGGTTTTAATTTTAGTAATCCTTCTCTATCCTTTTTCCAAAAAATCATTTAGAATAAGATTATCATTCGGAGAACCAACTCACTCTGGAGATTCTCTTTTCATATAGATCACCCACATCTGAAAAGAGTTTCCATGTTTCAATAGATATTCTATTTTTTGCAAATCTAACTAAGGGTGCATATCAGATTGACAGCAGCAACAAGAGCAAAGGTCTCAGAATAGTCAATTCCTTCAACCTAAGAAAACCCCTTTGCAACAAGACGAGCCTTGTACTTGTCAATGGAACCATCTGCTACATACTCAGTACAATACACCCACTTGCATCGAACCAAATTTCTTCTCTTAGGAAGAGGTACAAGATCCCAAGTATGATTCTTCATCAAAGAAGAATACTCATTAGCCATAACACTATCCCACTCTAGAATACCTAAAGCATTTGAAAACTTCTGAGGACCATCTGAAATTGCATGACTTAAAAGACCAATTCCTAAAGTCTAAGAATGAGTGTGGCGAGTGTCTAAGGGATCACCAACAAGAGGACCAGCCTACTCAAGAGTAACTCGAGCCCACCGTGGCCTAGTGGTTGACTGAGGAGGAGGTGGATCAAGACCATCATCTAAATCTTCCTCGTGTTGCAAAACATCATCAACTGAAGAAGATTGAGTAGGTTGTGATGAAGAAGAAGTCGAAGGAGGATCTGTCTGGGTGAAGGACTTAGCAAACTAAACAACACGTCGAAAATAAACCTCTCATGTGTCAAGATCAAATAATTTGTATGCCTTCACATCCTCACAATAGCCAACAAAATTGTACCTCTGACTCTTCTTCTCCATTGATTTATGTTGACCATTTGGAATGAATGCCCAAGCCTCACTACCGAATACTTTGAAGATGGATACATCAGGCTTGCAATAAGACCAAGCCTCCTCAGGGGTCATATTTCACACTGCCTTGTGGGGCATACAATTCTGAATATAGTTGGCACAATTGACAGCTTCGGCCCAAAATGTTGGAGCCATGTATCTAGACTGAATCAACAATTGGTCATCTCCCTAAGAGTCATGTTCTCCCTAAGAGTCATGTTCTTTCTCTCTGCCACACCATTTTGTTGAGGAGTGTAAGGAACTATGTGCTGATGAATAATACCATACTCACTGCAAAAATCCTGAAATTCCTGATTGACATACTCCCCCCCATTATCTGTGTATTTTTCGAAGAGTAAAACTTGACTGCTTCTCCACAAATGTTTTGAAGGTCTTGAAGTTGGTGAGAACTTCACTCTTGAGCTTCAGAAAATAGACCCATGTTCGTCGAGAAAAATCATCATGAATGTGAGCACATTCGTAGCCCCTAAAAAAGGAGTTGGGAATGACATGAGATCACTATGGACTAACTCAAGGGGTGTGGTTGCACATGTAGTGTGACCCTTAGGAAAAGGATCTTGATGTTGCTTTCCAAGAACACAACCTTGAAAAATGCCATTCATGCAAGAGATCTTTGGAAGACCAACCACTAAGTGATGTGCTTGCATATGCTGAAGATATTTGTAGTTCAAGTGCCCAAATATTTCATGCCAAAGCTTTCTCATCGAATCAACATGAGCAACAAAACATGAACCTGATAAAGACTCAAATCCATAAAATTGATACAAATGGTTCTCATGATCAACTATCCCTATAGCAACAACCTTCTCAGGATCCTGCAACTGTCTGATAGTCACATTCTTTGGAGTAAACTCAATTGACTTCCCATCTCTAGAATGACAAATCTGATATATGGAAAGTAGATTCACTGAAATATCAGGAACAAGAAGAACATCCTCAATGCGCCCATCTAGCATATGAACAAAGCCTATTCCCAAAACTAGAATCTGTGAAGAGTTCCCAATTGCAATGCGAGAATTAGAAGTATGAGCAATGGAATCAAGAAGATCATGTGAATTGGTCATGTGATGCGAAGCACCTAAATCTAGAATCCAACTATCTGAAGATGAATGAATGGCTTGTGCTGAAAGAGCTTGACCTTTGGCTGTGGAAGAAGGCTTAGCCATTGAAATTTTGTGCTTCTTCATAGCTTCCTCCAAGGCTTCCAATTTCTTAAAACAATGAGTTGCATCATTCCCAGTTTCTCCACAAAAAGAACAAGGATCTCCTTTCTTTTTCTTAACTTGGAAGAAGAATCTCCAGAGGTAGAAGAAGAAGGAGATGGAGTGGACTTTTGATTGTTCTTCTGCTTCGGTTTCGAGGGATTCTTACTACCTGAAGATGATTTTTTCTTGGTCTTCTTCTTGTTCTTTCCTTTACCCTTGGATGATTGAGCCAATAGAGCATTATTCTTAGAACTAGGTAGGGCATCCAACTAAATCAACTTGGCCTCTTCCCTAGTAAGACGCTCAAAAAATAACTCAAATGAAGGAATTTTATAATCTTTCCCCATAGCATCCATAGTTGAATAAAAAGTAGAAGAAAATATTTGATAAGGGCCTCTCAACTTAGACAGAATCAAGAAGATACATTCATCACTAGATATATCATGCCCACATCCTTTCAATTGTGACAAAATCAACTTGAATTGTAAAAGGAAATCTTGAATTGAAGGAAATGCATCTAGAGAGAGTGATTGTAGATCTGCTTCAATTTGCAAGACTTTGAACTAATTTATTTTGCCATACAATTCTTTAAGTTTATCCCAAACATTCTTAGGTGTTTTACACTCTGAAATATGAAATAAGAAGTTATCAGATACATGTAAGCCAATGAACCCTTTTGCTTCATCCATTTTACATATATGGACAAATTTTTCATAATCCCTTGTCAATTCAAGTTGTTATGCATCTAACATTGGCGATAGACCCTTAGATTGTAATAATTGAGTCATTTTTAGCTTCCATGTATGATAATTGTGTGGAGTGAGTGGTTCAATTTGCCTTAGATCCACCATGAACACCAAAAGAAAGAAGATAATGTGGCACTTAAATTGTGCCTTTCACCCCCCCATAATGTATTAAAATAAAATTTGCAACCCCCCAGCAAACTACAATGAAAAATTTTTGCAATTTGTATAATTGGCAAGCTCAAATCAACCATTTATAACACATGGTGATTTTTACAATTTTCAGAAAAGAAAAAAAAAAGAGTTTTCCAAAACTGAAAAAGAAGGTTACAAATATATTCCTTACGATTTTTTGAGCAATTTTTAAAAAAAATTGCAAATTTTGACTTCATATGCAAAAGTTATGCTAATTACAAGTAATAAATTCACTTGTACCTTCAGGCTGAAAAAAGTGGCAAAAAATGTCAAAATATGGAAAAATCACCTACACCATTACAAATTTCATTGAACCATCTTTTCGACGATATCTCGTTTTCAAAAATCTGACACCGTGGCGAAAATTTATGTAAAATTGAAAAAATGACCTAGTTTAGGCACTTTCAACGCTAAATAGGGGAAAAAATCATCACTAACCGGGTGCAAATTTTTAGCCCTCGGGGGCTAGCTATCGGTCTCCAATGTGACCATGTACTGTAAGGTGGAAAAAAATCCGGTGGTTTCAAAAGACCGCTAGCGGTTATGGCACCTGGTCACATGAGGCGGTATATTGACTCTGGCAATTTGAGCTTTTCATCGGCTGGCGGTGAATGCCTATGAGCTTGAAGACTGGTGGTTTATGTTTATCTGCCACATGGCAGTTTCCAAACAGAGGGGAGTGGTTTATATAAACCATGGTCAACATAATCACCATAGAGTTTTAAAAAGTCTGCAGTCGCATTAAAGTCGCAGAGCCCGCTCTTGTACCAACACTTTAAGCATTTGAAAGAATAAAGCATTGAGCACTTTATATATATATATATATTGAAATTTTTCAAAAAAATAAACCACCGATAGAAATGAAAATGCAGAAAATTATTATTTTTTAAATAATTTTGTCGTACCTTCGCTGGTTGGGGGGTCGTAAAAAATTTTTGCCCCCAAATCAACTTTTGTCAAATATAGGAAAATTATATATCAAAATTCTCATAAACGGCCACCCGGACGCAATGGAAAGCTTATTTTTTGCCAAAAATGCTCCTATAAAAAGTTTTTCACCAGATATGAGCTTCAAACCCTTGTTTGCTAAAGTTGCAAATGGAGACCAAATTGAGTGAAACAAAATCCAAATCTGACTGTCTCAAGCCTCCTGGACACAATGGGATAGCCTAAAATACTGCTACTATATCCAAAAGTGTTGCAATCACCAGATCTCACCAAAATGCATACATGCAATATAGGATTAAGAAATCTTTGCAAACCCTTTATGATTCTCAAGACCGCATTGAAATGCAAGAGAATCTAGCATATGGGTAATTTGCAAGATCATACAAGAAACTCAAATCACAATAGAAAACTTGATGGAAACTCTCTAATGAAAAAACTAATGAAACAAAAAGAGAATCTAGCATACGGGTAATTTGCAAGATCATACAAGAAACTCAAATCACAATAGAAAACTTGATGGAAACTGTCTAATGAAAACTTGATGGAAACTCTCTAATGGAAGGGGCTTGCAAGATTCAAAGCTCTGATACCATGTTGAAGTGAGCAACCAAGATCTTCAATTCGCAACACCAAATAGCCTCCATAAGAGATAGAGAGGAGCAACAATGGAAGATACTATTCCACCAAACAAGGATTGCAATATGATACAAATGATCAATATGCTATGCAATAGAATAAAATGCAATGCAAAATATGCTAGAGATGCCTTGCTTATAAAGGAAAGGATGAGAGATAGGGTTAGAAAAGATCATGACAAGTGTCTTAATCCTATCGCATGAGACAACTAACTCATAACTACCTAGGAAAGTGTAAAGTCTAGATACGACAACTAATACTTATCTAGATAAGACAACTAATATCCTAAGTAAACTTAACATGTGAATTAAGTCCCCTAAGTCCCTAGTAAAGGAATAAAATAGGTACAAGACTTATTCACACCAACAATTTTTACTCAACAAAACCTTAATGCACAATAGAGAAGGTGGTTGGAATTCCTTAGTGAGTATGACTTCAAAATTGAGTATATAAATGGAAAAGATAATAGATTGGTTGATGCTCTTAGTAGATGAAGACATCTGGCATCCATGATCTCGACAAGGTCTAATTTCAGATAACAGGTGTTATAGCATTTTCTAAGGGATGAGCACTACAAGAGAGTGAAGAGTGCCCTAGTAGAGAATCCATCAGATCATCAGTTTGATGGGTATGAGATCGAAGGATGGCATTTTGAGATATCAGAGAAGAATGTATGCTCTAGACTTTGGAGGGCTAGCGAAGTTGGCTTTAGAGGAGGTTCATAATGCACCTTATTCAGGACACTCTGGAGTATCCAAGATGATCGTAGAATTGAAAACTCTATACTTTTGGCCTAAACTCAAGAAGGATGTAGTAGAGTACATTGCCAGATTCTTAGACTGCCAGCGAGTCAAGGCTAAGCATGCAAATCTAGCCAGGCTATTGTATCCTCATGACACACCTAAGTATAAATGGTAGGTGATCAGTATGAACTTTGTACAAGGGTTTTTGTTGAGTAAGAATCGACATGATGTTATCTTGGTTGTGATCAATAAGTTGACCAAGGTGGTGCACTTCATTCTAGGAAACCTTAAGGATGGATCATTGACCCTAGCCAAGAATTTTTTCCAAGAGTTCTTTCATTTGCATGGAGTGCCAAAGACTATCATTTATGATAGAGACACCTGAATGGGCTCAAGACTTTGGATGACCCTGAATTCCGCATTGGGAACCAAGTTAAATTTTAGCTCAGCTTATCATCCTCAGACTGACGGATAGATAGAGAGGGTGAATCAGGTAGTCGAAGACCTCCTCCAAATGTATTGTATGGACCAACAGTATAAGTGGGAAGAATATTTACCATTGGTAGAGTTTGCTTACAACAAATCTTATCACACATCTCTAGGTATGGTACCGTTTGAAGCTCTTTATGGGAAAAAGTGTCGTACACCCATCAGTTGTGACAGATTGGAGGAAAAGATCATAGTAGTACCTAAAATGCTTAAGGAGATGGAAGAACAAACGAGAGTCATTAAGAGAAAACTGAATGAGGCAGCAGACCGACAGAAGAGTTATGCTGACAAGCATAGAACTCTTAGATAGTTTACGATGGGAGATAAAGTCTTCTTAAGAGTAAGGCCACATAAAAGCTCCATTGCCTTTGGAAATTCTTCCAAGTTGGCCCCAAGATATGTGGGTTTGTTTGAAGTTTTGGAAGTGATTAACCCAATTGCTTGTAGACTTGCTCTACCACCTACTTTGGCTCAACTTCATAATGTGTTTCATGTTTCTTTGCTTAAGCCATATCATCCTGATGCAGCTCATGTGCTTGATTGGAAATCCTTGTAGGTATAGGATCTAGGAGTGGTACTTGTGGAGCCCATTAAAATCCTAGATAGATGCAACATTAAGTTGCAGAGTAGAGATATTGCTCAGTTTATGGTCCAATGGGACTAGTACTCAGAAGACAGTGCTACTTGGGAGGATGCAGAAGAAATAGAACGCTCCTTCCCACATTTTCTTTCTTAAGAAAGAGACTTGATATTTTTTTTTGAAAATTCTGGATTGAAATATTATGATGTTTTGGTTTGGAACAATATGATGTGATGTTGAAATATACATATATACTTAAATTTTGATTAAATAGACATCGGGATGATGTCTTTTCCAAGAGGGGAAGGATGTCATAACCCAATTTTATTGCATTTTTAATTATAATATGATAATATAATTATTGAGAAAATCCAATATGTTGAATGGAAATTTTGAAAAATTTGAAAAGATTGAAAGAAGTTGATCATCATTGACTATGTGATCTTTTTTGAAGTATCTTACATTTTATCATGAATTGAACGTTACTGATGAAATTTGTAAGTGCAAGTGTGTGAAATTGTAGGGTGATAGGTTGAAGGACGAGAACACGGTTGAAGTAGGATCATTTAGCTAGATCGAATGGTAAGCTTGATGGAATCTAGGTGCACACACCACAAATGGCTTGATGACTGCATTTGAAAATTTATATAGGAGATTTTCTTAATTTGACTTGGAATGATTTGATGATTGAAAAGATGTGCTTGTAAAAAGTAATACATGTGGAATTCTTATTTAATTTTCTATCTTGATCATGCATTTGAGAATTTTAAAGAAAATGATGATGTGACTTAACATGAAAAATGAATGTATGTATTCAAAAAAGCTTATCTAAAGGATAAAAAAAGCTACTTCATTTAAACAATTGATGTTTGAAATAAAAGTTCATTTCTATTTAAAAGTTGATATATGAAACATAAAAACATCTATAAATATATATATATATATATATATTAAAGAACGTACATATGTGAGTGAATGCATACGAATATCAAAATATATAAATATATAAGGTATATATATACATATATTTATATTTCATAATAATTGAATTTGAAATCAATATCTTTGTTATCGAATTGATAGAATCGAATTGGAATCAAAAATTATCACTATCGAATTTATGAAATTCAAATGAAATCATGGAAAAAACATGTAAGGTCATGGTATGAAACCCAATTAATGGAAAATATTCAAAATTCAAAGTATCGGGGCAACTAAAATCAATGCCCATTAAGTTTGAAATGGCTTCTTGGGTGGGGGTGCATGGGAAAAAGCAAAAAAAGATACCATTTTTGATATCATAGAATTTGTAAGAATGAAGAAAAGAAGCAGTTAGACAATCTTCCAAAGGAAAAGTCGAGAGGAAATCGACCCCAAAACAAAGGTATTCGAAGCAATTTCTTTGAATATGTTGCATGTTTTTAGTTTGTTGCTTTGTGAGCAATGTATGTTGGATAATATCGTCGATTCATTTTGAATCATAGTAAACCTGTGTGAAGTATTTGATATGAAAATTTTCTTTGCTTTAAAATTGATTTCTTTTCTTTCTGTCGAAGGCCATGCCAGCCATCTTTATTGCACATAACTTTGTGCATGTACCTCTAGCGGCATGGAAGTTGAACATCTTAGCATCTTGTGAGCTCTATATTGTCACCATTGTCATTTTACCGCTTGCATGTTGTAAGTTTAGCTTTCACTTGGCTATTAGTGAAGCCAATAGCCTGTGAAAAGAAATAAAATGATTCATAAATCGTTATTGCCACCTTTGTGGGTAGGCAGCTAAATCTCCACTAAAATCTTAAGTTTATGCTACTCTGTATGAATATATTCCATTTGGATAATCGCACCATATGGGTGCTAGAATTTTTTCCTTTGATATGGGATCGAAGGGTAGATTCATGTTGTTTTTAATGCCTCTCGCATAGAGCGAAGGTTGGGCATATATCGCTTCATCTCTATGAATGATATCATTTTAATCTTGCTGCTATGTTTTTTTTATGTCACAGCGTTTCAATGTTTCTTGTCGCCATGTCCCTAGAGAATGATGGCAGAGCAAAGTTTCACTTCATCTTTATCTTGGCAGGGTTAGCATGTAACCCATCCTTTGCTAAAAATGACATACTTTTGTCCCTGGATGAATCCATCCTGAGCCATGAGTCGGCATGCAAGGCATCAACCCAGGAACTAATGAATATATAAACCAATAGTTGGTCGTTCGACAGTAGTATGATTTGATAAGCTAGTAAACAAGGGTTCTTAAACCTGAATCATGATAAGGCTATACCCAGTATATGTGCAAAACATTTCTTGATTGAAATGACCAGTATGTCATTCATGCTCTTATTACCTTTACTAAGAAATCATTTGGTTGTTTACTTATATGCATATTATTTACAAATGTTCTCAAAATGTTAGAATCTTTGAATTGAATATGAGAATGAAGTTATGTTGTAACAGAATGCTTGACCATGAATATAAAGAATAGCTACGGTTTCTGAATGAGGCTCGAATGAACAAAGCAATGGTTGATATGGAACTAAATCTGTAAACTCTTTTTTAAATAAACAGCATCGTTTTATTGTAAACAGTGTTTGTTTAGCTGTAAACGATATCATTTTGTTATAAACTATAACTATTAAACTAAAAAAAGAATTGTTTTGTTTTTAAAAGTGTTTATTTAGCTATAAATGACATCAATTTATTATAAACTGTAATTGTTAAGTTGTAGACAACATCATTCTGTTATAAACAGTGTTTGCTTAGCTGAAAATGACATCATTTTGTTATAAATTGTAATTGTTTAGCTGTAAACAGCATCGTTCTGTAAAATAATAGATGTATGGCTACAACAGTATTGTTTGCTATCACAACATGATTGATACAAATGACATAACAGTATGTAGGAAAACCCTTCAAATAGACTTGTCCTTAAATTCTTTTACTCCTTGTAATTTGACAAATGATATGTCAATCTGAAACACTATTGAATGTTGTTAAATCTGATTTTTTGGTTTTTAATTCAGAATGTATGCACAAATCTATAACTTAAGTTGGAACATATATGTGTATGCATGTAGAGCTTCGTCTACATATATACACATACTTGTGACATACCTTCTTTTGTTACCTATTTACTAAATATTCTTAAATGAATATTGAATTAAGATGAATGTAATTATGTGACATGTGCTTGAAATGGATGGATAATGTATGGATCAATTCCATTTTAATTATTTTTCTAAATTTTAAATAGAATGTAACAACACCTAATAGACTAGAGCACCTAAGGGTAGATGTTGTTAGAGGGTAGGTAGTTGCTATGTGATAACTTGATGTTGCAAGTTACCTTCCAGGACGAGTGCCGAAATGGAGTTCAAAGAGTATAGGTTTTTGGTTTTTCCAAAACCTATTGTTTGTTGTTGCAAAAATATTATTTTTCTTGGCCAATCAAATTAGTTCATTATGTATGTATGGACTTTGTGATAACACTCTCTGTCATTCCTAGCATAGATCTTGCATTTTCTTTTTTAACTTATAGAAAGAGATGCATGTTGATGTATGGGCACGCACCAGGTTCCACCTTGTAGATTATTCTCTTGCTAAAAATTGTGTGTAGGTTCGGGTATTCTTCAAGTTGGAAGAATTTCAGGGAAGCATAATGGTGCAGGAGCACCAAGGTAACATTGGGAAACACTAGGCAATTTTGGAAGCCTAGGAAGCAATTTTGAGTTTTAATACTTCAAGGTCATGTTGACCATTTGATTTTGAGTTAGATATGTTAGAATATGTTAGGATGAAGGTTGATCAGTAGCATATGGTAGATTGAATGAGTTTCTCAATTTGTTTTCACTAGGAATCACTAGAATTTGGGAAATAAAGCCAAAATGTTGCAATTATGCAATTTTGGCCTAATAGGATGGTTATGTCCAACCAAGGAGGATGTAACCTCTTATGAACCTTTAAAAGAGGAACCTCGAACTGGATTTGGGGTTGGAAAAAGCTTTGTAACTATTGGAGTTTACGGATCATATGAAAGAGTAATGAGTTTCTAGAATTTTTCTAGTTTTTAGTGTTATTTTGTGTGTTAATGGAGGGTTCCAGGCACTTAACAGTGTGTGGCACATGTGGTATTTGTTTTCCAAGCTTTTTGTAGTCAGTAGTTGGTTTTTCTTATCGAATTCTAGCCTTGTTCTTTATTAGTTTTGTTTCTTTCATTGCTGATAAAACCGGTTAGCTACTAAACATGGAGTCTTAGACCTCTCTTTTCCACTGTACTTGGTGTATAGTCTGTGGGGGAATGAGGCTAAGCTCCATGCCTGTACATATTTTAGGTTTAGAAGTCAGTAGGTTTCAAGGAAGCATGGTGAAGATCTTTCCCTAGGCGAGCTGACAGTGCCCGACTATGAAAGAACAGTGAAAACCAAGCCCTAACATTGCAGGGGTGTCAATCCCTTAGCAACCCAAGGTGTGTGGTGGATGTAGGAGTCCTTGCAAAGGTTTGGCAGGGAGGTAGAGTCTTCACCAATCCATTTGGTGGGTAAAAGAAGCAAACAAATCACTGCCTGGTCAAGAAATGGCCTAAAAAGCCCTAAATATAGCAAAGTAAGGGTTACGCCTGTGTACGGCCAGTGAAGGCCTATAACCTCTAAAATCCTTGAGAGGTTAGAAAATGAGCTAGGGTCTCAGAAGGGAATTTGTGATGTTCTTCAGGGAATTTGGGAGTTTAAGCCTACTTTCTCGGGTTAGGAGGCCTAATTGGGGCTCAAGGGCTACTAGCCCTTTTTAAACCCTAGAATAGGGTTTGGTGAAAGCGATGGAGGAATGGATTATGGTGGATGACCAGGAACCCTAGGTGGATAGATTTGAAGCTATGGAAGTCAATACACACCCCTGCAACAAGTTGGTAAAGTTTGGAGGTTAAGTGGCCTATAGGGAAGAGTAAGGGCCAAGGGTGAGATAGTGGCAAGGCACCAAGAATTGTCTTGGTTGGACGAAAGGTGATAGAAGTGGGGTTGGCCAAGAGAACCAGGGGTACCTGAATGTGCAAAAGGACCTATAGGTTACAAGGTGGAGTAAGGCACCAAGAAGGTCTTGCAAGCAAGACCTAGAGCAAGAATCTGAGATTGATTCCTCCAACCCCTCTCCCTATCACATAAGCTTCGTGGTTGGGAGGTAAAGTGCTTCAACCATGTTCTCATCCACCAGTAGAGGTGAACGTCAAGAGGAAACCTTGGATGTTTACAAAACTATCTTAGTCTATGATGTAACCTTGATGTAAAACTTGTATATTGTATTGACTTTGTGGCCTATGAGCCAAGTCAACGTGGATATTGTATTTGACATTGAATTTGAATATATATAAATATTTGACTCATTTTAATTAGACATGTGTTGCTATGATTAAAAATAGCTACTTAGTTATGTCTTTTTAATTTGAATATATTCATAATGTCATTTGCAATAATATAAATTAAGTAATAATTTAGAATGGGTTATTACAATGTGATTCAGACATTCTAGAAGGTAAATCAATCTGATTTATTTTGAGAATATTTTTCAACTCATAAATATCCTTGTTATAACAATAGTGTTCTTCATGTCCATCCTTCTTTCAATATGCACAAAAAAGCCTCTCCTTCTTAGATGATTCTCCTTTAGAGTGAGTGAATTCTGATTCTTTATGTGGCTTGTTCTTTTTCTTCTTTTGCTTCTTATCAATATTCCCTGATTCTTTTTGTACCTTAGAGTCACTAGCCAACAATGGTTGTGACTTGGAAGAATTGATTAGACCCATGTTCATTAACTTAGCTTTGTCTTGAATTAGAAGATTTGCAAAGTCATCAAAGTTAGGATCAACATATGATGCTCCCATAGAAATTCGATGGGTATGAAAGCTAGAAAAAAATACTAAATACTCAGGACCAAGCTTGGATAACACATTCAGAATCAATTGTAAATCCTCTTTATCAATGTTGCATTCTTTCAACTGTGTTCTCAATTGCTTAAATTTGGAGATGTAGTCTTAGATGTGGATAAAACATTTTGGATCAAGATTCATCAAATCATTATCAATTTGATATCCCCTAATCTTATTTGTTTTACCATACAATTTTTCAAAAGCCTCCCATGCCTCTTTAGGTATTTTGCATGATTTAATATGAAATTGTAAATCAAATGAGACTAATGGACATATCCATCCAAGTATTTTCTCACTATTAATCTCCCATCTTGCCAATTCTTTAACATCAATAGGTTGAGAAATGGTTTCCTTTAGATAGAGTTAGACCTTTTCTCATGAGATAGTTTCATATTGATTTTCTTTAGGTAGCATAATTGTGTGGAGTTAGGAGTTCAATTTGAGATTTCCACATTGCAAGAACACAAACCAAGCAAAAGAAAGCACCCAACCACTGCAAGATTACCCCTCCCAATTTTTTGAATCATGAAACCCCCCAAGCAATATCTGATTTGTGGCACTTTATATTTAGTGCATTTACAGTTACCACTTGCCAAAAAAGTGAAATGGTCTTGATCTTGGTACATGCAAATTCCAAAAATATGCCACAGGATCAAAGTAAAACTTTTACAGTAGATGAGATCAAAATAATTACACCACTAGAAATTACACAAAAAAATATGAACTTTCAAAAAAAAAATCACCCAAAAATGTTACCATAGGAGTAAGATATGAGCTCCTGAAGTTCCCAAAATGAGGACGAAGCAACAAAACCTATGAGAACCTAAAATTTATAGAAAAACTAGACACAAAAACCAAAATCTGATTGCACCACTACAAAGAGCATGAAAAATTAGCCCAAATAAAACAAAATTGCTCGAAAAAAGGTATCAAAATGAGCAAGTTATGAAGCTTCAAAGTTGGATTGCAAATTCAAAAACTCCATTGGTGAGGGGGGAAATTTTTTTTTAGAAGTGTTGACGTCAATGCTGACATATTGCTAACATTGGTAAAACACAATCTTAAATTTGACAACTACGGCCCTATCAAAAAAGAATATCCCCCTACAGGAATATTGGCCTAGAATATTTTGTTGCCCTCGGGAATTTTCGTGCTACCAGAATATTTTGTCGGTTTATTTTAAATGTGTTGAATTCTTTTGAACTAACCTATTTGCTGGTAGAATTTTCATCCAAGTCATTAATTTTTTATGTCGGTTCTATGAATTTTTTGTCGGCAGATACAAAGGAGGGCCCGTTGTAGATGACAGGGTCCATAGAATTAGCAAGCCAGTGGTTTTATGCCATGTGGCAACTGACAGTGGGGGTCCGCGTACCCTTTAAGGTACAGTCCATAGACTGTACAGTCTATGGTTATACACGATTTTTTATTTTTTATTTTATTTTTAATACAAACTTTGCAGTAATTATCAAATGATGTATTTTTTTTTATAAAAAATTTCAAAACAAATAATTTTTTTTTTTGAAATATTGTACCGATAGTATTTATGACGACCTGGGGGGCTATACGGCTCCCTGGGAAAAAAAATTTGCCTCAGTGGACAACTACTTTGAATTCAACGATTTGACAGTCAAGCTTAGGGTTTTTGGCCCTTTTGGACACAATGGCAGGGTCGAATTTGACCCAAAATGCTCCAAAATTGTAGCTAGTTTATGGATTTGGCAACCACTCTTCAACTTCAAACCCTCATAGATTTGGCTTCATATGTCCGATTTGGATAAAACAAAAGACAAAATTGACTTTCTCGAACCTTCTGGACGTAATGGTGACCTCAGATACCAGCAAGCTCCGATTTGAACCTGCAATAAAGAGCCAAAAATGCAACCCCCCAAAATATGGTATTTCTATCAAGTTTTTTTATTCTCTAGATCATCATATGACGCAAGAGAAGAGCATACTCAACTTTTCAATATTTACCATCTCTCTTCAGAAAAATACTATCCAATGGCACCCAACCCACTCTCATACCATGTTAGAATTGGCTATGGAGATAGCCTGCCAAGATCTTGAGGCCAAATGGAAAGCACAAGAGAGAGAAAATAAATATGACAAGAATAAATTGTATTCTTATCAATTATGATTCAATGTTATGATATATATACAATGTTAACATAGTAGAAACCCCTTGGTTATATAGCCAAGTTGAGATACAAGATGTCATAGGATTATGACAAGTGTCTTAATCATATGACATGAGACAAATTATTACAAGTCAAAATATAAGATAGAAACTAATGACAACTAACACCTTCTAGAAAGATTCCTTCCTAGGACCTAAGTAAATTTAACATGTAAATAAGTCCCCTAGTAATGTTCATTAACTAGGTACAAGATTTTATTTACACCAACAATCCTTATGATTTCCTTAGAATTGGTTATTTTTCTAGAATATTCCTTTGCAAGCTATCTCAATTTGATAATCTATCAATAGTTCTAATGAAATTTTTCATCTTCTACTCAACATACCATGTTCGAAGACAACTCAAAATTCATTTTTCTTCACACTCTTCTCAAAGCTTCATAAGAACATATTCCCAATATGCTATGACTTCATGCATTCATGGATGGAGGGTCCAAAAAATGATTATCCAACTATGCATCCTTAACACAAATGCACACACATTGTATATGCACAATGATACTCAACACAAGCATATTCTCATGGAAATCAACTTGGTTTAACAAATAGATAATCAAAAATTAGAATTACATCATCGATACTTCTGATAATAGGATTATGATATTCTAGGCCTTAGTTATTTGATTAAAAATTATAAATTTCAAATGATATTGTAATACAATGCCTAAACTTGAATCATATCTCAAATATTGCACTTGAACTCCTTCAAAGGATCATGAGTGATGTTTATATAACAAATCTTAACCCTAGAAATATTCTTAGTCAACCACAAGTAGATGCCAAGGTTGATGCCAACTGTGATGTGTAGCCAATGAAATGTGTAGATAGTGAAGCACAATAGTATACATAGGAGTAAGTAATGATTTTTTATCCAAATAGGAGAATTTTTTTATAGGGAATTATCAACTCCAATCACATCATTTGTTCTCAATTATAAGATAAAACTTGTACAATTATAGTTAGCTGCAATTGGATTTACAATGATTGACTAATATTTCAAATGCTAAGTATGAAATGATACACACAAAAAAAAAAAAATTGGTGATGTAAGATTCCTCTACATATTGAGAGGTTGTTGCATCAAACACTATATTTTGATAAGTTAAACTTATTGGAGAATGCCAAGATAAGAGAGATTGAATTAACAACCTTCCACAAGTTAAAATATGAGCACAATAGGGTGTTTATCAATATACAAATAAAGAGTTTGTAAATACAATGAGGAACCTTGCATATATAAGCAAGGTAGATGAGGAGAGAAGGTAGGAGTGAAACTCTAATTACCCCTCCAAATGTGCAACACTTGACAAGTGTGTGAGAAAGTGGTAAATATGCATGCAATAGGTGTCTCAAGTGATGAGGACACATGTCACAATGATATGAAGTAAGACAAAAGCCTAAATAACCTATTTAAATTTAAGCTAGGTGTGAATAGGTCAATCCTAGAAAGGTGATTAGCTAACTAGGTGAATAATGGCTATATTTACACTAACACCCCTCCTTAAGTACAACTTAGGGAGTAATGTATGCAAGATGATGAGTCCTGACTACTAGGCCATGTTATGTACTCATGTACAAATTTCTCATAAAGTGGAGTAAAGGAGAAAAACCTAATGGGAAATAAAACCCTTCTCCAAAAGAGAAATGATGCAAACACAATAAAATATATAAGGAAAGAAGATAAGTGATAGATGGAGGATTCATGATGACCCCCCAAGGACTACTTCTAGCATAAAACACAATGAATTCCCCCTCATAGGAGACAAAAGAGAGAAGGTCATGTGACCCCTCCAAAAAATATGAAGTAGTTAACTCCATGTGAGAAAATGCTTCCTCCCAAAAATGATAAGAGAATAGAAACCATGCAACCTCCCCTCAAAATGATGCTTGTAGTGTTAGTAGATGCTCAAAATTGGATGCTAAAGATGATCTATGATTGTTGAAAAAACATTTCTCCCCTTGGGAAGAAACAACACCACAAATGTGTACAATATAACTTCCCATTCCGAATAGGAATATGCTAGAAGTAAGATCAATGTCTTCGAATTATGCACATGATCCAAAGACTAACATGATGCCCATGATGTCTTCAAAGGATGCTAAAAGATCTCCAAACCAATGCTAGATTGTAATGGATGCTGATAAGATGAATCATGTATCATATGTGATTTAGGAATAAGGATCATGGATGTATGGTGATAACTAGACCAATGTGAATCTGATACTGCTATATATAATGTCAACATAGATTATGACAAAGTCATATTGAACTCATGAATATCTGCACAATTTTTCATGATAGAATTCGATGTAGGCAAGGTAAGAGAAATATCCAAAGATGGAAATGGTGACACAACTTCATTGAATATGGCATCATAGAGGAGATGAATGTCATCAATAGTGTCAATCAAATCTCAAGGCAAGATTCTAAAAATAAACATGTAATGTTTGGTAGATATGCATCCCAATTTGGTGGATCTAGGAAGACAATAGCAATGTCTTGATACAAAAAATCATTAGAACTCATGGATGAGTCAATATTAGGTTCAAATGTAGCAATAGGTGATATGGGATATGAGATATCAATGTGGTGCAGGAGCACCTTGGCTTAACTCTAGTTTGTTGTGAACAATTTTGGCTTGTACCTGACCTTAGCCAAGTCAGGGTGTTAGTAGTTTGATTTGGACCTTAGAAGGTCTTGTTTGGGTGTGATGAGTTAGTCACTAGGACTAACTTCATCTTAGTTTAAACATGTTAAATGTTACTTTATTTAGCTTTGGACAGCTTAGGATTAGAATGAAAGCATTAAGTGTGTGCTAAACAAATCCTCATTGTTAGAAGATGCTAATGGACAGTTAGGGAGGTTGTTGATTCGGAATCAAGGAGTTGGAGATCCTAAAATGAAGGATGATGGCAAAGTTGCAAGAATATTGCAAAGTGCATGACAACATTGTGAGGTTGCATGCAACTTAGTAGTTGTCTTGGATTCCCTAAAAATCAGGAGCATGGGATCGATTAACTCCCCTTGAATGATGGAAAAGGCATCTATCTAGGTGAGTGGCTCGGGGAGAGCAATCATTTTTTCATTGTAATCAAAGTTTTTGGTGTGAAAGAATAGTGAACTTGCGGTATTTTCTGTGTTACCCGTGTGTTTTCAAACACAGAGTTATCAAGGCATTATAAACACTGTTTTATCATTGTATTTGTGCTCTTAGAATAGTTTGGAATCACTTTCTTCCTGTGTTTGGATTGCTTAGTATAGATTTGTTGTTTTGAATTTACAAATTAGAGTTTAGAAGGGTTTTAATAGTAGTTTTGAGCAGTCAGACTTCTCATGGCTCCCCCATAAGATCTAATCACGGGAACTCCCTGAAATTAAGTTGAAATGGCAGGGGAGCCAGTTGCTTGTATATATTTAACAATAGGTAGTTTAGGGAATGAAGCAAGTGTTTGTAATCCCAAACCCTAGGCGAGTTTAGCTACCCGGTTAGGAGTTTGGTAGAGAAAATAGAAAGAACTTAGGCAGGGGAAGAGACCACCGTACAGAATTTGTATAGTTCTAGGTGGTGTAAGATAGGATACTCACATGCCATAAGGATTGAAGCATCAGTCAATCCATTGGAGGTAGATTTGAGTTAGGAAGCAATGAAACCCTAGAAAATAGGTCAATTAGCCCTTCTATCCAAGATTATAGGAATCCACTGTACGGTTAATACAAGGATCTGACACCTTGTGAAATATTTAAAGCTCTGAAAAGGGTGCCAGGAAATGAAATTTAATTGGTAGGTTGTTTGTTAAATTTGAGCAAGAAAAGCCAAAAAGGGACTGGTAAGGGCTAGTAGGAAATAGGTCAATTCAAGGCAAAATTTTGAAATTGGGTAGATTGAGGGTTTAAGAACCTTCAAGATGCATTCAATTGAATGTGGAAGACAAGGAAACAGAGCTTCTAACTCCCCTACAACGAGTTCAAGTCAGATGGTGATGCTAGCACTTAGATCCTTCTAGGTGTTGTGAAGGAGAATGCAGTTTCAAATGGTGTTGGTCTTCCTAAGTTAAGCACAAAGGGAAAAATCATAAAGAAGAGTTGGAGCAGGGCTTGGTTGGTCTTCCAAGTTCAACAAGAACCATTGGACTTAGGTTCTAGGAAGGAGACAGTGGAAAGGTCTCTAAAAGGTTGTGCAAGCAAGCTTGGTATCACCATACACCACAATGCAATCCATGCAACTATATTGTTCATCCCCAAATGATGGTGTCTGACAAGATGTCTAAGTGAGACTGGATTGTATTTTTTCATGTGTTGGAATTAGATGATTAGTTAAGGCAATACCATGATTGAAAACAAGTTGCTTCATTTTTATACTTTGATGTTGAAGACAATATTTTGTTGTATGCCTTTTCATCCCACAATATTCACACTTGATTTTCTATTTATTAGGAGGATTATGGAGAATACTCAAGTGGAAGGGATTTAGTGTGAGAGACACAATCATATGAACTAGAAAACTAAAAAATAGAAACACCTAGATTTCCCCTCTTGATTCAGAGAGCCCCCAAAATAATGCACAAGAATTTTTTACAAGTTGTAAAGATCATATGTCAAATTGATCATTTATAATGCACGATGATTTTTACAACATGGGCTATCCAAATCTGTAAAATACAAGCAAAAGTGAATTCCTTACCAAATTCTAATATGCATCAAAAAAAGTTTATGAAATTTTGATAATCGAGGTGTGAAAGTTACGTCCCATCGAGATTCACTTACAATTATGACTTCAGAGAGAAAAAATGATATTAAACAACACCAAATCTAAAACATCTTAATGTAAAAAAATTGGTGATAGAACTAGCTTCTTGTTGACTATTCACACTTGAAAAATTACCCACCGTTTGTGAGTTATGTAAAAATAAAAAACTCCCCCTACAAATGGTTGAAGGTTCCCTAATGATTAATTAACCACTAACGATTAGCATATTTTTTTCCTTTTCATGCAATGCTATATTTTTTTGACCTTTCTAATGGTTTTTTTATGCCATAATTACTTGTCCTAGCATTATAAAAAAACAAATATAATAATGAAACTACCTTTAGTAGACCAGGTTAATGAGATGATTGGAAGATCATGCAAAGGGTGGCTTAAATGCAATGTGACAAAATTTATAAAAGCAAATTGCTTTTGCTAATTGTGTGAGAGGTTGATCGAGTCAAGTGGAAGTAATTACATTAAGTGGTGAAGTCGATGGAGGGAAGCCCAAGTATATAGGTTCTTACTGGAGAGTTAGAGGTTGCACGATAATGTAAAGTTGGTGGCATCCAAAATAAAATATTTGTTGGAAGATGCAATGAGTTGTTGAAGCCACATGGGAGCTTGTAAAGTCTACACTAACCAAAGGCAATATAAACTCTACAACCACAACCTCAAGTGCCATAAACAGGAGGAAACCTACTACAAAATATCCTTTAAGGTCATTGAAAATGTTATTGTAGGTGCATGATAGGAACAATGATGGAGGCCACAAAACTATGCCCTCAAAAACACTTTGCAACACGCTCCTTGCAAATATGAACTCCACTATGCCTTCCTATAAGCATTGTGGAAATAAAACTTGTGGGTCGTGTGATGATGTACAAGCCATGGATAACATATTATTATAGACACAATAACTATATAGATCTAATTTGCAGATAAAAAGGCACGCACTGGTGAATGACATGAATGTCATGGAAGGGTCTATAAGGGCTTTCACCAAGTTTTTGTACTACTTGTGGAGGAAAACTTATGATGGAGCATTGGGTTGTGAGGACAATCATAGCCACACTTCACTCAAAAGACTCAAAATGTGAGTTCCAATCTTCAATGCACAATAAGAAGAATAGATATCCACCAATGCTTTGGTAAAAGAAACCATGAGCCAAAAAGATGCAACAAATTATAGTATAAAACCTCCAAATAGGTTGGATAGGTCAATATTTTTACTACAAAGAACAAATTTTAGCCCTAAATTACCAAATGGATAGATGGGAAAAGGATCAAATTGGCCTTTGCTAAAAAAAAATCAAATTTTTATAAATTTTCTATATCATGTGGATTTGTACAATATAATAAGTACATGAAATTGAAAATTGCAAAAAATGAAAGTTATCAAAATTTACGAAATGAAAGGTATTTTTTTTGTTTTATAGGCCTTTTGAATGCAATGGTGGTGTTTGTTTGGATCCACAATGTTCCATTGATAAGGCCATGTGTAGGAGTCACCTTGATGCAGGAACAAACATGCTCTTATGGATCTGATACCATGTTGGAGAATGGCAAGATCAGAGAGATTGGATTGATAACCTTCCACAAGTGAAAATATGAGTATAATAGTATGCATATCAATATAATATGAATAGTATGTAAATAAAATGAGGAAACCTTGCATATACAGGCAAGGTAGATGAGGTGAGAAGGTAGGAGTGAAACTCTGACTACCCCTCCAAATGTGCAATACTTGTGAGCTCACTTGACAAGTGTGTGAGCAAGTGGAAAATATGCATGCAATAGGTGTCTGAAGTGATGAGGACATATGTCTCAATACTATAAAGTGAAACAAAATCCTAAAAAGACTAAGTAAAATTAAGATAGGTGTGAATAGGTCAATCCTAGAAAAATGATTAGCTAACTAGGTGAATAATGACTATTTATACTAACAAAACTCTCTTCCAAGACTAATTGTGTATGAAACAAAAATTGATAATGTTATAAGAGAATGACTACAAAATACATTTGATTGCATTATTTTGACCATTTAAAACTCAAATTAAACAAACATCATTGAATTCCATATGCTAACAATATCATAATCATCATGTAAATTTATAACCAAATACTTTTTAAATTACAAGAAAATTAGTGTTCTCATCTTTCAAGTGAATTTTCTTGCTTAAACATCCATTTGAACAATAAAAATTGAATATATAAATACGATAATAATTTTACATCCACATCCAATTAATGTATGGATATATATGTTTCAATATCATTTACATGATCTAGAATAGTATTTATGGATGAAAGTTCAAATTCGTGTCACACTTTTTATTAAAGAAATGACCATCATTGATCTAACTTTTTAACTCGAATCACTTGAAAGTAACATATATATTTTAAATTTTAAATAATATAAAGTAATGAAATGTGTATTTTTAGTGTGTTTTATATTTTGACTTATTAAGAAAAATAAAATAATCGTTTGAATGTAGTTTTTTATAAAATAGACAATTTAGTTGTTGATATAATGCTAAAAAGTGAAGTTAAGTGGGATGTCACTATTTATATAGTAATTTTTTTGTGTATTTATAACTTAAAATTTTAATGCATGGATTAATTTTTTCCCCATTTTGATAAATATTTTTTGAAATAGATCCTAAAATTTGTGTGTACTAATAATTCAAATATTTTCACGGGGCACCACTTTTTGTCTTAAATATTTATCAAAATTTAAAAAAAAACTATATCATCTTATATGAAATCTCTTCTCTAGTGCATCATATATTTTTTTAAAAAAATTAAATAAATTTTAGTATTCTTTGTTGACAAGACAGTTAACCTTATGTTTTCTTGTTGATGACATATTTTGAGTAAAAATAAAAAATATCTAAACAATAATTAAACTATTTAAAAATTATATTTTTTAAAACTACACCTATATATCTAGAAAAGAGTATTTTTTAGATTTTTAAAATTTTATTTATCTAAGTAGGATTTATTAGAATATCAAATTTTCAATTAGTTTTATGTTTTTGATAAATTGGCTTAAGTATTTAGTGGACAATTGTTTAGTTGGAAAATTTGTTGCACGTATCTAATTTATTTAGAATGAATCTAATTAGAGCATATGTTTGACCATATTTGACTTTCAATTAGAAATGTTTAAATTCAATTGTGGTAATAATTTGGCCTAAAATGTGACATAGCTTTAAACTTCTCAAATTTACAAAAATAATAATAATTATAATGCACAAATATAAAATGAAGAGGCTTGACTTCTCCAATATTTTCGAACACAATTCTTGACAACTCTAATTACACATTGCTTACCTAGCATCTCACCATGTGAATTCCAAAGCTTCACCCCAAGTTAGACTAAGAGGTTAGCATATGGGTAGCCAAGTAGACTCACATCAACCACACAAGGATTGAAAACACAAAAATCACACCCAACAAGGTCTATCAAAACATACTTTAAATACAAGAGACCCAACTAAACAAGGAAGGAAAAAAGTTTAAGATATGGAGTGATATTTCCTCAGCATTCCAAGGCTAAGATGGAATTATGTAGACTATTATAGTAAACACATGTCAAGGCATGCTTATTATATGTAGAGGTCCATGCTTATACTTATATTCATTTATCAATATGTATTATTATGGAGGGGTCCATATTTTAACTACTTATATCAATGATTATAAGTTCATTATTATGATATAAAGGTTTCTATTTTAGCTACCTCCATCAATTGTTCTTGTTAAATTATTATTACTATGTAGAGGTCTATATTTCAACTACTTAGATCCATATTTCTTTGTTCATAGCCACTCCTAGCCTCCAAATGTCTCATTAATTCTTATATGCTTAAGATCAATCTTCACAAACTAGTTATTAAAGTGAGAGTTTGGAGGCTTTTACCTAATATTTTGGAGGCTTTTTCCATTAATTGGTAGGTGGTTTACCATTAAATGATAGTTGAAACTTGTTTTTCAATAATTCAACAGTGGTTTGTAGGCATGAGACTTGTTTCAGGCTCAAATCTCACACTATATGTAGCCTATCAATGAATAAATATAAAAAAAATGCTTAAACATTCCTCAAACTTACAAAAATGTATTGAGAATGAGTATTTCACATGAAAAAAGGAAAAAAAAAGTCACTCAAATTAAAAGAAAGTTAGAAACTCTAGAAGCAGCATACGTGGAGTGGGACAAAAAAAATTACGCATTCCAAAATTTGGTGCTTCGAGTGGACAAGGACAAGTGATAAATGAATTTACCCATGGTAAACAGTAGATATCTCTAACCATGATGACTCGAGAAAAGAAAGAGTCGTCTATTAAATCAGCAGGACCTTGCTCAGAGACAAGCTTAACTACACCCCTATAAAAGGAGCTTATATATCAGTAGATTTTCCTTCACAAAACTATGACACTATATGCTTAGACATCAAGTCAAGCTTATTTCTAAGGTTGATCCACTTAAATACTTGTTATCAAAGGAAACTCTTATAGGTTGTATGGCTAAATGGGTTATGATCCTAAGCGAGTTTGGCATTGAGTATGCGGATCTAAAGGTTATCAAAGGACAAGTCATCACAAATAAGTTCTCTCATATATGCTAATAATCCTTTGGTGTCTAAATTTCCAGGTGAAGCAATATTCACCATAACGTCAACAAACTTATGGAAGCTATAATTTGATGGTTCCTATACACAACATGGATTAGGAGCAGGTATCTTATTCATCACCCCTCAAGGTGATTTCATTTTGAAGTCCTACAAGCTACATTTTCCATGCACTAATAACATAGTAGAGTATGAGACCCTCATTACAGGGTTAAGAATGGCTAGTCAACGGCAAATCCAAGAACTCCAGATCTATGGTGATTCCCAACTGGTGGTAATACAAGTTAATGATGACTACCAAACTAAGGATGATAATTTGATGCCATAAAAAATAATGGTTGATAGATTTAAAGAATATTTCATAGTCATCACCTTTGAGCAAATTCCAGGAGTTAACAAAAAACTAGCAGATACCATGACAACCATTGGGTCTTTATTAGATATGTCACATAACAACTTGAAATGCAAATTTATCATGGAGAAGCTCCTCATACTAGCTTTTGACATCCCTAAATTAGAATTCATGTGTGGAATGGTTGGTCCTAGTTCCCCTTGGTACCATGATATTTACCTATACCTTCATGATGGTATCTTTACATCTGACCTTACTAGTAACCTCTACAAAATATTTATCTGAACATCCTCTTGTTTCATCATCATTGGTGATACCCTTTACCAAAGAAGTATTGATGGAATGTTACTCAAATGTCTTAACCTGGAAGAAGCTTCAATTTCCTTAAAAGAGATACACAAAGGCGTATGTGGGTCACATTCAAGTGGCATTTCCTTAGCAAAGAAGTTGCTTAGAACAGGTTATTATTGACCTAACATGGAACAAGAGGCTAATCAATTTGTGAAAAAATTCTTACAATGTTAGTAACATGGTGATCTCATCCATGCTCTAGCACAGGAATTACGACCTATCATGACACCATGGCCTTTATCACAATGGGAGCTTGATCTCATTGGAAAGATATCACCTACCTCATCTAATGGCCATAAATTCATCATTACTGCCACCAAGTATTTTATGAAGTGGATAGAATCCATTCCCATGACATATATCACAAGAAAATAGATATCAAAATTCATCCTAAACTATCTAATTTGTCACTATGGTGTTCCTCAGGCCATTATCGTAGATATGGAACATCCTTCAAAAATCAATATGTCTGAGAACTTTGCAACCAATTCCATATCCAACATCGCTTCTCTACACCCTACTATCCTTAAGGAAACAATCAAGCAAAAGCATCTAATAATACTGTCCTAAAAATCTTAAAAAATACTTTAATGACATTGGTCGAGATTGGCACTTGCAAGCGAATCCTACCTTATTGGGCTATTGAACAAGTATCAAAACACCCACTGGTGTTGCTCCATATTCCTTGGTTTATGGAGCTAAATTCATATTACCCATTGAGGTCGAGCTCCCATTGTTGAGGGTTTCATTACAACACCTAATCAATGATGAAGAATACAAGACATCTAGGTCGAATGAGCTTGAATTGTTGGATGAGTGTCATCTAGAAGCATTGAATCACTTGCAAGCATACCAAAATCGGCTACATAGAAGCTACAACAAGAAGATCAAGGGCTGACACTTTCAAGTAGGAGACCTCATTCTTAAAGAGAATCAAAAAAATCAATTGGATCAAGACAACAAAGGAAAATTTAAACCTGATTGGTTGGGACCTTTTTTCATTATCATAAGTTATGGATCTGGAGCATATCAGTTAGCAACATCTGAAGGGGATCCTTTGTATGAACCTAAAAACAATAGTCATCTCAAGAAGTTCTATACCTAACCCATGAGGGGTATCTTATTACAAAAATCCAAAAAAAAAAAAGGATAAAATAGTAAAGAAAAAAATCATTCTCTAGTAAAAACCACTTCAATGGCACTTTGGGCAAGTACCTTGGTGAAAACTTGGAAAACAGGCACCTTGTGTAAATAAGTATCATATACCATCTGTAAAGCACTCTTTTTCATCCATCCATAGTAAAATCTTCATTCATGCACCCATGTTCATCCATATTTCATCCATCCATCCATCTACATCCCTATCATGGCTTGGTGTTCAACTAGTATCTGTCACTATCAGTATTATTTGGCATTATCCTAATGTCAACTTGTCCTTCCTATAACAAAGCAGTCTAACACATGACTAGGGGCATCTTCCTACACCTAGTCATCATAATGGATTCTTAATACATGGCCTAAGTCATTGAAAATCCAAAAACATCCAGATATGTTGAAAATCCAAAAAACATCCAGATATTGTTGAAAATCCAAAAACATCCAAATATGTTGAAAATCCAAAAAAATCCAAATATGTTGAAAATCCCATAAACATCTAGATATGTTAAAAATTCAAAACATCCAAATATGTGTTGGAAGGTGTGTGCCCTTGGTCTCCTTGTGTTGTGTAGTGTAGTGCTCAAGTTCGTGACATGGCTTAACTACCTCACGTGGATTCATTAACTCTGGCGGTTGTATCTGGCATTAATAGTTCAATCTTTTGATGCAACAAAAATTGTCTTTCCAACAATTGGTATCAGAGCTTGGGTCATGGGTTTCAACCCCTCACTTGTGCTTGAGTGGGGGGGATTGTTGCAAGTTGTGCACCCTTGGTCTCCTTGTGGTGTGCAACACAGTGCTCGGGTTTGTGGCATGGCTTAACTGCCTCTCATGGATTCATTAACTTCGACGGTTGTATCAAGAATTAACAGGTCGATCATTTAATGCAATGACAATCGTCTTTGGAAGAATATGTTGAAATCCCAAAACCATCGAAATATTGTGAAAATACCATTGAAAACAAATCAAAAAATGTCAAAAGAACAAAAACAACCTCAAAACACTTCAAAAATTCAAAAAAAATTGACAATCTTCCAAAAAGAAATTAAAAATCCACCCCATCTCACTCATCCATCTACAATAAATCATCATCCATAATACACTTATCATCATCCTCGCCTTTGACAAAAAAAATAGAAGCAAGTACAATATTTGTTGAAACACAAACATTCACACAAAGTTATGTCTTGATCATTGTCAAACATGTCAACAAGATTTCATATCAATGACCTAAACATTTAAAAATTAACATACAATGAATGTATTAAAAAATAGATCTTTCCTACAATAGAAACCATTTTGGATATCAACTAAAGCAACTCTCTCTGGCAAGAGATATGATGGCATTGATATGTTTGTGAGTTGATCATTTCTTTTGGTTTTATCTTTTTGTCTCATTTACACCACTCACTCTATACTACCTTGATCTTCAATATCTTGGTGTGTCTAGAGGGGTATGTAATGGGGCATAGTCATTCATTGCTACATTTAAAAATTAACATCCAATGAATGTATTAAAAAATAGATCTTTCCTACAATAGAAACCATTTTGGATATCAACTAAAGCAACTCTCTCTGGCAAGAGATATGATGGCATTGATATGTTTGTGAGTTGATCGTTTCTTTTGGTTTTATCTTTTTGTCTCATTTACACCACTCACTCTATACTACCTTGATCTTCAATATATTGGTGTGTCTAGAGGGGTATGTAATGGTTCATAGTCATTCATTGCTTTTGTATGTTATTTTTATTGGATGTTCTTGTAATACGACCTTGGCGAATACTTTCCTTGGGTGTGTAGGGATAGTCTCAAATAATACAATGGATTTTTTATATTAGGTTCTTTATACCTTTTGTGTATTGGTCTACTTACTTTTATGGCTTCATTCTCTCACATGATAAAATAAGGCTTTTGTATGTCAGGTATGGACAAGGATACTCCTATCTGTTTGTAGAGTCAAAGTTCATACAATAGATACAACACCGCCCTAGTTCTTCATACCTTAGTGCATCGTGTCTACTTTTTTATATCAAAATAAGGGTTGTTCTACATTATTTAGCATAACCTAAAGAAAAACCAAAATCGTCTATCCTATCTCATCACATATCCAATATAATCTTGAACTCCATTGAAGAATCATAGATTTATTGGTATCCTGATCAACATCAACAACAACATCCTATTCTATCTCATTCTATTATAAACACTCATTCTTATATTCTATCATACTAACATTTCTATCCAAGTATCATGACATAACAAAAAATATATATGTATCACCATCTTGCATCCATAAATCATCAAAATATATCATATCATCCATCCATCATATATATCATATGAAAATACAAAAAAAGAAGAATCGGGTGCCATGTCATCATCCATAACATGCATCTTGCATCCACCAATCATTAGCATAAGCGGGTATCCTCCATATCATGAAACATCCATAACATTTACATCCAAAATCACATCATACATCATACATCAAAAATTGAATCAAATCATGCATCATATAACACCATGTCATAGCCACATCAAAAAGGATCATCTCATCTCATATATCATCAAAAATTGAAATTTCATAATACAAAATATCCATCATCTCAAAATATCTAGTACATCGAGGGTGTGATAATATTATACATCAAACATATATACATGAGGCTCTCAAAAGCCAATGAATGAATATAAATATGTCTACATCAATGATCAATACATCAAAAGTATTTGTACATCGAGCTATCCAAAGCTCCCTCACTCCTCTCTATTGGGAGGAGGTTGAGGAGGTGGCAAACCCATGAACTACTATTGTTGCTTTCCATGGGTCTGAGACCCCCGTGGTTGTTATATCTATTGTGAGAGCCTACTTATAGACCCACCATCAGATCATCTTGATCCTCTTGCCACTATACTACTTCGTGCTAAAAATCTAAACTATCTACGCTCTCTCAGAACTACAACCTAATATAGATTTTGATAGTAAGTGGCCTCCTATATAAGATATCTCGTATCCTACAAATACTATTTCATCATGATCATAGATCCTCTACTAATCTCTAGCTAGGTCCTACATGCTCGCTCTACATCACTCTCAATTATAAGTTGAGTAACCTGTGCCTCTACTTGCTGATAGTAGGTGATTTTTGAATCTCTCTTTGCACAAGTCTGATCTCTTTAAGGCTCATTGGTCTCTCTCCATGAGGGTCTGATTCCTCTCTATTATCATTTAAAGAAACTGAGTTGTGACACCATCCCTCTTAATGTTGTAATTGTCTTGCTCATCGTGAGCTTGATCTCTCTCAAATAAAGCAAGTTCTAGTCAGACATCTTGGTCCTAATCATCATCACTCCTTGCCTCCTACTACTATGGGGCTTCTTGTGGAGTATCTTGTTGCTTTGGAGGATCTTGATGTGGGCATCCTATTGTGCCACATGTTGGGAAACCTACTGCTAGTAGTCTCCTCTATAAGCCTTTGCCTTGGCTCTTTATCTCATACATCTCTGATGACCAGGGTTGCCTCTCTCCTCCTCCTAAAACTTACGGCCTCAACCATAATATCATGATGTGTAAATGAAAAGGGTCTCCTTTGGACCCACCAAGAATCATAGTCTTGTGTCGTTCCTGCATCCCCAAGTCCTCTTGCCCATCCCCATGCTAAGGGAGCCATCTATCCAAACTCAGTCAAAGCCACCTGAGGTACAACCATATTGCCACACTCAGGGATCTCTCTAACTATGGGAGCATAAAATGCATGGTAATCATCATCAGGTACTCCCTATCTCTCATCAAACTATCTAAGCACTCGATCCAACAAATATCTCTCCAAACTATGTGTGGAGTGCACTTGATAAGCCAGTGTGTCTAGTGATGATATGCAAGATGTAGGTGGTCATTGATCCATACCTCACACCGTAGCCATGGTCTCCATACAAACTCAACCATATCATCAAGAATACCCCTCCAAAAATGAAGATCCCCATACATCAATGTGTGAGCATAGGATCATATCTATAAATGAAAGGATCTTCAACCTCTCACTCAAACTTGTCCACAAGACAAGTCACAACTATGTGCTCCCATGCCCACATGTGGAGCAATGTCACACCTACTGATAAACTAGTAGCTACTCTATAAGAAACCTGGTGCATATCATGATATTAAGTGTGGAAGGATACAAGGTCCCCACACATATGTAATTCCCTCTACAATCATGTGCTTGATCACAAATCCCCATGCAACCGAGAATCCATGTGATCGGCGGTTAGGAATAATAAGACCCATGATCAACCCTACTAGAATAAGTACAATGTCATCTACCTCTCTGATGAAAGGTCTTAGCTCGATCTATCCATCCTTAATGTCTAGTTCATCCTCACTGAGAAGTCTTTGCAGGGACTATGCTCCTTGATCCATGTCATATAATACTTGGACACCATCAATAGGTACCCTAAGGATGCACTAGACATCCTCTGAAGTGATAGTAGCCTCTCATGTGGGAAGGTGGAATGTTACAATCTTTGATCACCATTGCTCAATGAGCATGGTCATAATAGCCCTATGCTCCTGAATATTAGGTATATATGTGATGTAGTAAAGCCCGATCAATGATAAGAACTCTTTCTCCAACTTTCCCAAGAGGGTCATCCACTCCAAAAGTTGAGGTCTCCGCTCCCGAGAGTAGATAGGACATAGTACCACCTACAAGCATAATGCTCACGACATCAAGTTGTCAAATTTTTTGATAAAAATCCTAAGTTTTCCAAGCAAAAGAACAAATGTGTTGCTTTATGCAAACATGGTAATCCATAATAGTCAGATGCAGTCTCTTTTTCAAATGCACCAAACCCCCAAATATAGATGCAATCTCTTTTTCCAATGCATCATTTTATGGCCAAACAACTATGATAAGGTATCACAAAGGAAATATGGTAACCTAAAAATGATACACTATGAAAAAGGCGGCATTCTACGATTGCAAATGCAACATGTCAGGTTATAAAGGTGTCGATCCATGGATTGACATGTTCATTTTCCTACCTTTAGCTATGAATTTGGAAACCTAAAACTATGTGCAAGCAAAAATTAACTTAGTACATATCGGTGGACCCACTCTCGCTGGCCTTTGGAACTGTTTGATTCTATCTATGTGGTGTGTGACACGAGGAATGAGAGCCATCTCTCTGAGGCCTCAATAAAAAATGAGTGCTCAGAGCTTTGAAAATATATAAAGTGTGCAAATGAGGATATTTTGAGCCCAAATACATATACATGACCCCCAAACCCTAGGGTTTCACCCATGGCCACCCTACTAACTCAATTTCAACCTTGGTTATCGATCCCAATTACTTTCTAGGCTTCTTAAGACTTATTTTTCCTCCTCTTTTCAATAGAACTAGTCCCATCATACTATCATAGACAAGAAGGAAGGATGAAGATGATCTAATGGCCATGGAGGATAAAGGTAATTCTAAAACCCTTTTAAGGAAAGTTTCAATTTTTCTTGAAAAATGAAATCTATGGAAAATACTATTAGTAGGTTAAAGGAAGTAGGGATTTTTGTTAAATGGGCGGGGATTGGCCTGCGGAAGGAAAAATGAGGAAGTGGTGTGATAACAATTGGGGATCTGATGTCCTTCTGAAATCACTCCCAAATGGCTTTTTTTCTAGTTTAATGCCCTTCAATGCAAGTAAAAAAGAATATATTGTGCCAATGTCCATACACCATGGACGGAACGAGGTTTTTTATGAAAGAATGGATGCTAAATTTTGATCCATGAAAGCAAAAAATGGAAAAGATTCCAATATGGGTAAGACTACAACCTTCCTTATGAATACTAGGAAGAAGAAATGTTGCAGGAAATTGGGGTGGCTTTGGGCGAGTTCATGAATTGGATGAAAAATTGGTGGATAGGTAGTTTGGAATGTATGCCAGAATTTGTATTAACCTAAACTCCAATCTGTAAGTTCCATAAGAGGTGGATATTTTTTCAAAAAATGGTATTTGGAATCAAAATTTTGAAAGAGAGGATGACTTGACCCTATGCCCAAAGTGCATATCGAAAGGTCACGGTGATCTAGAGTGTTTGCAGCCGCAAGAGGTGCAAATAGAAGTGACATAGGGACAAGCAATGACCCCCGAAAAAGAAAGGAAGAGAAGGAGAACAAATGTGGATGATGGTTTTGGGGACAAAAGCTTTGAGCTTTTAGAAGCAGTTGTCAAGGAGTCCCTAGTAATTGTTAGCCAAGAGACAAATGGGGATAAGGAAGGGATAAATAATGAAAATGCAAGGGAGAAAACAAACCTGTAGATAATGACCAACATGAAGGAGGTACAAGGATAGGTGATCTTGAGGAGCATGAAAAATAGTTCAAAACCCCACATAAATTTGCTAAGAAGAAAAAATTGAAATAGAACAAAGCAATACAACCCTGAAGGGGGTAGGGAACAACAATTTGGATAAGGAACTTGGAGAATTATTGAAAAAAGCTTTAAGTTGATGGAAGAAGAAGATGAGGTGGGACTAAGCATTGAGTTAGAGGAGGAAAATGGGTTCAAGGAAGAAGGAGAGATCTTTGAAGAAAGGTCCATTGAATAAAGCTAGTCTAAGATCAAGAAACCAAATATTAAATCGAAAGGGAAGAGAGGTCCTAAAATCAATAAGAGGAAATTATAAATAGTTGGGAATGCTAAAGGCTAGAGGAAACTTAGTTCAGTGAAGGAGATCATCCTTTTTGAGGAGAAATGAGGGCCATAACATGGAATGTTAGGGGAATTTGGGCATAAATTCCCATAACAAGTGGTGTCTGGTCAAACGCCAAATTGTCCAAGAAAAAGTAGATGTGGTAATGTCCCAAGAAAAAAAATGGAGTATGGATGAAAGTGAAAAAAAAATGGAAAGTTGGAAGTATTGGAAAGGGGAGTTTGTTGGTGCAAACAAGGCTTTTGGGGGCCTTGGAATACTTTGGAATCCGGTTAAGGTGAAAGGGGAGGAGATAACCAAAACTAATAGTTAATAAAGTTAAGGTGTCTTCAGAAAAATTTGAGCTTTTCTCTCTTTAATGTGTACAGACCTATCTCAATAGTAAGTAAGAGGGAAGTTTGGGCACATATTTCCTCTCGATTACAAAACTTGAATAATGAGTTGGTAGTGGTTGTTGGAGACTTCAATACAACCCTCATAATTCAAAAAAGAAGGGAGGAATGCAACATATATCCTAAATTTAGTTGGATTTCCAATCCTTTGTTGAGTAGAATGGTCTAAAGGATGTTCAACCAAAGAATGGCTTCTTCACATGGAAAAATAGGACAAAGGGGTTCATAGACATAGCTAAGAGGCTGGACAGTTCTTCATTGCAGCGGATTGGGAAAATCATTTTGCTGCATGTGAAACTTTGGATCTCCCTTTCACAGGGTCTGATCATTTTTTAGTTCAATTTCAACTAACCTATGGAAGTGCTCTGTAATACCCTTTAAGTTTGAGAATATGTGGTTAATGGATGAAATATTGAAGGACTTAATAAAGATGTGGTGGAATGAGGTGAAAGTGAGGAAACACTCCAAAAAAATTTAGATTAGTAAAAAACTAAGCTACATCAAGTATAAATTGAAGGACCGGAACAAGTCCCATTTCAAGAATACTTTTGAGGAAAGGGATAATATTGAGAAAGAGCTAACAAAATTGAATGAAATGGTAATAGAGAAAGGTATAAGTGTTACTGATTTTGTAAGAGAAAAAGAGTTGAAGTAAGAGCTAGAAGAAGTTCAAGAAAGAGAAGAATGCTATTGGAGGCAAAAGTCGAGGGAGACATGGTTAAAGTAGGGTGACAAAAACACTAAATATTTTTATAAAATGGTAGTAGCTAATGGAAGCATAAATAAGATAGCAGAGATTAAAAAGGAGGATGGGACCATTACCAATATGGGAGAGGAGATTAACAGAGAAGCAATCCGCTTCTTTGAATCTTTGTTGAATAAAGACATAGAGAATCATTTGATTGAGAAAGACAAGATATTTGGTAACATCCATACCATCATCAGTCTAGAGCTAAATATGGAACTTTATAAAGAAGTGATAATGGAAGAAGTAAAGAAGGCCACCTTTCAGCTTAACCCAGACAAAGCACCGAGTCCAGACGGATTTACTGTAGGTTTTTTTTGTTGGTGTAATTAATTAATTATTACACTAACATAAGTTAACTTAGGTCATAAATCATTTAGTCCTAGGTTGCATCATTTAATAAATGGGATAATATTCCCTTCCTAGTTTGTGGGATAAGATTCCTTCTAGAACTTATCTCATCATTTAATGATCATCTCCATAGGGTTCACATGTTGTCACATGTTGTTAGATTATAACACTTGGCAACATCTCATGCATATTAGGGTTTACTTCTTGCCTATATAATCAGGCATCTTGTTCATTTGTAACATATCATATCAATATCATATCAATCATATTATCAATAGAATCTTTAATCAGCATTCCATTGTTGCAACACTTCTCTTTGTGGTTGATTATCTTTCATGGCTAAAGTCCTTCATTGAAGATTCTAGAGCTTCAGGGCTGTGCAATCCATAATCTCAACATGGTATCAGAGCTAGTCCATTGAAACATCAACCCTAGATCCAGGAAGTTTGGAGTGCAAGATTCAAGCAGGCTTGGAGTTTTATGTTGTAGGCTAGTTGGTTCTACCCGGGAGCCAAGCTGATTTCTGGGGCAGATCAGGCTCTCTCCAACCTCTCCATTGCATTCACAAGGCCTCAAAACCCATAGATCGCCTGTTCATTTGTCAAAATCAGAGTAGATTCAACCGGGAGCCTTTGAGGTATAATCTAGGGTTTGCAATTTTTTGTACAAATCCGTACATTTTTGTAGAAAAAAATCATCCCTCTCTGTCCTCCATCAAGGAATTTTTTTTTTAGAAAAATCAAAAAAATTATTGGCTATTTTTCTGGGCAATTTTTATATAGTATTGGCAAAAAATTAATCTGCGGAGTGACTGGCTATTTTATTGCCTAGTCGGTAGAAATATTTCTTTTACCGGCTATAGTTTGATTTATGGTCGGCATTTCATATATTTTCGGTGTTTTTTGTTTTTAATTTTTGAATATTGCATTTAATTGCAATTCAAAAATTATTTTGTCGGCATACACCGGCCTCCACTGTTGTCATCTCTGAATCATATGGTCGGCCGACATCCTCCGGACCCCACTCCCATGACCATCGGTGTTAGTTTCCCCGGCATTTGCTCCCGGCGACCGCTCATCCTCCCGCCAACCACCGTCCACCGTCACTGGCCCATCGACCTCCATTTGCCATTGAAGTGTCTGGCCGAAGCCTCCGCCGACGACTGTGGTTAAGCCCCAGTCCCATTGATCACTGGGGGCTCTGCTATCTACAAGCGAAGCAAACTCCTCTGCCACTCCTCTCGCCGCCTTCGCGTTGCTCCGACGCCGCCCGCGGGGTGGAGATTTTTTTAAACTGCCAGCGACACCCCTCGGTCATATCAGCGACTAGGGGCCGATTTTTTTTTGCCCTAAGGTGCCATAATTTTGCACCTATTTAGCCAGTGACAATTCAAATTGCAGTTTTTTTTAGGGCCATATCTTCGCGCCACGATATCAAAAATTTGCAAACAAGATCGATGGAAAGAGAATTCAGAGCACTATCTAGTGGTGCCATCCATTTTGTAGGATTTGTCTACTATAAATTTCTAAAGTCAACTGAAGTCAACCCTCCATTCTGGACTCAGAAGCGCATATCTTCTCATCAGATTGTCAGATTTCGAAGATTCCAGTGGCATTTGAGAGATATTTTAGTGCATTTTTTCATCAGTCCAGTCATCTTCTGTGGTTTCAGATCCAGGTATCTTTTATTGATTTTTTGCAATTTGATGCATTTTCCTGATTCCTGAGACATCTTGAAGTTTGAAGAAGAATTTATTGATCTTGGAGGCATATTCTCAGTTGCATATCTATTTGGAAGTCTTTATTTTCTGTTGAAGGTCAGTGTCTTTGATTTTTGTGGAGAAATTTCGTTATGGGGCTTGCATATTATTCTCCTTTGGTTATGGTGCACAAGGGTAACTATTCACAATGGCGAGATGGGATCTGCCACCATCTTTAATCACTTGATCTATTGCCTCATTTGTATGGTATAGTTCCTCGCCCAAGTGAAGGTGTTCAGAAATTTGCTTGGAGTTGCAGCAGGTACACTGTTTTAGAAATCATTGCGATTGTCCTCACATTCTTTGGACTAAGCTTTAGAAACTATACGGAGATTCAAATACTCCACCATTCCTCGATGATCATGCTTCAAAATGTCATTCTCCAGATCCAGTACCCCATGATGCTATTGTTGTGCAGGAAGTTGATTACCTTGATCTTTCTGAAGAGTTTGACAAGGTCCCTTTCCGTGCTTCTTCTTCATCAGAGACAGTTGGTATCCCTTCACATTCAATGATTCCTTGTCCAGAATCATTGATTGAGGCTTCCACCATCATCTCTATCCATCAGGACACATTTTGTTTTTCAAACTTGGCTTCACAGGATGGCTTTGTTTCAAGTATCATTGACTTGGCTACTTCTACAAGTTTGGAGGACATTCTTGAGGGGATATCACTCCTCTATTCAGATCACACCTTGGAGAGTTTTCTTCAGTATCCACATTCCTTTGTCTCAACCTTGATTGGGAATTCAGAGACCATCTTGGAGGCACTTGGTTTCTCTTCAGATATTTCATATTTGAGACTTCTTCCTTGTTATTCCATTCAAGATTTGAGGTTTCTTCAGCATCCACCATTGGATTTGCTTCATACTTCTTTAAGTGGTTTTGAGGACACTTCATTCAGGGGGGGCTATCAAGTCTCCATCACATCCATCATATTCATCCTATCTTCGTCTTTGGATATTATTCAGCATTCGTTTCTGCATCATCCTGATTTTTCACCCTCTTCATTGATTGTGGCATCTTCATCAGGAAAGGCGACATTTGAGCAGAGTTCAGAGACACCATCAGCATACATCCTTCCTTCCTTTAATTCCTATCCAAAATGGGAAGCATCTCTGCACTTGCAGTTGGTTTTGTTTCTTCCGAAAGGGAGACAAGTTGTTTGTCAGCATTGGATCTTGTTTTGTCTTCAAACACTTACCTTTCTTGCAGGTGATCTCATCTTCTTGGGGGGGTATATAGTCTCTCTATTGTATCCATGTGATGGATGGTGTACTTGGGGGGTATTTGGGAGTCCTCCTTCCTTCCCATTCTCACTTTTTCATCTCCTTTTTTGGAGAGGGGTTTTGTTCCTACTGGGTTTTCCCCTTTTCTCCGGTTGTGGGAGATTTTCTGCATCTATCATGTACATGGGTACCTAACATGGCCTCGTAGCTGGGACCCATCATCATCTTGCATAATCATTGCATTTTCCTCCCTAAGTTGCACTTATGGGGGGTGTTGGTGTAATTAATTAATTAATTAATTATTACACTAACATAAGTTAACTTAGGTCATAAATCATTTAGTCATAGGTTGCATCATTTAATAAATGGGATAATATTCCCTTCCTAGTTTGTGGGATAAGATTCCTTCTAGAACTTATCTCATCATTTAATGATCATCACCATAGGGTTCACATGTTGTCACATGTTGTTAGATTATAACACTTGGCAACATCTCATGCATATTAGGGTTTACTTCTTGCCTATATAATCAGGCATCTTGTTCATTTGTAACATATCATATCAATATCATATCAATCATATTATCAATAGAATCTTTAATTAGCATTCCATTGTTGCAACACTTTTCTTTGTGGTTGATTATCTTTCATGGCTAAAGTCCTTCATTGAAGATTTCGGAGCTTCAAGGGCTATGCAATCCATAATCTCAACATTTTCCAACAGTTTTGGGAGATTATAGGTTCAGATCTTGTGCGAGCTGTGGAATCGAGGAAGAAACCTACAATGTTGGGTGCATTGAATCATACCTTCCTAGCTTTGATCCCAAAGAAACAAGGAGTGAAGGATATGAGTGACTTCAAACTCATTGCCTTATGAAATTAAGTCTATAAAATAGTAACGAAACTAATGGAAAACAAACTAAAAGAAGTGTTGCCTGAGGTTATTTCACTAGAACAAACTGGCTTCTCCCTTGGTAGATCAATAATGGAAGGAATTATAATTACGTATGAATCAATTCACTCAGCTAGAAAGGCTCGATCAATGAGTATGGTCATAAAGTTGGGTATCCTAAAAGCATATGATTTAGTAGCACAACAGCACAACAGGCAATTAGTGCTGACTTTTAGTGTATTTGTGTCTGTCATTTTGGAGTCATCTAATGGCACAAAATTTGGCGAAAACCCGTTTCTTTGTTCCATCACCAGATTTAGCGCCGCATTTAGCGCCCAAATTAATGTTGAATTTTATGCCAAAAATTTGATGTCGGTAGTAGTGTCCCCTTTAATGCCGAGAATAGTGCCTAAATTGGTGCCTAAGTTGGCTTCCAGTTTTGCTTCCATGTCTGCTCCCATTGTTGCTTCTAGTTTTGCTCCCAATTTGATGTTTAGGTTTGCTTCCGATATTGCTTCCAATGTGACGTCCAATTTTGCTTCCAGTATTATGTCTAGTTTTGCTTCCAATTTTGCTTCCATTTCTGCTCCCATTTTTGCTTCCATTTTTTATCCCATTTTTGCTTCCATTTGTGCTCCCATTTATGCTTCTAGTTTTGCTCCCATTTTTTCTTCTACTTTTTCTTCCAATGTTACGTCGAGTTTTGCTTCTAGGTTTACTTCTAGTTTTGCTTCCAATTTTGCTTTCAATTTTGCTTCCAATTTTGCTTCCAATTTTGCTTCCAATTTTGCTTCTAGTTTTTCTTCTAGTTTTGCTTCTGGTTTGGCTTCCACTTTTGCTTCCATTTTTTGCTTCCATTTTTGCTCCTGGTTTTGCTTCCAATTTTTCTTCCATGTTTGCTTCTAGTTTGCTTCCTGCGTTCCTTCCAGTTTGCTTCCGGTTTTGCTTCCAGGATTGCTTTTGGTTTGCTTCTAGTTTGGCTTCCATTGTTGCTTCCTTTTTTGCTTCTAAAATATGCTTCTTGCTTTGCTTCCAATTTTGCTTCCAGGTTTGCTTCCAATTTTGCTACCGGTTTTGTTCCAAGATTGCTTCTGGTTTGTTTCTAATTTGGATTCCATTGTTGCTTCTTTTTTTGCTTCTAAAAATGCTTCTTGTTTTTCTTCATTTATTAATTTAATATGTTTTAATTCAATTTAATTAGTTAAATATATGATGCCTCTTAAATAACCCATATGATTATAGAGTAAGTAATTTAATTATTTAATTCATATGATTAAATAACAAGATAATTATTATAACATGATCATCATCTATAATTAAAACAAGTGAGTCAAATATCTATAATTTAATTGAATTTGACAACATCCATCCTAAGCGGTAAATTAAAATCATCATACGTAATAAATATCCATCCAAAAATCATCAACCACTTTTAATATATATAAATTGACAAGTCAATACTGATAAGATCATCATCATATATAACTAAAACAAGTGAAAGTGAAATATGCCAGTAGATTAATGACATGTGAAAATGATACATGCCCAACAGTCGACATAAGTCAAAATGATACATGTACAAATGATATAAGTAAAAATGATAATTTATTTAACTCAAATTGATACAAGTCAAGATGATACATGTCCAAATGATATAAGTAAAAATAATAAATGTCAATATGATACAACTCAATAATATGGTACTATAGGCCATGAAAATGATACTTATGATAGTAACCATGAAAAAAGGCATCATAACGATATATTAGCAATGATCCGTGATGCAGTCTATATGATCATGAATGTCACTGGGTAATACCAACAACTGCCTCATCATCATCACCACCATTGCGATCATCATCATCATGATCATCATCATCATAACAATATATCAACAATGATCCATGATGCAGTCTATATGATCATGAATGTCACTGGGTACTACTAGCAACTGCCTCATCATCACCACCACCATCATCATCATCATCATCATTGTTGTCATCGTTGTCATCATCATCATTGTCATCAGCCTCAGTGTCTTCCGTATCTGCATCATCATCATCCTCTGCCATGTGATCTGTACCAGTAGAACCAATATTTTCTGGATCTATATCATGATGAGGATCATCTTGATCAGCTGGAAGACTCGTGTTCTGCAAAAAAAAAACATTTAAAATTAAAAGTTATTATTTATTTCATGCAATAATTTATTTTTCTGTTATATATCTAATATTGAAACATATAAGATGAAACCATAATCATATTACATCATATCAAAGTGCACATACCATAATAAAATTTTAAAAAAGTTACAGCTAATATGTGATTCCAATGATGTAAAAAATGCAACAATTCTAATAAACATTACTAAAGATCATAACAAAAAATTGTTATACAATTTAACTATCAACTGTAAATTCTATTACATAACCTTAAGTGCCAACCCTCTGCAAAAGAATGAGGAGACTGCAAGAAGATTGGCTATAGGGGGCATTGGTACGGGAGATGGACATGGCTCTTCCAAGCCATCCACTAAGATGGTTTCATACAAAAATGTGGAAGATATCCTCGTTTCTAGAGAGCTCATGAGTCAGGTTAATACGAAAAATGATGTTGTTCTGGTACCCATATATGGCATCATGGTTCCATTTCATGTAGCCACCATCAAGATGGAGGGAATTCTTATATAAGGATAATTTTCAATGTTCCAGGTACCGACTTTAATACCAACTACATGAACATTGAAATTCCCTAGTAGTATTTATGTTAAGGAAATTTCCTTTAGATCTAAGGATTCAAAGCACATCAACCATGTGGTAGAAATGATTAAATACCACAGACGATCTGTAGCAATAAGAGTCTGAAAAGGTAGAGAGAGCTACACTGGTGACTCAGGAGAAACTTCAACTTTAAAAAACAAAGGCAATTAGGCTAGCAGACTTGTGGATCAGGCCAACATATGGTGGAAGAGGAAGAAAGATGACTGGAACTCTAGAGGTCCACCATAATGGATTTTGATATTCAACCATTAGAGCATAAGAGAGAGCTGATATCATGTATCAAAACATTAAGCATGCATTCTTCCAGCCAGAGGAGAAGGAGATGATTACTTTGCTTCATTTTCATTTGCATAACCATATCATGGCATGGGAACCAAGAAGACCAAGGATGTCTAGTTTTATGTGGAGGTAATGGATGTGGTCCAAACTTCAGGAGGGGCAAGAAGGTCAATGTATGATCTTGATGAAATTGAGGAAGAACAACAAGAGATGGACAGGAAAAATAAAATCAATGCAAAGCTTCAAGGATTTGTCAAGCAAGTAAGAGAGCTATGGGATCAACCTCATCTAAAATATTTTGAACTAGAGTTTTATATGCCATTTAGAGAGCTTGGTTTTTATGGAGTTCCTTTCAAATCCCCTACTTTTATTATTCCTACTGTAAACTGTTTGGTAGAGTTGATGGAATTACCTTTCTTAGTAATCACTATTAGTGAGATTAAGATTGTTAATCAATTAGGTGCTAATTTCCTATAGCAATGAAAGAGTCTGAAAAGGTAGAGAGAGCCACATTGGTGACTAGGGGAAAACTTCAGCTTTCAAAAACAAATGCAATTAGGCTGGCAGACTTGTGGATCAGGCCAACATTTGGTGGAAGAGGAAGAAAGATGACTGGAACTCTGGAGGCCCACCATAATGGATTTTGGTATTCAACCATGAAAGAATAAGAGAGAGTTGATATCATTTATCAAAACATTAAGCATGCATTCTTTTATCCAGTGAAGAAGGAGATGATTACTTTGCTTCATTTTCATTTGCATAACCATATCATGGCGTGGGAACCAAGAAGACCAAGGATGTCCATTTTTATGTGGAGGTAATGGATGTGGTCCAAAATTTAGGAGGGGCAAGAAGGTCAATTTATGATCCTAATGAAATTGAGGAAGAACAACAAGAGAGGGACAAGAAAAATAAAATCAATGCAAAGCTTCAAGGATTTGTCAAGCGAGTAAGAGAGCTATGAGATTAGCCTCATCTAAAAGATTTTGAACTAGAGTTTGATATACCATTTAGAGAGCTTGGTTTTCATGGAGTTCCTTTCAAAGCCCCTGATTTTATTGTTCCTACGGTAAACTGTTTGGTAGAGTTGATGGAATTACCTTTCTTAGTAATCACTATTAGTGAGATTTAGATTGTTAATCAATTAGGCGCTAATTTCCTGTAGCAATGAAAGAGTCTGAAAAGGTAGAGAGAGTCACATTGGTGACTCAGGAGAAACTTTAGCTTTAAAAAATAAAGGCAATTAGGCTGGCAGACTTGTGGATCAGGCCAACATTTGGTGGAAGAGGAAGAAAGATGACTAGAACTCTAGAGGTCCACCATAATGGATTTTGATATTCAACCATTAGATCATAAGAGAGAGCTGATATCATGTATCAAAACATTAAGCATGCATTCTTCCAGCCAGAGGAGAAGGAGATGATTACTTTGCTTCATTTTCATTTGCATAACCATATCATGGCATGGGAACCAAGAAGACCAAAGATGTCTAGTTTTATGTGGAGGTAATGGATGTGGTCCAAACTTCAGGAGGGGCAAGAAGGTCAATGTATGATCTTGATGAAATTGAGGAAGAACCACAAGAGATGGACAGGAAAAATAAAATCAATGCAAAGCTTCAAGGATTTGTCAAGTGAGTAAGAGAGCTATGGGATTAACCTCATCTAAAATATTTTGAACTAGAGTTTTATATGCCATTTAGAAAGCTTGGTTTTTATGGAGTTCCTTTCAAATCCCCTACTTTTATTATTCCTACGGTAAACTGTTTGGTAGAGTTGATGGAATTACCTTTCTTAGTAATCACTATTAGTGAGATTGGGATTGTTAATCAATTAGGCGTAATTGCTTGTAGCAATGAAAGAGTTTGAAAAGGTAGAGAGAGCTACATTGGTGACTCAGGAGAAACTTCAGCTTTCAAAAACAAAGGCATTTGGGCTGGAAAACTTGTGGATCAGGCCAACATTTGGTGGAAGAGGAAGAAAGATGACTGGAACTTTGGAGGCCCACCATAATGGATTTCAGTATTCAACCATGAGAGCAGAAGAGAGAGTTGATATCATGTATCAAAACATTAAGCATGCATTCCTCCAACCAGCGGAGAAGGAGATGACTACTTTGCTTCATTTTCATTTTCATAACCATATCATGGCATGAGAACCAATAAGACCAAGGATGTCCAATTTTATGTGGAGGTAATGGATGTGGTCCAAACTTTAGGAGGGGCAAGAAGGTCAATGTATGATCCTGATGAAATTAAGGAAGAACAACAAGAAAGGGACAGGAAAAATAAAATCAATACAGAGTTTCAAGGATTTGTTAAGCGAGTAAGAGAGCTATGGGAGCAGCCTCGTCTAAAAGATCTTGAACTAGAGTTTGATATACCATTTAGAGAGCTTGGTTTTCATGGAGTTCCTTTCAAAGCCTCTACTTTTATTGTTCCTATGATAAACTATTTGGTAGAGTTGGTGGAATTACTTTTCTTAGTAATCACTATTAGTGAGATTGAGATTGTTAACCTTGAGAGAGTAGGACTTGGGAAAAAGGAATTTGATATGGCTATTTTTTTCAAGGACTTCAAGTGGGATGTACTCCACATTGACACCATTCCTCAATTTTCGCTTGATGGCATCAAGGAATGGCTGAACTCCATGGATATAAAGAATTATGAAAGTAGAATGAACTTGAACTGGCGGCCAATTTTGAAGACTATTACTAATGATCCAAACAAATTTATTGAAGATGGTAGTTGGGAATTTTTGAATATGGAAGCTATTGATTCTAATAATTCAGAAGAGTCAGATCAAGGATATGAACCCTCTGATGTAGAAGAGGAATCACAATCAGATGAGGAAGGTTCAGAAGATGAATCTCTTGTGGAGTTAGATGAGGATGAAGAAGAAGAAGAAGATTTTGAAGGGGAGGAAGGTAAAACATGGGATGAATTAGAATTCAAAGCCATAAATGTAGATAAGGAAAAGGGAGACGAGTTTGATAGTGAAGAGGAAAGGAGGAGATGAAAGGTAAAAGCTACAGGGAAGTCTTAGGAACCTAATATTAGATATTCAAGAGGAATGTCTGCCAAGAGGCATAAATTCAGATGAATTGATTTCATCTACATCCTTCTACTATTTATTCATGCACATAAATGGTTCAGTTGTTTATGCAAATGATGCATATATGTTAACTTGATCAGTGTTGTTACTTCGGTAGTTTGAATTCTATGACAACCAACCATTAGGCCATTTTGTGCGGGAGCACGTTTGTGTTTTTAGTTAGCTTTTTTGGATAGCTCTACTTGGTGTTAAGGACATTCCATTTATATTTTAAATGTTAAGAAGTTTAGTATTACACGCTTCTCTATGTTGATCAGATCAGGTTGCAGGTTTTTTACTGCTGATTTCTTTATTTATGGAGTTTTTTAAACTTGGAAGACAAGAATTTATTACCTTTTTTAAAATTAGATGGATAAATTAAGTGGATGATTGGCTACGCCAAGTGATGTAGACTAGAAGGTTGTGTTAGATCTATAGGATGTCTACCAAGATGCATCAAAACATTCTTACATGTTAAAATAATGGTAGCATCGTGAGGAAGGATGGCAAAGATGCATGTGGATCACTTAGTAGAATGGCAACATGAATTCAAGGAAGCACTCCTTGAGATACCATGTTTGAGAGAAAAGAAAATAAATAAAATCAAGATGGGACTAAGTCACTCAAATGATACAACTCATAACTTAAATGAGGAAACTTAAGAGATATTAAAAGACAATGGTCATTAATTAAAAGATGCGATGAAAATAAGGCATGAATGTCACCCACTACCCTTTAAGGCAAACAATATTTTTTTCCTCAACATGAAATAATGGTACAATTGAGTGGGATCTAGGGCCAACAGAGAAGCACTTTAGAACTCATCCTACGTATCAATAAACAACTAAACACAAGAAATGAAAATTGACATATTAACACAACAATATCCAATTAAGTTATTGAAAGTAAACTATTGATACCTCATTCTCCATCCAAATTAAAAAATCAGCCCACTTTTTGCTTTGTAACTTTTCCTTTTCAATTTGCTTTGGATGTTGGCCATATTTCTCCTCCTGTCAAAACATGGCACATGGACTAGTTAAACTAATTAATATGCAATCATTTACTTTTCCCTAGGGGAATTAAAAAAAAAATCATTTAACATATTAAATATACTTACAAAATTATAGATCAAGGCCTGTAAATCTTTCTGGCCACTGTGATACATGGCACGAAGTTTTTGAAGCCTAGCCTTGGAGGCCTTGTCCTGAAACATATACTAATTCAATTTAACTATGCACAAATAAAATGTAAAAATCGTTTAATAAATTTGATATAATCTTATGAGAAAATTCAAATACCTGCATACTCTCCTCACCGGACTTCCTTCGTGTTTCAGACTCCTCATATGCTTTTACAGGCTCTTTCCATACTTTGAAACTTCATCAATTGGCCTTTTTTTGAGCCTTAGCTTAGGAGGGATTCTTTTTATCTTCTTTTTTTGGTTGCACTGAAATCTCTTGCAATTTTGAGACATTCGTAGCTTCACCTTCTTCACAGACCAACCTGTGCCAAATTCAGTCTCCATGTCATTGATAACTGCTTTTTGCAAGTGTATGGATATCTTTGAGAATGGAAAATGTAGGTCTTTGAACCGTTGAAGGCATGATTCCTTCAACCTATTCACAAACCCTTTTCTAGCATCTATCATTTGGAATTCCCCTGAAACCACATCGTATTCTATCTTCTTATTGTAGGTACCAATGCAAGAATGAAAACTTGTCGTGGTGGAAGAAGTCTATGTCCCAGGAGTGGGTGGGACAGTGGAAGCCTCTGCTCCTTGTTCTACACTCCTAGAGTTTACCATTACTAATTTCCTCTTGGATCTTTTGCTCGATCCAGGACTGCTTGGGGAATCAATTGATTCCCTTTGACAAGGTTGATTTGCTTGCAATGATTGAGGGGCTTCACTAGATCAGTTTTCTATGTATCTAGCAAGCATTGTCCAATGCATATCATCCAAATTGTTCACTGCCTTTTCCCCCAATATGGAAGCCAATGCCTCTTTATCTTTGTCAGTCACATGTCCCTATATATATATATATAAAATAAATTTCTTCTTTTAAATTTAAAAATAAAAAAGTAAAAAGTAAAAATGAAAGAAACAAGGGAAACATTTACAAATCTATAAATTGACAAAGAATTACCTCATTGTGGCCAGAGTCTGCTCCCTTTCTTCTCTTCCCTCTATCACTTGACATTTTGAGGCGACCTAGGGAAAATTATTTTTGTCCAGTATGTGGAGGAAAACGAAGTACACACTATCAGGTATGAAAGTTTTTCGTCCAGTTTGTGGTATGAAATTTTTACCTTGAATGACTCTCTTTCTAGATTTAAACACCTATGAATCAATTGCTTGCGCACCTGTATAGAATATAAATATATTTGAAAGGATATAAATATATGCAAAATGAAACAAATTTATTGTAAAAAAATCAACGCTTGCACACCTGTATAGAATAGTAATCTCTAGGGGATAAAAAGGGTGCAAAGTGTGGTTTTATTAAGAGTTAACACAGATAGGTCCCATGCTCAAGTCGCATCCACTGATTAGAAAGAAAATGAATGTGTGCACACAATCAATTTGAAACCACAAGCTCATTGTTTTGTAAAAGAATAAGTGAAAATTACTAATAGCTAATTTAAGCCCGAATGTCTCACAAATTTGAGGAAATGATCTATTATTTAGTTGTCGTCTCAAAAGCCCTATCTCCTCATATTGTCTCGACCAACCTCTATTCCCACAAGTCCTGGTTGTAGTGGGGCAGATGCAGTTTAACAACTTGTCTTGAAAGCACTCAACTACTTTTTTATGGAAGGTCAGTCTGAGAAATCGAACTGGAAACCAAAAGTTTGGGATGGGAATGATAAGCGAACCGGGGCATTGGGGTTTTAAAAATGCATTCACTGCTCTCAGATGTAGAGGAAATAATGCAATGTCTACAATTTTACCCTCCTCCTTTGCAACCACATGAGACTTGAACAATTCACGTGTAAACAAAACAATATTCACAACCCTTTCTTCACAATATCTCCATTAATCCAAACAAAAATGTTTGTGGGAATGAAAAAAACAAATTGTAACCTTATGGTGTCACAAACTAAATAGAATTTCTAATCTACTTGCTTGTAGCCCTCCTTTGCGTCGTTTTTCCCTTTTTTCTCCTCTCTTCCTTTACGCAAGTTTTTTCTCTTGTCATCTCTTCCTTCTTGACGTGAGAAGTTTTAAATTTTTGTTCTTGATTCAGTAGTCGACGCAATAGTTGGTGTAGCAAAGTGTGCCTAATTTAGCGCCGCCTCCCAACCAAAAAAATGTAATCTGTTTGGGATGCAAAAGGCGGTGCAAAGTGCACCTAATTTAGCACCGCGTTCCTGCCAAAAAAAGGTAATCTATTTGGGATGCAAAAGGTGGCACAAAGTGCGCCTAATTTAGCACCTAGTAGTGCAAAATGATGTATTTTTCTTGGAAGTTGATAAATAAATTGATCCTAAATTGAATTCATCTTCATATGTACCAAGGGAGAAATCATGGTTCCCTATTTTATCTATTCCTTATCCCATGTCAATTTTGTGGGTGCAAAACTAATAGAGGTTAGATTTGTGAACTCAGAAATGACCCCTATGCAACTAGATGAGTCATCTAAGGTGTGAAATATATGTCAAATATATGTCTAAAGTGAGGTTTTATGTTGGATAGCATATTTGTTGAAATGATATAATTGGTGTACTAAACATTATTTACTATGTTGTGTATTATAGGGGCGAGACGAGACCATGGAAACAGATCGTGTCATGTCAAATGAGGAAACAACGGTTGAAGCGGGACATCAGGTACTCAAATTTTGACTTAACTTAGGAAAAAATGATATGATGGCATTTTGTGATACGTCCATCTTTTTTCACAATATTATTGAAACTTATAATGTATTCTCTAATATTGACATAAATAAATGCATGTTGTTGATTATTTTAGATGGAGATTGGAGCAAATGCAGAGCCTGAGTGTTCAACTAGCAAAAGAGGACGTGGACCTAAAATTGTTAAATCACGTAGAAAACAGTGGGTGTTTGAGGATATGACAGATCATGCAGAAACAACAAATGATTGCACTGAACAAGAGGTTGGTCAGGACTATAGTACATGGGATGAATACTTTGAGAAAATATATGACTAAAGTGAGGTTTTGTGTTGGGTAGCATATTCGTTGAAATGATATAATTTGTGTAGTAAACATTATTTACTATGTTGTGTATTATAGCGGCAAGACGAGGCCATGGCAACAGATTGTGTCATATCAAATGAGGAAAGAATGGATGAAGCGGGACATCAGGTACTCAAATTTTGACTTAACTTAGGAAAAAATGATTTGATGGAATTTTGTGATACATCCATCTTTTTTCACAGTATTATTGAAATTTATAATGTATTATCCAATCTTGACATACATTAATGCATGTTGTTGATTATTTTAGATGGAGATTGGAGCAAATACAGAGCCCGAGTGTTCAACTACCAAAAGAAGAAGATATGTATGTGGACATGGACCTAAAACTATTAAATCACATAGATGACAGTGGGTGGAAGAGGATATGACAATGGATCTTCCATACACAACAAATGATTGCACTGAACAAGAGGTTGGTCAGGACTATAGTACATGGGATGAATACTTTGAGAAAATTGTCGTTTGTGGATGTTTTGTATGTCATGGAAAGAAACAATTCAAACAAGAAATTGTACAAAGAAATTACATATATGATGAGCTTACAGTCGGTAGTATGTCTCTTACAATCGATTCAAATCCAATAGGAATTGTGGTAAGGAATTTTCCAATTTGATATAAATAACATGTATACTTTGTTTAAACATTGTTATATATTATTTAAATAAATAATTTTTTTCTCAATGGATACTTGCAGGATAAAGTTCTTGGTTTAAAGTTTCTTGGATCACCGACTTCCAGCCTAGAGGGAAATGATCATTTATCAAATGATACATCTAACAAAAATATGTGCTAATATACCAACTCGGAAGATGAGGAATTGATGAAAACAAGTCACAGAACAAGAATCAGTTTAAATATGCATAATTTGCTTAAAGACAGGGGGAAGGTGGACTGCATACCCTATGAGAATGAATGTGATGGAGATGATGACTTGCCCCTGAGTTTGAGATCAATTTACAAAGAGACATTTGATTGTCGACTATATTGCGCTTGGCCTAGTGATCAACAACTACCTAGAGTGTACGAGGTGTTTCAATTTTGGGGATACAGCTACATGATACGACCCTCCAATATTCATGAAGCGAATCTAGGCCTCTTTATTGTTGAAAATGTACATGTGGGATCTAACCATAGAAACAATTCAGAACAAACCACTAGGAGATTAATGCCATATTATGGCCCATCATATTATAGTGGTGAATGGAGAAGGCTAGCAGAATATAAGCCTAGCATGTCAGCATATGGTCTAAATTTGAATATGTATACACATCATCTCCAACTGGAAAGTGGAAAATAAATTAATAGAGGTCATTTTATGTACATAGATGGGCGTGCATACACACAAAAATATTGCAGGATTTATAAATAGTAGTAAGGGAAGGGACCCTAATGTAAGACCGAATTGTCAATTTGTTGAAGTTATAAATGATAAAGATGGAGATATGGAAAGAGAGGTTGATAGTTTGATAATGGTTGAGGATATTAAGGACCTTACCATTGGGGATGAGCTATTTATTGATTACCCCTTCTTAAAACACACTCCTGCGCAAAAGAAAAGGGAAGAACAAGGTCTCCCTAAGGATGTTCTTAAGGGCAGAAAACCAAAGAATAATAAATGAGTGTGGACTGATGTTTTATAAACTATGTTGTCAAAATTGTGTTTTATTTAAATTATTGTATAAAAAAGGTAATTTATAAAATAATGTTCCATTATTCAATTGATGTATATATGTTCATACAATCTATATTTTTGTTTTTTAAGCCATATTTGATTATATTTCTTTGAAATTGATACATTTATGATTTGTCCAATTGTTGGAAAACATTAAATAATGCTTGCATTTGTTGATAGCTAGAAGATGTTGATGAAACACATACTAATACCCATGATCCAACTGGGTTATTAAGATTTGGATGGGATGATCCAAACCATTCTTTAAACAATACCAGGGTGAAAGGAGCAAGTTTGAAGAGATTTCTACCACCTAAGAAATTTGAAGAGCTGATGAGATATGCATACACTGAAGAGATGCCACCTAGCCTTAATGATGATGATCATGATAGGGAAAATGCAGTGCATGAAGAAGGATTGAATGAAATGCTTACAGGTTTCCTTGGGGATGGAAACAATGATGCCAATAATGATCATATGGCTAATAGTCATGATGATAGCAGGGGTAATTACCACCAACGTAATGTTGATGATAACAACCTGAAAGACTCCATCAAGCAAGCAATGAAGACACTCGTGTTCAAATCGGGTGCAAGTAGAACCTCACAACTGGCATGCACATTAATATTATTAGAAATCAAGTCACTATTTGGTTGGTCAGACAAAGGATTCACTACCCTATTGAAGTGAGTTGAAATCTATTTCCTACTTTGTATTGTCAATTAGTGTACATAATTCGTATACATTCATCGACTTCATTTATATTTCTTTAAGGGGATTTTAAAACCATATATTGTATATAAAAAATCCTAGTATAGATTGACATATCAAACATGTTCATCATAAGTCAAACATTCAATTGATTTAATCTCTGGCAATCTTACAGGGCACTAAAAACATAAATATTCCCTAAAGAGAATGTGTTGCCATCAACTTGCAGAGAGGCGCGTCTGTTGTTGGTTGAGTTGGGGATTGAATATAAGCAAATTCATTCATGTAAAAATTATTTTCAATCCATGTTTAAAAAAGGATGATTCTTATCGCCCAAACTTTGAAATGCTTCAGTAATATTATTTGTGTCGATACAAATTACCTATTGCAATATCCTTAAATTGTTCAATCTTTGGTATGAATTGTTGGTAGAAAAAATACAATTACTTGGATGCTTCTTCCATTCATTTTGTATCAACATATGTTCGTGAAGACACAAAATTTAATAAAATATTAATGCACGTAACTCAAATTATTTAAATAACAAATTTCTTAACTTTATTATTTTTAAATAGTTTCCATTTTTATGTTGAACATAATTTTGAACATGTAACTGAAAACATCCACAGTAAATGCTTTACTCTATCAACATATTCATTCACATAGCATAGTATTGAGGCTCAATAACTCATATTCATTCAAATATAAGAAGAAATAAGTATGGAAAACATAAGAAAAAATAAAGAATGATAACATAGTCATGGAGAATCTCTGATAATAAGATGTTCTATTTCATTCATAAGCTCAAAACAATCACACAGTAACAACAAATGTGCCCTAATAAATCTTATGAATTTAAATAACTTGAAGAAACCACTTTGGAGACAACATAGTAACAAATAAGCATGAAATTTAACACAAAAATTGAACACCAAAATAGATTATCAATTATGAGGAATCTTCTCCATTATGTTGTTTCAAATATATATACATTTATAGCAGAAGTCTTTGATATGATATTAATGGGTGGAATGTGCAATCTATCTTCTTACTAATGCCTACTCTAACGAAAAATGAAAATGGAATATGATATGATGATCCTCTCAAAATTGGCCTCGGTTTCCTATTTATATAGGAAGCAACAAGCTTCACGCCTTTTAAAAAAAGAGATGACCCTTCAAAACTACTTCTTTTAACTAACAACTAATTAATTTGCATAATTGAAGAAATAACAAGGCTTAAGACACTTTAAACGTATGTTTCCTTTAATCAACGTAGAAAGCCTGTGATCATCGATCTGGAAAAGCTTTCCTCTCCATGATAGACGTCCATATGCCCTCACCTTAGTGACCTACTCATCTGAAGCCAAATACTTTTGTTCCCATTGATACATCGTAAAATTTGATAGCCACTAATATTCTTGGATCTTTGGTATGTTTACAAGATGTATTTGACATCGACTATCTGGTAGTGCCTTTGTATCATTGACAAATTTCAGATATCTAGCATCAAGAGCAATCAATCCATCCATGATCAAATTGAGCCTATGAAGACTAGTGTCACTATCCCCACGAACATGGGTTAAACACTTATTAATAACTTGACCAAATTCCTTCTTCCATTCATCCAAGTATTTTACTTGACCATCATCTTTCACAATTTCCGGTGTATACCATTTTTTTAAGGTATGGAAGGAATCCATTTATACCACAATCCTCTTTTCCTCCCCTTGTATATACTGAAATTCATCAACAATCATTTTTATTGTTTGCTCGGTCGGTTTTAATGTTGTAGGAGCATCGTGACTCCTTTGTAGAACTCTACATAACTTAGATAGAGTGTGGTGAATAGGCTACCACCTTTGAAACAGGGGGTCCAATACAAGCATATCTGCTTTTATTTGATCAATTGCTCGCATAAGTGATTTATAACTGTCATGTACACTATCCAGTTTATCAATAACCAACTTTATTTTGTACTCAAGAATCTTTTCCATAACTTCATAAAATTTCCTTTTTACATCATCCTGAGCCTCCTTCATTTCATCAACTTCCTTCTCAGGAGCCTTTGCTTGCTCGGCCATAATGCTCTATACAATATTTAATGGAGCACTAGGAGGCTTATATAACCTTGCTTTGTGAAGTCCCTGCTCCTTTTAACTGTTCTTTCAATTTGACATTCTCCATAAACAGTTTATTAACTTCATCATTTAAGAATTTTTTTTCCCTTTCATACTCCTTTAATCTGTCCTCCAATCCCTTAATAGTAGCACGAGTGAACATGGTTGAGTGCATGGTCATTATGGCTGCCTCCAAAGGGGTGGTGTCCTATATTGTTCTTACCATTGCTGCCCCTTTCATTCCATGTATTACATTCAATAATTTAGGCTTCTGTGTTTTTTTTGCTTGATCCAAATGGCCAGGGTTTGGATTTTGGGGTTATACCCAATTCCACTTACTCCTACATCAGAGTCAAACTCTGCAACTAACATTGGATCTTCTTGAGCCCATACTTGATTAAGCAAAAACATTTTCTTTAATTCCAACCTAGGAAAAATGAGCATGTTGCTCTTCAAAATCATCTCTCTAGCCTTCTGAGGGCTAATGTCAATGTGGTCAACCCTCAATTCATTGAAGGTTCGTGCCACCATTTGATTATTTTCTGGTTCTTCAATTCCCACTTCACCTAACTCCATTTCTCTTGAATTTCTTTTATCTTCATCTTTGTCTAGAAATCCCTAAACTCTGGAGTCTTGATGAAATCATCATCCTCTATAAACCTCCTAGCAGCAATTTCTCTCTCATCTCCATGTATCTCTGCATTTTTTTTCTTCTGCATCATCCATCCTTTCCTCACGCCTATGGGTGCTAGTCTCATGGATGGGCTAATCAACCTCAATATCACCCTTTAATGATTTCAATACAGTGGCCACATCTTCAATATCTCCCACCCCTTCACTCTCCTCATAAGGTACCAATGGCTCAATGCTCTATGTCTTTTGTCTCTTGGGGGGCTATTGCTCCATGGGAGGCTCTTATGTTGTGTCTGGGGTGTGCTTTGTAGTTATCTTACCACCATGTTCCTGAACATACACTTCTTTTTTAGCATATAAATCCTCACATTTAACAATTATCTGATTGATCCTCCTAATGGGGTCTTTTTCTTCAACAAAATAGCCAAGGAAACTTCTATCATTTTGCTTCTTCCTTCCTTCAAGCTTCATTATAACCTGCCATTTCTTCCATAAGAGGGACGCCTCTGGAAAAGTAAGGAAGTTTCTTGTCACATCTTCCTCATAATCTACTTGGTGTGCCACTGTCATTTTGGTAAGAAGATTATGCCTTATGTTATTCATATGATTTTCAAGGTCAAAGGCTCTTGCTTTTCCAGAATCCAACGCATATCTTGTCTTCAAGTAATATTGCAACTCCTCAAGTGTATCTAAGCCTATTTTCCAGTCTCCACATTTGGTTAAGTTTGGCAAAAATGTGCCCTTCTTTTGTTTGTGCATTACATCCTTTTCCATCCACATCATTTGCCACATAAATTCAAGAAACGCTAATCTGAGGGGCACAAACTTTGGCAGTATGTGTGGAGCAGTAGGGCAGCCATAAATTCTTATTATTGTAACTTCTGGGAAAAATAACCAATCGCCAAAATTATGTGTGTGACCCTGTTCTTGTCTCAGGGCCAAAGGTCTTAACAATTGTTGCATTTTGTTTAGCAATCTTGGCATTGAATAACCAAGAAATTGAAGGATTATGTGCACAAAGTCTTCATAGATTATAGCAAAGCTTGAATTCTTGCACCGATTATCCCAAATATAACACCACTTCTGGATAGATGTGGCGTTCCTTTGCTCATCCACTATAGCCAAGTCCATTCGTTTAGTCCAATGGTCTTGATTCTGGTATAGTATCAAATGGCACAGTAAGGAATAGTGTTTGAATGTAATCGGTGCTCTATCCTCTATGACTTGTGAGAATTCATCATCCAACGCCCTCTCAAGGTATGAAGCAAATTCATACTCAATATTAGTCTCAAGGTTTTGAATTCTCATGGCCATCATCATCAAGCTTATTGGCATTTTATCTTGAGCATCCACCCTAGTACTTCGCATAGAGCTAGATATGTATTCACAAAAAAATATTGAAAATTTATCACAGTGAATGGTTCAATATTGGAAGTAGAAATGGGAATCGTTCTGTTACTAATGCCTCTTTTCATATACAGGGGTATCTCATCACTTCTATATGTTCTTCTTAACCTCTTATAATCTTCCTCGCTCTTCTATAGGTTTATTTTGGTCAAAGCCTACTTGTTTAATCCAAAACACTCAATGATAGCAGATCTAGTTACCTCTACCAATATTGAGCCATTTGGAAACCTTACTGTCTTGGTTGCAGAGTGATAATGCTTGGCTAGTAATATGATAAACTCCACATCAATAAACACATTTGGGACAATCAACTTTGCTAAATCCAACATCCAAGGGTTTGACATTGGAATCTTCTCATTTCTCTTACTGTACAAATACCAAAAGAAGTCCCACCCGGATTTGGGAATGAGAGCATCCCTACAACCTTGTGTAGTGTCTACGAGAAATTTCTTATTTCTCTCCTTGGTTGATCCTGGAAGTATATCTAATATAGACTGGTGGAGTGGTTTCTTCTTTACCTTAGGTTCTTCTTCCTTAATTTTGGCCTTACTTTCTTTTACTTCTGATTGTTTTCTTTTAGTAGGCATATTTCAATTTTTGCTACTATGACTTCAAATAACAAAGCTCTACCAAATACTACACCAATTAGGCTTCTTCAAATGGTTATTCGTGCACTTACTCGAGTGCTCGTCTTTCGTAGAGCTCCTTTTCTCAACGTCCTTAGCTCTATCCACAACAATGCATTTCAACTGAGCACAGTCTTAGGAAAATTCACTTGCTTTTGAGGGTGTGGTTTTTAGTCATATGAGTATTAATTCCAATTCTTCACCAGATAGTTTCCCAAAAAGCTCAAATCCTTGAAATTAATTTTGAAGTATGTGTGAGGGCATTTATTGCTGTAAATTGTAATGATGCCATGATTATCGTACTACTGTTGTCTCTTATTATACCCATTGTGGTATGGCAGTGTTTTTCCCTTCCATTTTGATGTTTACCGCACTACTGCCTTGCTCAAGACTTCTTGTTGCGGGGTTGCGATATACACCACTCTATCGCATATGTTGCTCACCCTCCCGATAGTATAGCGGTGTATGCTTTATCTTCTTGTTTTTTACCGCCTTACCACACTCCTTTGAATTGCCTTATGCGGTACTGTGGCGATCACTTATCTTCCATGCTTACCACTCTACCGCCTTGCTTAGGACTTCTTGTTGCAGGGTTGCGGTGTACATTGCTCTACCACATATGTTGCTCACCCTCCTAGCGGTATAACGGTGTATGCTTTATCTTCTTATTGTTTACCGCCTTACCGCACTCCCTTGAATTTCCTTATGTGGGATGGCTTAAACGTAAGTCAATTAAAAAAAATTATGGCCCGACTATCGGGAGCATTTAAATGATTAACCATACATGATGACCAACTAACTTAGAACTTGGGGCCGGTACAAAGAACGATTTTAATGGCTCAACTCGTGACTTAAACGACCATAACCGGATGTAGTAGGTCAACACGAAATTATTGTAGGGACTTCACTTCATTGTAATTGCTATGAAAATTTTATCTCCTAAGGCTCTCACATTATGAAAATTTTATCTCCTAAGGCTCCAGCAATGCTGTCCTACATACCCGGCTTCATATTCTAGGCCATTGTTAAAATTTGAGCTCAATCTGCCCTTCATTAACGCTCGTACTTATAAAAAAGCCCTTATTTTATTTTATTCATTTGTAATTTTTAAAAAATAATTTCAAATAATCTCATATATATTATTTTCAAATAAATTTATAATGTAAAATAAATAATGTATTGTGAATGGGAATTATAATGTACATTCTTTTTGCATATACATATTGTTTTTGTTTGGCATTTAATTTTTCTTTTTTTAATTGAAACAATGCAAATAATACAAAAAGGAGGCAACAAAGGTTGCCAGAAGAGAGAAAAAGATTACAACTAGGCTAACAACCAACAATATAGTCACTTATGGCCACCAAAAACAACAGGAGATTGTATTAATCAAAATGCAAAAAATTATAGATCGTCTGCCAATGTAGTAATATTCATGAAACCCTAATTTTGAGCCTCACCAAAGGCCAAGACCCTAAACCCTTAAACCCTATATATACTTTGGACCCTAAACCCTAATCCTTGAACCATATACCTTCTAGTACCCTCGCCCCTAATCCCTCAACCCTAGTTAAACCCTTAAACCCAATTACTAAATTCTCTACCCTAATCCCTCAACCCTCAATCCTTAATCCATCAACCCTTAATTAACCTAAACCCTTAAACCCTAAACCGGCCTTAAACCTTCTACCCTCTACTCTCAACCCTAATCCCTCAATCGGCCTATACCCTAAACCCTAAACCGTTAAACCCTCTATGTCCCTCTACCCTCAACTGACCAATACAGACCCTCTTATACCCTCGATCCTAATCCTTCAACCCTTAAACCCTTAAACCCAAGTAAATTACTCTCTACCCTAATCCCTCAACCCTCAACCCTTAATCCTCAACACTTAAACCCTCAACCCTCTACCCTCTACCCGCAACCCTCAAATACCCTTAATTAACCCTAATCCCTCAACCCTTATACCCTCTACCATATACATTGGACCCTTAACCCTAATCCTTGAACCACATACGTCCCTCAACCCTCTACCTTATACCTTAAACCCTGAACCCTCTACCCTATACATTAAACTTCCCTTAACTGTCAATTCTCTACCCTCTGATCTACCCTATACCTTAAACCCTCAAGCCTCGACCCTTGAACCCTCTACCCTCTGATATACCCTATACATTAAAGCCTCAACCCACAATTCTCAACCCTCAACCCTAAACCCTAGCAAACCCCTATACCCTCTACCATCAACCCTCAACCCTTAATCCATCCCTCCCTCTCTACCTTAATCCCTCAACCCTATACCCTAGTCCCTTAACCCTATACCCTCAACCAAATACCCTAAACCCTAAATCGTTAAACCCTCTACGTCCCTCTACCCTCAACGTACATCCCAATACCCTCTACCCTAGTCAACCCTAGCAATCCCTCAGCCCTAATCCCTCAATCCTTAAACCCTTAAACCCAAGTATACTCTTTACCCTAATCCCTCAACCCTTAAACCCTTAAACCCAAGTATACTCTCAACCCTAATTCCTCAACCTTTAAACCCTCAAGTACCCTCTATCCTCTACCCTCAACCCTCTGCAAGTACCCTTAAACCCTAATCCCTCATTAACCCCTATACCATCTACCCTATACATTGGACCCTCAACCCTAATCCTTGAACCATATACGTCCCTCAACCCTCTACCCTCAACCTTAAACCCTCAACCCTCTACCCTATACATTAAACCACCCTTAACCCTTAATTCTCTACCCTCTGACCTACCCTATACCTTAAACCCTCAAGCCTCAACCCTTAAACCCTCTACCCTCTAATCTACCCTATACATTAAACCCTCAACCCTCAATTCTCAACCCTCAACCCTTAAACCCTAAACCCTAGTGAACCCCTATACCTTCTACCATCAAACCTCAACCCTTAATACCTCAACCCTTAATCCCTCAACCCTTAAACCCTCGACCCTCTACCCTCTACACTCAACCCTCAAATACCCTTAATTAACCCTAATCCCTCAACCCCTATACCCTCTACCCTATACATTGGACCCTCAACCCTAATCCTTGAACCATATATGTCCCTCAACCCTCAACCTTAAACCCTCGACCCTCTACCCTATACACTAAACCGCCCTCAATCCTCAATTCTCTACCCTCTGATCTACCCTATACCTTAAACCATCAAGCCTCAACCCTTAAACCCTCTACCCTCTACCCTCCGATCTACCCTATACATTAAACCCTCAACCTTCAATTCTCAACCCTCAACCCTTAATACCTCAACCCTCAATCCATTCCTCCCTCTCTACCCTAATCCCTCAACCCCATACCCTCAACCCTAATCCCTCAACCCTTAATACCTTACCTTAAACCCTCTAATCTACCCTATACCTTAAACCCTCAAGCCTCAAGCCTTAAACCCTCCACCCTCTACCCTCTGATCTACCCTATACATTAAACCCTCAACCCTATACCCTAAACCCTTAAACCCTAAACCCTAGTAAATCCCTCAACCCTCAACCCTTAATCCATCCCTTCCTCTCTACCCTAATCCTTATACCCTATACCCTCAACCCAATACCCTAAACCCTAAACCGCTAAACCCTCTACATCCCTCTACCCTCAACGTCCCAATACCCTCTACCCTAGTCGACCCTAGTAATCCCTCAACCCTAATCCCTCAACCCTTAAACCCTTAAACCCAAGTAAACTCTCTACCCTAATCCCTCAACCCTCAACCCTTAATCCCGTTAGAACTGAAAAATATCACATTTTTCAATAGCCTCCACTCACGTATCCTCCACATTTCACATAAATTCATCACATTTTAATTTTATGATCAACACAAATTGTTGAAATTTGTGTGACAAGATCCATTTTGTAGCCCACATTGCCAAATTGACACACCCATAAATGAGTTTGAGACTCCATAATCTTTCCTCATTCCTAAATAAAAATCATCACTATCGGCCTAATAATGCCTCATCGGCGAAGCCCCCATCATAGCCTCATCGATGGTCCGATGAAGGCAATTCATAACCTAGTATCGGTGTAACAACACCCTATTGGGCTGACTCCTAAGGCGTTATCCCTGATAGACTGATAGAGTCAACAAAAGTAAGCACATTGTTGTAACTCATGAACATTGGTGGAACGAATGTTTGCTTTCCCCCGATGGCCAAATATAATCACAGATTATCAAGAATTAAAATATATTGGGGGAATTAATGTGTATCGGGGTAATATATTATGGCATCCCGCTGATAGACCGAAGGAAAGTTATTCATCGGTGGAGAAGGTGGCTATTGGTGGAAGAAGGATCACCGTCTTGCCAATACGACGATGATGATTGTACTAAATAAATAATCTACATTATAATTCCCAATTATGGGAAAAACAATTCTCATAATTAATGCCTCGCTCTTGGAGCCGTAGTTGCAGGACGAAAATGCTGGTAGAAGGACAGCTTGATAAACCAAGAAAGGATGCTTCGTTCATGTGAAGACGAACAGGCTTGGAGCATGTGGTATTTATTTAAACGAGCAGGTGGTGTATGTGAAGCATCTTAAAATTCATTTTGGTTTGTGGTTTTGTTTATGGTTAGGCTGCTTGGTTTCATTTGCAAGGTTTTTGGATTATTCGTCGGCGGTCTCGGCTAATGACAAAGTGATCAATAGCTAGGCGATCAAAGGTTGTTATTCCAGTCTTGGCAGAGGGGTTGGTTTGGTTTGGTGTGGACACCTCGATTTCTCTGATTGTGACACAGCGGCAAGGAGCCTTTAGGGAGGTAACAAACCAAAGACTGAAAATAATTTTGATCAATAATGATTCCCTCACTGTGGTTGCAGCTAAAATGGTTATGGGTAGGGGACATATTGAGAGGAATAAGAATGGTCGAGATAACACACATACCTCTTTGTGTTTTTTGGCCTCCTTGCTCGATAATCAAGTCCCAAAGTGGGTGGCAAAGGAGCTGATAGTTCACTTGTTCAAGAAGGACCTGGTAGGGGGCCTGGAGGTGGCGCTAAAGTCAACATTAATTGGAACTGGAATTCCATGACCTTCAGACCTATAGCGCCTTTGGTCAAAGACGGACAATGAAGCCATGAAATTCTATCATTTTCTTTTGGATTTGAGTGGGATGGCTCTAATGCAACACAAGATGATTGCAGCCGTGGCTGTGGAGTACCTCAAGAAGTTGCTCGGTTTAATGGAAGCTGGTGGTGATGACAAGTGGGTAGAGGTCTTTGATTCCTTCGCAAAATTAAATGGTTTTCTGTAATCTATGGCTGGGTGCAGGGTTCCCATTTTGTTTATTGAATGCATTAGTTGGGTGGTGGTAGTAAATATCTGGGGTTTTTTGGGTTTGGTCAATGCTCTGTTGAAATCAAAATTTTATCTCCTTTCTGTGTTGGTCGAATGTATGGGATGGTTTTTTGGGCTTGGTTCGAAGTGAAAGAAATTCCTGCCTTGCAGAAACTTGTATGCTTTTTATTAAATCTAATATATAATTAGTATATATCATGTGATGGTGGATTTTTTAAAATAAATATTTCATACTTTTTGTTTTTTTAAAAATAAATATATGTTAATTTTTTGTTTTTGATAAAGATAAGTCATAAGACTATCACTGTGGATTTTTTTAAATAATTTTTGTGTTGCTTTTTATTAATAAATAAATATTGTTTAATATATGTTGCTTTTTGTTTGAATATAGCCTTATGTATCAAAAAAAATAAAAATAAAAATTATATATACTTACTAATTCTAAAGTGTAAAATGGAAAAGAAAATAAAAATAATACAAATCCTTATAATTAAATAAATACTAAACAAAAACAATATGTATATGCAAAAAGAATGTACATTATAATGCATTCTAATTATTTAAATAGTTTTAATTTTTTTTAAAAACTCAACTAGTATTATCTAAAAAAAATTATAATTACTAAATGTTCAGTTTACCTATTTAAAGTTTTAAAATGGAAAAGAAAATAAAAAGAAGACAAATCCTTATAATTAAATACCAAAAAAATAGTACAATCCTTATAATTAAATACTTAAAAAAAAATGTATATGCATAGAGTATTTTGTTAACCAAGTGGTTTGTAAATTACCAACAAGGAGTAAAATGATAGAATAGTCAATTTAGTAGAATAAAAAGTAATTTCATCTAGCGCTTGGTAATTTAGGGCTCGCAAAACAAATAATATTTAGATGCCTGTAAAAAAGTAGAATAAAAATACTTTAACCACACACGGTAGTAGATATTATGCAGCACAGGGCAAAAATAAATTATATGCAATCTGTATAAGATATTATGCAGCGTGAGCTGGCAGACTTTTGTAGGTAAAGTATTATTATAATGTGATAAAATCAAGAAAAGGATAGAAATGGACCAAACAATTTCAAGGGCCGACAATTTGATATCAACCATCAATCGACAGTCTAATCTACCCTATACATTAAACCCTCAACCCTCAATTCTCAACCCTCAACCCTTCAACCCTAAACCCTTAACCCCTATACCCTCTACCCTTTACATTGGAACCTCAACCCTAATTGACCTTCAACAGTATATATTATACCCTCAAACGTCCTAGCTATACCCTCAACCCTCTACCCTCAACCCTTAATAACGTCCCTCAACCCTAAACCCTTAAGTACCCTAAACTGGCCTTAAACTTTCTACCCTCTTATACCCTCAACCTTAATCCCTCAACCCTTAAATCCTTAAACCCAAGTAAATTACTCTCTACCCTAATCCCTCAACCCTCAACCCTTGAACCCTTGACCCTCTACCCTCAACCCTCTGCAAGTACCCTTAAACCCTAATCCCTCAACCCCTATACGTCCCTCCACCCTATACATTAATGGAACCTCAACGTAACCCTAATTTAATTCCTTGAACCATATTATACCCTCAACCCTCAACCCTTAAACCCTAAAGTACCCTTACACCCTCTACGTCCCTCTACCCTCTACCTTATAAATACATTGGACCCCAATTAACCCTAATCCTTGAACCATAGTATACCCTCTACCCTCAACCCTAATCCCTCAACCCTAGTTAAACCCTTAAACCCAATTACTAAACTCTCTACCCTAATCCCTCTACCCTCTACCCTCTACCCCTATACCCTCTATATACCCTATACATTGGACCCTCAACCCTAATCCCTCAACTTGCACATACCCTCTAATCTACCCTATACATTAAACCCTCAATTCTCAACCCTCAACCCTAGATAATCCCTCAACCCTCAACCCATCAACCCTCTACGTTGTACCCTCTACATTGGAACCTCAACCCTAATTGACCTTCAACCATATTATACCCTCAAATGACCTAGTTATACCCTAAACCCTCTACCGGCCTCAACCCTTAATGTCCTCTGTCAACCCTAAACCCTTAAACCCTAAACCGGCCTTAAACCTTCTACCCTCTACCCTCAACTGTAATCCCTCAACCCTATACCCTCAACCCAATACCCTAAACCCAATTACTAAACTCTCTACCCTAATCCCTCAACCATCAACCCTTAATCCCTCAACCCTCAATTAACCCTCAACTGACCTCTACCCTCTACCCTATGATCTACCCTAGTCAAACTCTAATCCCTCAATCCCTATACCCTTTACCCTATACATTGGAGTGCCCTCAACCCTCTACCCTCAACCCTCAACCCTTAAACCCTAAACCCTTACACCCTCTACCAACTCTACCCTCTACCCTAGTATACATTAAACTGCCCTCAACCATCAATTATCAACCCTCAACCCTTAATCCATCCCTCCCTCTCTACCCTAATCCCTCAACCCTATACCCTCAACCCAATACCCTAAACCCTAAACCGTTAAACCCTCTATGTCCCTCAGCTACCCTCAATGTCCCAATACCCTCTACCCTTATTGACCCTAGTAATCCCTCAACCCTAATCCCTCAACCCTTAAACCCTCATGAGGTACCCTCTACCCTCTACCCTCAACCAACCTCAAGTACCCTTAAACCCTAATTCCTCAAACCCTATACCCTCTACCCTATACATTGGACCCTCAACCCTAATCCTTGAACCATATACCCTCAACCCTCTACCCTCAACCTTAAACCAACCTCAACCCTCAACCCTTAAACCTTAAACCCTTACACCCTCTAGTACCCTATACATTAAATCACCCTTAACCCTCAATTCTCATCCCTCAACCCTTAATCTCTCAACCCTTAACTCTTAATCTGCACAAAGTACTGCGGTAAAGGTGAAATTTGCTCTATTTATGATTATTTGGAGGAATAATTGGGGAATGTTGGTGATAGTATGGATCTTGTCACACAAATTGTTGCATTTCATGTTAAATACAATGAAAAATCAAAGGCAATAGATCTTTTGATGCAAGTGAAATGTAGGCAAGAAACTGAAGGCTAATGATTATTGGGGAAGGATTTTTTATTCTAACACCCTTAATCCCTGCTAGATTAGAACAATTAGGTGCTAAATGAGGCGCTAAATTAGGCACCAAAAAGGCTCTAAAGCAGGCACTAATATGGGCGCTAACGCAGATGCTAATCTGGTTGTAATTTAGGCGCTAATTTGGGCGTTACAGTGGGTGTCATTTTTTGGCGCTAATCTTGGCTTTAGTGTAGGCATTCATAAGGGCGTTGCAGTGGACGTTAATAGTGATGCTAATCTTGGCGTTAATTGTGGCGCTAATGTCGACACAAAAAATGCCAAAAATAGCGCCGACTTTTCCCAAAAAATGGAGAAAAATACATTAAAACAGTGGGTGGAAGAAAAAGACGGAGCAAAAAAGGGAGCTAATCACATGGATTTGTTGTAGTGTAGATAAAGATTTCTTATTGGAAGTTATTAGAAGATTTGGTTTTGACGAAAACTAGATATTATGGGTCAAAGGATGCATCACAACACCTAAATTTTTAGTCATGGTTAACAACTCTCCTCAAGGTTTCTTTTCATCGAGTACAAGGTTAAGACAAGGTGACCAAGTTTTGCCTTTCCTATTCATCATAATAGTAGAAGCATTGGGAAGAACTATTGGAAAATTGAGGGAAGAAGGAAAATAGGTAGGAATGGAGATTGCACAGGGAATAGATGCGGCCACACATCATCAATTTGCAAATTATATGATCCTATTCGAAAGTGCACAAAGACACGAGGCTAGAGTAATCAGGTCCACTTTGGACTCTAACTGCAAAGTGTCTGGAAAAGGGATGAATTGGAAAAAGTTGATAGTCTTCTTCCTAAATACTCAACTTGGTCTATAGAAAGATATAGATCATATTTTAGGGTTGTGTATGGAAAACCTACTTGGCAGATTCTTAGGGATGTCCTTGTTTGTTGGTATGAACAAGAAGATCTATTGGGACACATTGTTGGAGAACTGTCAGAAAAAAGATGGAATCTTGGAAAGGGAAATGGCTATCTTCTACTTGCAAGATCCTAATGCTCGAATCAGTTATATCAACAATTCCTATTTACTCAATGTCATGTTTGAATATTCCCAAGTTAGTAGAAGTTAAATTGGTACAAATCATGAGAAGGTTCTTTTGGAATGGCTTGACTGATCAACAAAAGTTTCTTTTAGTATCTTGGGAAAAATACGTATGCCAAGGGAAGGTAGGGGGTGGGGATTAGATAATTAGTGGTAATGAATTTAGCGATGGGAGCTAAGCTTGTATGGAACTTGTATTTAAGAGGAGAGCAAAAATGGGTGAGGATTCTCAGAAGGAAGTATTTAGACAATGATCATCCAACAAGAATTTTCACAATAAATGATCCCCTTAGGGGATCAACAATTTGGAACTTTATCTTGGAATGTAGGGACATTATAACTAAACAAATCACATGGGACATAAAGGATGGGAGGAGTGCCTCATTTTGGATAGACTCTTGGGAAGGATTTTGACCACTAGCTAACAACCCAAATTTAAAAGAGATTCAGGTAGAAATAGTACGATTATGGGGATCAAAGGTGAGCAATTACATAGAATGAAGTATTGATAATGGTTGTCCCACTTATAAATAACACTCTCTCCAGGGATTGACAGTCCTTGAAAATAAAAAAATAGAACTAAATAAGATTTTGGAAAATAGATCATTAATCCCCTTTATGAGTGAAGATACAATTAGATGTTGTTCAAAATCAGGGGAGTATAGGGTTGATTTGGGGTACAAGGCCAAAGAAGTGGCAATATTAAGGCATAATTTGCTAGCTAATCTCTTTTGGAATAATATTTTTCTCCCAAAAGCTGGGGTGTTCACCTGGATGGCCATTCAGAAGATCTTGATTGCAGAGAGACTAAAGAGATTGGGAGTTCATGGCTCTGGAAAATGTGTGCTATGTAAGGAACATGATGAGGATGCAAACCATATGCTTCTAACTTGATATTACACAGAGTATTGTTGGAAATCATTTATGGATAAGTTGAATTGGCCATGCCCACTTCCATAAGACATCTGTGAATGGTTTCTAATGTGGCCAAAGTGGGAAAGCAAAGTAGTTTTTATGTACATTTGGAGAATACTACCTTCCTGCATCATCTGGGAAGTTTGGAAGGAGCAAAATAGGAGGATATTTCCAAATAAGGAAATGGAAAGGAAAGCCTTGGTGGAAAAAGTATAAAGATTGGTTGTGGAATTGGCAAATAATGCAACTCAAAACATAAAAACTAGTAAGAGTTATTTTAGTACTTGGGATGATAATATAACTAAGGCATTTTGTGGCTTAGAGGTGTTCCCTATTAATGGGGATCAGAAGGTTGATCTTCCTATTGATCCAAGGAAAGGGGTGAAATGGAAGGCGTCGAAAGTGGGGTGGATAAAGATAAACTTCAATGGAGCTTCAAAAGGAAACCCAAGGCCAAGTGGTGCTGGTTGTGTGATCAAAGACCATACGGGTAAGGTTCTATGTGAAAAAATGAAATTCTTAGGGGAAGCAACAAACAACATGGAAAAATTCAAGGCAACATACATAGGTTTAAAACGTGGATTGGATCTAAAGGCTAGAAGAGTGTACTCAGAAGGTAATTCCTTAATAACGATAAACACTATTTGCTAAAAGAAAGTGTCAAATTGGAAGCTGAGTAAATGGCTGGAGTTGTTCTGGGACTTGATAGGAAGATTTGAAGATTTTAAACTAATGCATGTATACTGCAAAGGAAACACAATGGCAGATGAGTTGGCTAAGAAAGGTGTTGAAGGAAACAATTAGATGACTCAGATGACATCTCGACATGGCATGTTGCGGGGAGAGTGCAAACATCACATCAAAAATTATGAACATTTAAGATGATTTTTAGGAACTGTGAGTTGGCTGAAGGATGAAGGGAGGTTGTTTAATCTTAGTGATGACGTTTGGGAGATTGAATGAGATCAAAGACACTTAAAGAAATCATGATTGGGGAAGAGGTGATAGGGATCTCCATAATATGTTGAGGTGTAAGTTATTAAATCCATCATAGTGGCCGTAATATTTCATGGTGGATGACATAGTGGTTGATATGAAGTGGCATTTGACTTTCCCTTTAGATGGTGCGAAATTACAAAGGTGCCAAGATGGATACACCTGTGAGGTTGGTAAGAAAAAAATGATAGATTGCATTTCTAGGTACAATGATAAAAAGTAGAATGAAGTGCATTCTTAAGGTGCACCATAGTCTAGTTATCCATGTAGTGAAATGGGTGTTGGGTGAGGATTTCCTGAGGTTTGAACATAGGTATAGGGTTAAATTTGATGTTACTACCATGTTTTTGGCAATTGTCTTGAAAGAATGGGTGAATAAAGAGGATGCTAAGATCCTATATGAGAAGTTGTTTAAAAATAATTTCTTAGGGGAGCTTGATGAGGTCCTGGAGAATGTGGACCAAGAGTGTAGGATTCCATTGCTAATGGATTTCTATATGCTGAGAAGGCAAGGTTGTGAAATAGAGAAGTTTCCCTTAATAATTCCAAGGGCCATGAAGGTGCTTCCAAATAATTAAAAGGCAAGGGAACTGAGGATTGCATTTTTAAAGAGATGGGTGGAGCTAGTGAATGATGAGGATGCTAGATGGATTCAAAAACTTGCAAGGGTAGTATACTAGGATATGGAATGTGGTGGGAGCCAGATGGGGATGGAAAGTGCGATGAATGTGGATGAAGAATTGGCCCTGCATGCTGATTGCAGGCCAAAATGCTTAATGAAGACCATGGGGGCGGCTCGAGCTCATGGATAAGTTTAGTATGCTTTTAATATATTCCATTTTTGATATGTTAGTATGACGATGTATAGGTTTTATAAGTTTAGGATGAATATGGCATGTAGGGGGTTGGGAATGAATAGCTCTATGCAAAATTTGGGTTTACAGTGGTCTGGGGGGTTTAGTTGAACAACTAATAGCTTGTTAATAGGTTTTTGCTTAGTCTATAGTGAAAGACTGGTATATGGAAAATATGTAAAACTTTTTTTTGATATCAATACAATGATGCAACCCTAGTTGCTATTTGCCTAAAAAAAATTTATAAAATAACTTATTTAATTTTTTATAATTTACAATAAAATTTATATTTTAAATAATTTAAATTTTAAATTAAATTTATAATTTATATTTTTTTATTTTTTAGAATAATATTTATATGTTTTTTATACAATAAAAATAATTTAATACTATTTAAACAAACAATATATAATATTTTAAATGTAAATTAGCTAAATTTGTATATTAAAATAGTATATTTTAATTTTTTTCTTTTTCTTTTAACAATTTCTAGCTTTATATTTCCCATAATCATTGAATCCTAGAAGTGGCAAAAAAAAAAAAGCGCCCCCAAAAAAGTCAATAAAATTATAAAACAAAAATATATTAATCACTAGTTACAAACTCGTTTTCGCTATAGTTCATGGCAAGGAACTAATATGGAATATAAATTTAATTATACATATGTAGCGGACAAGACATTGTTTTTTTTTCTCACAAGAATAATTAGTCTAATGAAAATGAAGAAATATTGTTTACTATCTTATTCTCTTTAAAAATGTTCAATTTGAATCATTAAAATATTTGAAATTTTGAATCAAATTTTTATGAACAATATTTTCATGATTTTGATTGATCAAACGTACACAATTTAATCACCAATTAAAAACTATCCCTCCCTCGTTCATGGGTGAACTAATAAACTCTTAAAATTTTAAATCTTTAACTTCTAAATTTATCAGACATCTCATAAATGAAAATTCACCTCCTCGCGTACAAAGAGAAAATCAAAGCATAGAATTTCCACCAAATATATAGAAATCCCAATAGTTAAAAATAAATAACTTAGAATTTCCTACAAATTAAAGAAAATCCGAGAGCTAAACAAGAATATATGAGAGTGACTGCAAATGTTCAAAATGACGAAGAGAACACAACGAAACCTCAAAAGATTATTTTCCATAAACCCTAAACCTCTGAGGGTTTAATCAATTCTATCACGGTAACTCAGTCGTTCACTCCGAGTAAATTCAGCCACCCGAACAATATTAATCTCGGCCTTATTCTCCGCCATTAAATGTCTCCGAATTGACCAGGTAACTCATTTTACCAGTTTATCTCAATATACCATATAATTTACATTGCAGTCTAGTATTCAGTAAATGTACATCTGCACTGCATTATCATATTTAGAGTTAGAGCATATTCGGTAAAATAAACGTTTAAACATCCTTAGCTTTAAATAGGGAACTTCACAGATTTTTTTTCATTAAGGTATTGCAATTTTACTGCTTTATTGTTTTTATTAATTTCAAGAATTTAAATGTTATTATTACACAGGGGAATTGGTGGTTGAAGGCCTGTGGAAGTCATGGCTACGGTTCGAGACATAGATGAAATTGTGACAAAATTAACATCTGACAAGGCTAAAACTCGCGAGGTATTATGTTCTGATTTCAGATATTCTCAAATTATATTTATAACATTTGTATTAAATTGCCTTAGAGCGTGCTGTTTTGTCTAAAAGCAAATTTGGTACAATGCAGGAAGCAATTAAGGTTTTAAACAGCTATTTGGATGGAGGAAGCTGTAGAAGCTTTTGTTTGCTGCTCGATCAACAAACAGTAAAGCTTCGGCCACAGGAGATACCCCGCAGTAAGTGTCTCATTTGTATTTTTCTTATATTATTTACATTGCGACCTGTCCCCATGTCTACCACAAGTGTCTCATTTATATTTTGTTTTATTCTTTGCATTACAACCTCTCCACGTGTGCACCAGAATTACGCACGACAACCCTCTGGATGTGTCACATTAATTATGATGAAATTTTGTGGATATGGAATTCAAATACAAATATTAATATGGACTAAAGTTTTTTCTTGTTTTTTACCCAGCTAATATCGGATTTTAGGAAATTATTCTTATTTTAGAAAAAATACAAAAAATCATTAGCCAATATTCTATACAAACTGCGCCTAAAGATTTAAAGCGATTACATTAGCAAAATTTCTAATTGTTAGTAGTAAATCCTTTGTTTCTCCTAAAAAACGAGGCTATAATACAGATATTTCTTACTTTATGAAATATTCTATACTTGTATACTTGTTTAAAAATTTCTACTCTTTGAAATTTACCATTTTTCCTGGTCTGGGATAGCCGTGGCCATGCTATATTGCTGACTTGCTAGAATGTTAGAAGGTCCCATAAACTACTTTAATAATGCACATTCTATTTTCTAGGATATAATGTAGAGTTATTTATTTCTTGTATTATAAAGTTTCCAATGGCAAGTTATTGTAAAGCGGTTGCTTAAATGGGATATTTTAAAACAATCTGTTTGCCAAATCGATTGGATAACCGGGTGTTCAATGGGATATATTTGCCTCATAGAAGAATTGATTCTGTACTTAAAAGCATAGTTCAAAAACATGGACTCGGTGCAGACTTGACAGCCCAAAATTTTGACTTGGAATCAGCATGGACTGGGCAAACAAAAAAAAAGAAAACAGAAAAAACAAAAGAAATTAATGCATTTAGATAACACAAAAGTCTAATTTGATTATCAATTTCAATTTGTCATGATGCAAACATTTCATATGTCATATGGCCCTCAAATGCCCAAAATTTGAAATTTCAAAGTTGAACAATACATTTCAATACAATAAAAATTAGAAATAATAATTATATAACAGCATTATAATTGTTTACATATGATGATATGTACAAAACAGCCAAATACAATCTACATCTTCCTCTTCCCTCTTCTCGAACTAAAGGTGATTTAGTATCAAAATGATGATTGATTGTTTCCTCAAAAATGTCATCATTTTCCCCTGGTGTATCCAATTTTGCTACATCTATTGCTCCTCCCTCCAAATCAGCAAGATCTTCATCAATAAACATGACATCACTATGTTCTTCAACAGTCTAATCAGCAAAAGGATCATTTACTGCTGAATGTTTCTGGATTTGATTGTGTTCCTATTTTTTGCATCAACATTTTGGATCACACTCTGTGATCCATCCTCAAGATGAAGTAGAGAGCATAAGGATGAAGTAGAGAGCATCAAAAGGATCGATGCCATCCAAGTTGATGGCATCATGAGAACCCTCCACTTTTTTGTTTCAAAGGTGAAGTTTGTACTGAACAAAGACAAGGTCATTGAGGTGCTCTTGGGTCAACTGATTTCTTTTCTTCATGTGAATGCTCTCAAATAGGCTCCAATTGTGTTCACACCCAAAAACACTACAAGGCTGGGGAAAAACGTAGATAGCTGTCAGCACCGTAATTCTCACACCAAAAATCTACAACAAAATTAAAAATAAATAAATATAAGAATCAACTAAAAAATATAGAACTTGTTCAAACTTTTAAGTTTCAAGTTTCTAGTTTCTACTTCTAGTATTAAGCTAAAAAATAAAGAATTATTTTTACTTGGATGTTGTTTTACCCTCTTTTGAATTGCTCAAGTTGAAGAAAAGAACCTCCTTTGCACACCCTTGTAGATCTCCAACTCATCAAGAACTTTGTCTCTAATCTCATTATTTTGCACCATCTTACCAATGCATGAAACAATATTTGCCATGACCTCTTCATTAGCCTTAAATGTATTAGAGAAATAGAATTTCGGGTTTAGGTAGTAGGCAAAGGCATGAATCGTTTGGTGGAGTTGGTTCCTCTATTTGCAACCAATGATGCACCAAATGATTTTATATTTTCTTTTGTTTCCCCTATAATAAAGCAAAATGGCCTTTTTGGTTCTATCCATGGCCTCATAGAGGTAATCCATTGGCATACCATCCCCATCCACATCCATCATACAAAGAACCCCAACCAAAGGTTTTGCCACCAAAAAAAATGAAAACAAAATTTAAATTATTAGA